>VDFB02105785.1:327570642-327647606 GCA_007258455.2 Sequoia sempervirens
CTAAATTAGTAATGGAAGGAATGTTGAATATTGCTACTAAATTATGGTGGAGAGGTCAATGTGAGTGCACTGGTGCTCAGGGTAGTTCTGGTGAGATTTCTTGCTTGTGGGATCCTCACAAAATTAGCCCTCAGTGGTGGATTTTGAATAGGAATTCGATGTCATTGGCTACTTCCAATGTTGAGTTTGGAGAAGTAATTCTCTTCACTAATGTGTATGCCACAACTAATTACATAGGAAAAGTTCATCTCTAGCCTCATATCTAATTTGTGTAATCCTTAGCTCCTCTTTTTCCTTGGATTATGGTAGGTGAATTCAATGCTATTCTATGCATGTAGGAAAAAATAGGTGAATTCAATGTTATTCTATGCATGTAGGAAAAAATAGAGGATGTTGATAGATTGGAGGCTTCATCCACTTTGTTTAAGGATAATATTCTTTACTTAAACTTGATTAATATTAAGCCAAGGAATGGTATTTTTACCGGGAGCAATAGGAGATGGGGTGAAAATTCTATTTCTAAAAGATTAAACATGCTTATGGTCTCAAGTTATTGGATTGGCTACAAATGGACTACAAGGTTTGAAATTTTGGGCTAGAAGGGTTTGAACCACTGGCCTATCATTCTCTCAGCAACAGGGGCTGGTATGGCTAAGAGCCCCTCTTTTAAATTTTAGTTGATGTGGCTCTAGGAGCCTTCTTTGTAGGATCTTATGTTTGATTGGTGGGTTCAGGGTATGCCTAGTCATGGAACAACTATGTACTCCTTTGTTAAAAGGATCCAATTTGTGAAGTATCAACTTAAGAAGTGGAATATAAGAAGTTTTGGAAATATTTATATGGATAAATCAACAATCCAAAAAAGAGTCAAGAGCATCACCAAGCACAATAGAGATCACGGTTTTTTTTAGGGTTTAAAGAAGAGTCTAATTTTGTGAAGGAGCTTACAAAATATGAGTTGCATAAGGAAATTTTTTGGAAACAAAATCACTTATTGATTAGTTGAAAGATGGGGATAGAAACATAGCCTTCTTCTTCAAATTAGTTAAGGCTAGGAGACATGGGAATTTTCTCTTGACTCTTTAGGGAGATCATATATCTTCCTTCAGAGATATCTCCAATGAGGCTATCCATTATTTCTCAACTTTTTTTAAGGATGACTCTCTTGTCACGATGGTGGAGGAGAACCTTATTTTAGATTGCATCCCTTCAAGTTTTCTTGCTGAAATGAATTCCATTCTTATCAGTCCCATAACTTTGGATGAGGTAGAGAAGGTGGTGTTCTAGATAAGAAGAGGGAAGGCCCCAAGTCTTGATGGTTTTCCTATTGAATTCTATCAGGAATTTTAGGATATTATCAAGTATGACTTGTTGGAGGTAGTTCAAGAGTCATGAATAAATTGTTGAGAAAATTTGTCTCAACCTTGCAATTACATAAGGTATTGTTCAAAATGACAACACGGGTCACGAGGGGTTCAAGATCATCCCCCTAACAGGGGTCCAGGGGTAGCTTGCCCTGGAAGGGGCTTAGGGGTAACGCCCCCAAAAGGAAAAAATTATTTATATTTTATTATTGTAAATCTGGACCGTTCATCATTATATCTCATATCCAACAACCGATATTTTATTAGCTTGATTTTCCCTAGAAGGAAACCCTATTTTATGAGGGAAATGTATTATGGCTATGTATTGTGATGTATTCTGAGATTCTGATAGTAGTTGTGTTGCCTCTGGATCTTTGAGTGGTGATACTCCTGTGAGAAACTTGCTCTACAAGTATATTGCAATCTTTGTGATTTCTGAATAATATATTAGGCGGATTTTGGAGTGTGGGGATTTTCTCTCGAAAGGGTTTTCCCCACATAAATCATTGTGTTGTTGTATGCATGATATTTGTGTTTATTTATGTTTAAGTTTTTGTAATTGTTAAAGATTTGTAAAAGTATTGCATTATTCTCTTCTCAAGATTAGTGTAGGAAGTTGTTCCACTACCTTAGCTTCCTTACAAAAATAAGCATATGTTGAGAGCTATAAAGTCCGCATTTCTAATGCTCATACTTAAGAGAGAAGGGGTAACTTCTTGGATTTGTTTAGACCAATTGTCTTGTGCAACGTGGTGTAAAAAAATATTACTGAGCTAATTACTGAGAGACTCAAACCTTGGCTCTATAGATTCATTTCTAAGGAGCAGGGAGGTTTTGTTATTGGAAGGAAAATTATTGACGGGATGATTATTGCTACTAAGGCCATTTATTCCATGGATAATTCCAAGCAGAAGGAACAATTCATCAAGATAGACATGGCCAAATCTTATGACCGTGTTAAATGGTCCTTCCTTCAAAAAATCCTTCAATTTTTTGGGTTGATTCTGACTGGATTGAGTGGGTAATGAGTTGTGTTACTTCAGCTTCTTACTGTGTGTTGATTAACAATGAGCCTTCAGGTCTTTTTTGTGCTTTGCAAGGTATTTTTCAAGGGGATCCTTTGTCACCGTATTAATTTATTCTTTTGGTTTAAGGCCTAGGGAGGTTTTAAAAGTCTCAGGTTAGGTAGGGGTTGATTCATGGTTCGAAGTGGGATGATAATTTGGATGTCCAGTCTCACCTACAGTTTGTGGATGACACAAAACTGCTTGGGGTAGCCAAAATTAGTGAAGTTGTTAATCTTAGGAGGGTATTAGATATTTATCTCATAGATTCAAGGCAAAGAATTAATGAAGCTAAGTCTTCTATTTTCTTCTTCAACACCCCTCCTAGTATTCAATTCAAAAATTTCAGGATTATTAGATTTCAAATTGGGAAGTTTCCCTTTGTCTATCTTGGTGTCCCCCTTTCTGTGGGCCCCCTTCATGAGGGTCTTGGCAAGTTTTTCTTGATAAGTTTTATGGAAAATTCAATCATTAGACTCTCAGGTGGCTATCTTTTGTAGGCAGAGTGTTGTTGAAATCTATGGTGCATGATCTTCCAATTTATAGATGTATGGTTCATTTGGCTTCGTTAAGTTTTGTGAGGGAGTTGGATGCCATGTCTATACAATTTCGATGGGCTAGTAACCTCGACTTTACCAAGTAAATTTTGGTGCAATGGGAGGATATATGTAGATCAAAGTAGGAGGGTAGCCTTGGCCCGAGATGGGCTTCTTTCACAAGACATGCATTGGCGGCTAAATTGTATTGGCATTAGTTCTCTATTCAAGATCAAGCTTGGGATAAGATACTCAGTTTTAAGTATATGGGAGGAGTGGTGAATGATGATATGCATAAAATTTGCTTATCAGAGAAGGGGTCTACGATCTGGGATACTCTTAAGAGAGGTGCTAAACTTACTCAATAGGGCTTGTTTTGGATTTTTAATAAAGGTTCCAAATCCCTATTCTGGTTTGAATCTTGGGATGGGTAACCCCCTTTATTGACCACACATCCATATTTATAGCCTTTGTGTTAGGTTTTTTGGATGTTGGATGGTCCAGGGTGGAGGATTTCAAGTGGAGTAGGAAGTTGGGTAAAGTGAAAGTGCTCCAAAGGAAGGATCCTTTTTTTTGGCCATCAGGTGGAGTTATGGTAGATCTAGAGGAGCTGACTCATATTCTTGCTAGTACAACTCTTTGGGTACTAGTGATATTCTGGTGTGGGGATTGGACCCAAAAGGGGTGTACTCGGTGGCCTCTGGCTACCAAATTTTAGACACACAAGATATGGTGGTGGTGAAGTCCCTTGGTGGAAATAGATGTAGAGTAAGTATGCTTGGCCCAAATGTAATTTCTTCACTATATTGTTACTCAAAATATATGCCTCACATTGGAAAATCTCCACAAGCAGAGTTTCTAGGGGTATTCTATCTTCCTCCTTTATGCCAATGATAAGGATATGGTTTCAAATTTATTTATTAATGTTCTTTCTTGCAGACCATTTGACACCTTTGGTGGGAGATTTGGAAGCAAGCCTATGTGCATGCCTCTTCTCTTGTGGAGTTTTGGAGAAATCTGGGAAGACCATCGAATAAGAGCTTCTTCCTTTAGGTGGTATGGAATATTGGACCTTCTTGTATTATTTGGTAGGTTTGGCTTGAAAGGAACCACAGGATCTTCCAAGGGTAGCAGTTGGGAGTGTAGCAAATATGAAAGAATTTTGAGAATGATCCAAGAAACTATCCAAGCTAAATGTGTGATGGATACCCCTTGAAAGCATGGTGAGGTGGAGTTTATGTGTAGAATTTGCATCTTTGGGTGTGGTCAAGTCCCTACCTTGTCAAAGGGGATTCATCAACCCCAAAGGAAAACCCAATGTGAGGGGAGATGGTCCCCCCCTTTGGATGGTATTTTCAACATTAATATTGATGGTTCTTACAAGGGAAATCATGGGCCTACTAGAGTTGGAGGTGTTGGAAGAAATTGTTCTGGTCTTGTTCCTCTTCTCCCACTTCCATGGGCATTAGCCTAATAACCTTATGGAAGCTCAAGCTATCCTTACGACTTTAGAGAAGGGTTGTGCTCTAGGATGGAGAAAAATTATTCGTGAATTAGATTCTCAAATCTTGATTAATATGTTGAATAGACGAGAGTTTGGTGAGGCTAATTGGTAGTTGAAGTTGGTGGTACACCAAATTCATCAGCTCAATAATTCTTTGGATGATGTCCAGTTTTTCCACATTCTACGTGAATGGAATAGACTGATTGATTGTTTGGCTAAATGGGCTTCAAAGTTTATGGGAGATTAGAGGGTGGATAGTTGTGAACATTTACCTTCAAAGTGTTCTTAACAACTGAAAGATTTGATTCTCAAGGATAGGCCTCCGTAGGTGGTGGTTAGAGGGTTCTTCTTTGGCTTTGGTGTTGGTTTCATTTGGATTTTCTTGGTTTGGTTGCTTGGGTTGGATGATCCCCTCTTGGAGGGGTTGGCAGTGATAATTTTTGTACTCTTTTTTTTTTAATTTAATAGATTTTTACCCTTCTTTTTATTAAAAAAAGTAGACCAATTAATGTTAGTAAAATAAAATATTTATTCATAATATAACTATTCAATATGCATAAAAAAAAGCCATCCAATTCTACTATATATAGAAAGTGATTTGGATAAAGTTATCTATTGTTTCCTACAAGTATTAAACCCACTCCTAAAATATTTTAAATAAATGAGTCTCTTTTTTCACCTGAATTAATTAGGTTCTAGAATAACATCAATATTTATTATTAAGTTAACATACACCAAGATTACCTTTTGAATTATATCTTAGAATCTTTCAATGACAATGGGTTCATTCATAAATTATAATTGATATGTCTTTCCTTAAAGGGGTAAAAATATATCCAAGTATAAATAATTATCTATAACATTGTATTTTTGGGTCAAGACTTAAATAAGTCTAACACAATATAAAAACCTACTTAAATTCGTCAATATAATATTCTTCTAAAATGATATATAATTTTGTAGACTATCCAAACACATGACATTTTTAACCTTTTAAATCCCATCAATCAATCTTGTGTACTATGATCATATTCCATTCTTTATCATTAGTAGGATAATCTCAAGTAACACCTCTTCATTACAACTAATATTCAATTACCTCTATTACTAATCTAAATCCTATATTTCATGTAAAGTAACAAATTTACTAAACAAGAATGAGTAAATGCTACTATTCCTAATCATTTCATGTAAATATCAAGAAAATATTGTTTTGTATATATACATCAAATAATACTTATTTTGAGTAATAAGCAATTAAAAATATTAAAAGTATTTTATCAAAATCAAATCTATTTATAAAGGGTTTATGTAATATTATTATAAAAATATTTGTGAGATTCTCAAATTCATACTAACTATTTCTTTAAACTTAAATCATTTCCAATAGCAATTTCAATTGATTGCTTATTGAAAGTATTGCATATTATAAGATTAGGTTTGGATAGTGAGATAATGATACAGGAGCACCCAGGTGCACGCACAATCAACATCACCCAAAAAGAGTTTGCAGATTTTAGTTTTGGTTTTGGTTTATTTTGCTTTCTCTCTCTGGATTTTTCAATGCTTCAAACAAATAAGTTGACAGATGTAATGAAAAATTTCACAACCTTTGTATGAAATATTTGATTATTGAAATTTGGACCAATCTCTTGACCCATTCATTGAAGGACTCAAGACTTTTTGTGTTATTTACATTTAATATGATCACTGCTAGAAGCAAGACTTTCACCGATAAGTGGAGAGCCGAAAGTTGAAGGGACACCTTGGTAGATAAAGTAAAAAAAGGAAGTAATTGGAAGGGGCACAACAAGTGATGGGAATCAGTGTTGAGAAGGCTATGTAAAAATCAAATTAAGAAGGCATATTAAAAGAAATAGTAGTGGGATGTGTTGAAGAAGATTAAGGGGACTGCTAATTTGGATACAAAGTATGTTTAATGGGAGCATGAGTCTGAGAAGGAAGAGAGACGTGCTACAAAAGGAGAAGTTAGAGTGCAAAAAAAAAAGAAAACAAGGCATGTGTAGAAACTAGAGTGTCCAAGGTAAGGACACACCATGTGAAGGAAAGGCTCGATGAGAGTTTAAGACCGATTCTTCCCTAGCCTTTCATAGCTGAATTAAATCAAAATGATTGGAGATTTCCCATAGTTGTATCTGAGTTAAAAGATTCACCAGTAAGAAGTTATAGAGGGGCACGTAGGATATGAGAAAGTCAAAATGAATGCAATTTAAAGGATATTGTGAGCGTAGATTAGAGTGAGAAGCCATTGCAAGCCAAAATTTGCAATCCTTGATTTATGTATTTAGTTTTGGTGAAAATTTCAATAAAGCTGAGTGCATAGAATTGTAGTTTGTTGTAGTTTCGTAATGTTTTTAGTTTTGTAGGCAACAAGGTTTTGCCTGGATTTTTCTGTATGTGATTGAGAATAGTGAGTTAGAGTGATTTTACAAGAGGGGAGTACCCCCCCTCTGCATCAATTGGTATCATAGTGGGTAGTCCTAAGATTGGAGAGGATCCACCAAGACCTATGAGTGTTGTGTGAGTAGATCACTGACAGGGAGGTAGTTCACACTTAGTGGAAAGTGTGTGAAGCGGTAGTGAAGAAGCTCATGAGAGCCGTTGCAGGTGTGTGAGCCTGACAGTGAGAGAAGGAGCTTGAAGCCACAACATAATGTGTTTTTAGAGTGAGTGATTATAGTAGGAAAAATGGGTTGGGTCATGAGGAGACCCAAGCAGATACTTTTTTGGGAGCAGTATTGGGATAAAGTGGAGGATGAGATTATTGAAAAGATGGGATAGATAGTTTGTGAAGAAGTAGGAAAGAACGAGGTGAGGCTTGAAGAATTGTGTGAAGCATTGAAGAAGATGGTTCAAGGAAAAGAAAAAAAAGAGTGTTGGAAAGAGTGAGGAAAATGGTGAAGAGCAGTGAGAAGAAGAAAGTTGTCTTGAAAGAGGATAGCGGAAAGAAGAATATAAGAAATGAGTGTTGCAGCCCCAGATGGAAAGCAGAAAAAGTAAGAGCAGTCCCTACCGATGAAGAATTTTTAGTAGAGAAATTCCATGAGGAAGGCATGAAGAGAGAAAAAGAAAAGATAGAGGTGAACAGTGAAGAGGTCGTAGCAATAGAAGAAGAAGAGATTGAAGCTAAATGAAATGCAAAGCTTGTTGTTGCAGCGAAGGAAGAAGAGAAAAATATTGCATCTAATGATGATTTGGAAGATATCACAATGAAGGATGATATTGCAGCCATGGTGAAGGATGAGAAGGTAGACGTTGTAGTTATTGAAATTTTTGTAGCCAAAGAAGACAAGGTAAATATGTTTGCTTATGAGAATGATATTGTTATGCATTCATTGGATATGTTGATCATTGGTTTTGGAGAAGAATATGGAATGGTGTATACAAGTTTGGGTGAAGATGTTGGAGATTGGAATGAAGTGTATGCATATTTTAGTAAGCTTGTGGATGCAAGTTTGAGATTGTATACTGCAGATTTGGGTGAAGGTGTTGTGGATGTTGGTGAGGGATTTTGGTGGAGGAGATCGGGCAATCGTGGGTTTGAGCCCTCGAGGAAGAAGGTAGAGAGAATTTGGCGGAGGAGGATGACATATGGTGGATTCAAAGCCATGAGAGGAGTGAAGGGTGATGAACAAAGATGTCGAAGGAAGGTGACCAGTGTTTCGGCGAAGTGCTGGAAAAAGTGAAAGAAGAAATGACATTGTGCACATATTCAGTGAAGGAGTTCATTGTGGGTTACCTCTGACCAGAAAGAGTGATTCTATCACTCAAATACACCATTGTGAGCCTATGCTCACAATCTTTCTACCTGGCTGGTTTGATGTAGGAGCACCCGGGCACACAAGCAATTAGCATCACCCAAAAAGAGTTTGTAGATTTCAGTTTTGGTTTTGGTTTATTTTGCTTTCTCTCTCTAGATTTGTCAATGCTTCAAACGAATAAGTTGACAGATGTAATGACAAATTTTGCAACCTTTGTATGAAAGATTTAATTATCAAAATTTGGACCAATCTCTTGACCCATTCATTGAAGGACATGAGAATTTTTTTGCATTATTTACATTTAATATGATCACTGCTAGAAGAAAGAATTCCATCAATAAGTGGAGAGTCGAAAGTTGAAGGGACACCTTGGTAGATAAAATAAAAATACAAGTAAAAAAAGGGAAAATAGTTGATAAGGTCGATTAGAGGAAGGAATTGGAAGGGGTGCAACAAGTGATGGGAATCGACCTTGAGAAGGCTATGTAGAAATCAAATTAAGAAGGCAGATTAAAAGAAAAAGTAGTGGGATGCGTTGAAGAAGATTAAGGGGGCAGCTAATTTGGATACAAAGTATCTTTAATGGGAGCGCAAGTCTGAGAAGGAAGATGGACGCACTACAGAAGGAGAATTTAAAGTGCAGAAAAAAAGAAAACAAGGCCTGTGTAGAAACTCATGTGAAGGAAAGGCTAGATAGGAGTTTAAGACCTATTCTTCCCTAGCCTTTCATACCAGAATTAAATCAAAATGATTGGAGATTTCCCATAGTTGTATCTGAGTTAAAAGATGCACCAGTAAGAAGTTATAGAGGGGCATGTAGGATATGAGAAAGTCAAAATGAATGCAATTTAAAGGATATTGGGAGTGCAGATTAGAGTGAGAGGTCATTGTAGGCCAAAATTTGTAATCCTTGATTTATGTATTTAGTTTTGGTGAAAAGTTCAATAAAGTTGAGTGTATAGACTTGTTGTAGTTTCATAATGTTTTTAATTTTGTATGTAAATAGGTTTTTCCTGTATGTGATTGAGAATAGTGAGTTAGAGTGATTTTACAAGAGGGAGTACCCCCCCCCTCTGCATCAATTGGTATCAGAGCGGGTAGTCCTGAGAGTGGAGAGGATCCACCAAGACCTGTGAGTGTTGTGTGAGTAGATCGTTGATGGGGAGGCAATTCGCACTTAGTGGAAAGTGTGTGAAGTGGTAGTGAAGAAGATTGTTAGATCTCTTGCAGGTGTGTGAGGAATCCTGGCAGCAAGAGAAGGAGCTTGAAGCCATGACAAAATTTGTTTTCAGAGTGAGTGATTGCAGCAGGAAAAATGGGTTGGGTCGTGAGGAGACCCATGCAGATATTTTTTTGGGAGCAGTAATGGGATAAAGTGGAGGGTGAGATGATTGGAAAGATGGGACAGATAGTTTGTGAAGAAGTAGGAAAGAACGGGGTGAGGCTCAAAGAATTTTGTGAAGCATTGAAGAAGATGGTTCGAGGAAAAGTGGAAAAGAGTGTTGGAAAGAGTGAGAGGAAAATGGTGAAGAGCAGTGAGAAGAAGAAGGTTCTCTTGAAAGAGATAGTGGAAAGAAGAATAGAAGAAATGAGTGTTGCAGCCCCAGATGGATAGCGGAAGAAGAGCAGCCCCTACCGATGAAGAAGGTGTAGTAGAGAAATGCCATGAGGAAGGCATGAAGAGAGAAAAAGAAAAGATAGAGGTGAATAGTGAAGAGGTCGCAACAATAGAAGATGAAGAGATTGAAGTGGAATGGAATGCAAAGCTTGCTAGTGCAACGAAGGAAGAAGAGAAAAATATAGCAGCTAATGATGGTTTGGAGGATATCACAACGAAGGATGATATTGCAGCCATGGTGAAGGATGAGAAGGAAAAAGTTGTAGTCATTGGAATTATTGCAGCCGAAGAATACAAGGTAAATATGTTTTCTTATGAGAATGATATTGTTATGCATTTATTGGATATGTTGAATATTGGTTTTGGAGAAGAATATGGAATGGTTTATACAAGTTTAAGTGAAGATGTTGTAGATTTGAATGAGGTATATGAATATTTTAGTAAGTTTGTGGATGCAAGTTTGAGATTATATACTACAGATTTGGGTGAACGTGTTGTGAATGTTGGTGATGGATTTTGGTAGAGGAGGTTGGGCAATGGTGGGTTTGAGCCCACGAGGAAGAAGAAGCTAGAGAGAATTTGGTGGAGGAGGATGGAAAATGGTGGATTCAAAGCCATGAGAGGAGTGAAAGGTAACAAGCGGAGCTGCGGAAGGAAGGTGACGAGTGTTTCAGTTAAGTGCTGGAAAAAGTAGAAGAAATGACATTATGCACATATTTAGTGAAGGAGTTCGATACGGGTTACCTCTAACCCGAAAGAGTGATTCTATCACTCAACTCCACCATTGTGAGCCTATGCTCACAATATTTATACCCAGCGTGTCTGATGTAGGAGAACCTGGGTGCACGCACAATCAACATCACCCAAAAAGAGTTTGCAGATTTCAATTTTGGTTTTGGTTTATTTTGCTTTCTCTCTCTAGATTTGTTAATGCTTCAAACAAATAAGTTGATAGATGTAATGAAAAATTTCACAACCTTTGTATGAAAGATTTGATTATCAAAATTTTGACCAATCTCTTGACCCATTCATTGAAGGACTTAAGACTTTTTCTGGGTTATTTACATTTAATATGATCACTGCTAGAAGCAAGAATTTCATTGATAAGTGGAGAGCCTAAAATTGAAGGGACGCCTTGGTAGATAAAATCAAAATACAAGTAAAAAAAGGGAAAATGACTGAGAAGGTCGATTAGAGGAAGGAATTAAAAGGGGTGCAACAAGTGATGGGAATCGACCTTGAGAAGGCTATGTAAAAATAAAATTAAGAAGGTAGATTAAAAGAAACAGTAGTGGGATGCATTGAAGAAGATTAAGGGGGCTGCTAATTTGGATACAAAGTATGTTTAATGGGAGCATGAGTTTGAGAAGGAAGAGAGACGTGCTACAAAAGGAGAAGTTAGAGTGCAGAAAAAAAGAAAACAAGGCCTATGTAGAAAGTAGAGTGGCCAAGGTAAGGTCGCACCATGTGAAGGAAAGGCTCGACAAGAGTTTAAGACCGATTCTTCCCTAGCCTTTCATAGCAGAATTAAATCAAAATGATTGGAGATTGCCCATAAATGTATTTGAGTTAAAAGATGCATCGATAAGAAGTTATAGAGGGGCACGTAGCATATGAGAAAGTCAAAATGAATGCAATTTAAAGGATATTGGGATCGTATATTAGAGTGAGAAGCCATTGCAAGCCAAAATTTGTAATCCTTGATTTATGTATTTAGTTTTGGTGAAAAGTTCAATAAAGATGAGTGCATATACTTGTGGTTTTTTGTAGTTTCATAATGTTTTGAATTTTGTATGCAAAGAGGTTTTTCCTGGATTTTCTTGTATGTGATTGAGAATAATGAGTTAGAGTGATTTTACAAGAGGGGAGTACCCCCCCCCCTCTACATCAGATAATGATCCTAATAGTGTTCATTAAATTTACTATTAACTAATTTATTCCATAAGTTTAAATAATTATTAATCTTTAATAAATATACTTCAAGAAAATTATAAAATCCATTAATGATCACGTAAGATTTGTAATACTAAGTATTAATATAATTTTGTTTTAATAAAGTTATATATATATTTCTCTTATATATTATTTATTTAATTAAGAAAATATATTAAATTTATTTGTGATTTATATTTTTTTAATAAAAAGAGGGTAAAAATTGTATTCAATCAAGAGAGAAGTAAAATAATCAAAAAATACAACAAGCCTACCCAGGGCCCAAGAAAAACCAAATTCGCATGAATTTACACCAAGATAGCATCTTAGATCCTCTGAAACAAGCTCTTCCAACTCCTAAGAGAGGTTCACGGGAAGGTCACCAATCTTCCACCTTCCAATCACCTCTCCGCTCAGACGCCCAGCGGGCCAGACCATCAACCACCTTATTCCACTCTTGTGGGATATGGAAAAAGGTGATAGAGTCCATCACTCCCTCCAAAGAAATGATTTGATTAACCACAACAGCTAACTACTAGTGCACCTCCTTCAAATGACACTTGTTCAACAAGTCAATCAAAATCTAAGAATCAGACTCACAAATTATCCTCCTCCAACCAAGAGCACAAGCCATTTTCAAAGCCACAAGAATAGCCAAAGCCTCCATAAAATGATTAGAATGTTGCCCATAATATTATGAGAAGAGAAACACCATAGTTCCCTCACTATCCCTTCCCAGACCCTCAACACTAGCATGACCTGGATTACCATGAGAGGACCCATCTGTATTGACCTTTAAAATTCCTTGGGGAGGAAGCCTCCAATGACCATACCGCACAACCTTCTCTTTACCAAACCACCCCAAGCCCACTCTGGACTGACCTCTATCACAACCGGCCATTCCCAAGCATTGAACCACTCCCAAATCATCAGTAGACACTGGAACCGAAAGATCACACTCAACAACTACAGTCTCTTGAATAACCCCCAAAATTATCATCCAAACCTGCCCCACCTAAAGCTTCTTATCTAAAAAGATTTTTTGGTTGCACTCCAACCAAATATACCAAATAATCAAGCTAGGACCAATTAGCCAGGCAATGTGGAGAAAAGAGGACTTCACCACGGAGCACCCTGACTTGATCCAAAAATCAGCTAGAGAAGAGACGTGTCTGCATGGTTGATACCAGATAGCCCACCAAGAATTACAAATATTTGTAACAAAAGAGCACTAAAAAAAGAGGCGAGACATATTCTCATCACTATTATAGCACAAAAGACATCTAGAGGGACCCTGAAAGTCATACTTTCGAAGATTCTCCTAGGTCAAGCATCTACCTTGCATCACCAACCAAGAGAAGAAGTTACACTTGGGCCAAGAAAATCTATTCCAAATATGTTTCCACCAAGAGACCCCCTCACCATGACAAACCTGCTTATCCAACACATGATAACCAACAACCACATAAAACTTTCATTTCTGATGATGACCCCAAGCCAAAAAATCATTTTCCAAAAGAGAGTTGCAAACTTGACTAGCAAGAATGCTAGCCAACTCTTGGTGATCCTCTAATAAGACCCTAGGAATCCATTCATGTAATTCCTTCCACCAAAAAATAGTAGCCTGCCCAAGAACTTGAGGGGTTTTGAAATCCACCACATGATTCCAACCAGCCTCAAGGAAGACCCTTCTCAAACCCTGCAAATGAGGATTAAAAACCAAAATAGGAGGATGCCCATCCCAAGAATCATACCAAAAAAGAGCTTCAAATCCTCTATTATAGATCCAGAACAATCCTTGCTGGACCAAATTAGCACCCCTTTTTAGAGTACCCCAAACCATAGATCCATTACCCAACAAGATAAAATGAGGCACACCACTACACTCCACTTCCCCAAGATATTTGAAGGTAAGGATCTTAGCCCAAGTCTTCTATTGTTGAGTACACCACCACCAATAAGGCTTCGCCGCCAAGTATTTCCCATTTAAATAATCCTACCACAGCCCAAGACTACCTTCTTGCTTTGAGCAACACACCTCCTCCCACTTCACCAAGCTCCACTTCCTCAAGAGTGAATTTACAAACCAAAGGAATTGCCTACAAAGGCACTTGAAATATTTGACAAAGCTAGCAGGGACATATAACACAAAACACTTGTATAATGGAAGATCTTGGATCACAGACTTCAAAAGAGTAACTCTTCCAACTATAGAAATCCATCTACAAGTCCAGTGACTAACCTTCTTACGAAATTTCTCAATCACTTCCTTCCAAAATTTCTTTGGAAGCAAACACACAACAATAGGAATACCAAGATAAACAAAGGGAAGAGATTCAATCTGAAATCTAAGAATCCTGGAAATTCGCTACTCACTAAGCTTAGGGGTGTTGAAGAAAAAGATAGAGGACTTACCCTTGTTAATGCTTTGTCTCGAAGCAACCAAGTAACAATCTAAGGATTTCCTCAAATTATTCACTTCATCCACTTTGGCTAAGCCTATCAAATCCATATCATCCACAAATTACAGATGAGATTAAGAAGGAACACCATTTCCCTAGCACCACCCATGAATTAAACCTTGCTCCACACAAGATCTCAACAAACGCCCTAGCCTCTCAGCCATCAAGATGAAAATATAAGGGGACAAAGGATCTCCCTATCGTAGACCCCTAGATGCTCCAAAAAGCTCAAAAGGCTCCCCATTGAACAACACAGAGAAGGAGGAGAAGCTGACACAAATCATAACCCAATCAATCCAAGTGCTACTAAACCCAAAAGCCTTCAAAATATTGAACAAAAAATCCCATTTAATACAATCATAAGCTTTCTCCATATCCAACTTTATAAACATAGCCTTCTCCCTAGATGAATCCATAGAGTGCACCATTTCAGTAGCAATGACCACCCCATCCAAAATTTTCCTACCAGCCACAAAACCACCTTGCTCCTTAGAAATCAACCTGTTCAACCATGGCTTTAGACATTCTACAATCAGCTTAGTTATTACCTTGGACACCACATTACACAGGGCAATAGGTCTAAAGAGGTCTAAAGAGTTGGCACCCTCCCTCTTAGGGATAAGAGCTAAAAAGGTAGCATTCAATGCCCTAAGAATTTGCTTATTCCTATAAGACTCCTAAACCACCTCAAGAAGGTCCACCTTAATGACCTTCCAAAAATCCTGAAAGAATTCAATCGGGAAACCATCAGGACCCAGAGCTTTACCTTTCTTCATTTCAAACATAATGACTTCCTACTCAGCGAAATAAATAGTCTTAAGGAGAGCCTCATTTATCTCTTTAGTCACCAAATAAGTAATAAAAACTAATATTGTAGCTTCCTCATCACTGGAAGGGGGGGAATCGTCTAAAAATAGAGAAGAAAAATACCGGACAACCTCATTTGAAATCACAACATTAGAGCAGAGAAGATCTCCCTCTTGAGATAGGAGAGGAGTAATGATATTTTCTTGTCTTCTATCCTTGACTGAATTATGAAAGAAATAAGTATTCATGTCACCTTCTTGAAGCCAATCAATACAAGACTTCTTCTTCCAAAATATTTCCTCCCGAAGCTCCCATTCCTCCACAATTTTCACTGTCGAAGCTTCATCTCTACGCAACTCCTCAATAAACCCCTAATCTCGAATCCTCCAAGTAACAGAGTCTAAGTGATCTTGAGCAGCCCTTTTAGCCTATAATACATTGACAAAGTGATGCTTATTCCATCATTTTAGCATATATTTAACGAATTGAAGCCTTTTGACAAAAGAGTACATAGCAATACCAAAAGTTGGCTTCCTAGCATGCCACCATTCTGGAACAAGATCATGGAGATACACGTCTCGAAGCCACATGAGTTGGAATCTAAAAGACTTAATTTTTTTTAAACCTCTAGAAGAAAGAGCTGAGAATTTGATCAGCTAATGATCAGAAGCCCGCCAATCCAAAATCTCAGAACTAGACAACCAACTATCCCCCACCTAAAAACTAGAAACCAAAAACCCGTCCAACCTTTTCAAAATTGCAGCATACCTAGTCTGCCTATTATTCTAGGTAAATAGCCTATTCACATGTTTGATGTCCACCAAATTTAAGAAATCCATGTTGTCTCTAAGAAGATTTGAGGAAGGATCCAAATGAAAAGTACCCCCCTTTTCTCCTCCAAAGAATAAATTGCATTAAAATCCCTTGCAAGAATCCATGAAAGAAAAGGCTCCAAAGAGCACAAATATCTAATATGCAACCACAAATTCATCTTACTCGATAAATTAGTAGGAGCATAAATGTTGGAAAAAAAACTCTTTCCCCAGACTCCAGAATAACAACAAAAAAAGAGAGAGTGCCTACGAGAAACCCACCAAATCGGGGCAAATTGACGTGGATCCCATAGACAAGCAAGACCCCCAGAGTTACCCCGAGCCCCAACACTCTGGAACATACCTCTGCCCCAAATATTATTAGCCACATTCATCCAACTCTGAACAAAAAAATAGTCTCCTGAAGGAAAACCAAATCCGAAGAGTGAACACGAATTAAATCTCAAATAACCTTTTTTCTAGGGATGCTTTTCATACCCCTTACATTCTAGGATAGAAAAATCATCAGTGAGCTTGGGAGAAGTGAGTATCAATAGTCCTCACCGAACCAGACTCCACCAAAGTTTCTCCAATTAATTTTACTTTTTCCTGATCCTTCTTCCTACCAAATTTCAGGGGCTTCTCAGGGAGTCCCTTTTTAAGGGGTTTTTGCTACAACCCAAGGGCTGGGGAATAAGATTTACTATTACCAGAATCTTCAACACCTTTCTCAATAACAAGTCTAAAGCCAGAAATTCTAGATCCCACAATAAGTTCTGACACAATATTGGACTCCTTGCACATAGGACTAGAGGGAGCAAGGCCCTTATCCATCAGAGTTGAAGGGAAAATCAACAAAGCCTAGTTGAAAGCCAAATCTATCTGATCCCCAAGAGGCTCCTCACCAATAAATCCCTCCACAACCTGCATATCAATAGGAACCCATTCCTCCTGAACCAAGTCCTTTAGGGCATCAAACCTATTAAAAGTTTCATCCTCTTGTTTGTCTTTGAGAGACCTCTTTTATCCCCTATTTTTATTTCATTTGATAAGGGTAAAACCATTTGTATCCATCACTACCCCTTGCATGGGAGCTTTACCTCTATCTAACTTTTGGGTTGGTTGAGAAGATGTAGTACCTAAGCCACCAGTATTGACAACTCTAGGACACTTTTGCTGAAGGTGATCATACTCGTGGCATAGCCGACAGCGAAATAGTAAAGTCTCATAATCCAACTGTTGAGTCTGAGAAACTGATCCAATACTCATATCAATCAAGTCCGATAATGGTTTATTCAAATCTATTTCAACAAACACCCAGGCATAAGAAAAAACTTTTTTATACAGAGTTTGTTGTGAAGGCCCAATGGGCTTGCTGAGCATAAGAGCAATCATCTGCAATATGTCATTTCTCCAACATTCTAAAGGCAAGAGAGGTAGATGAACCAAAACCAGAACCCTTGAAGGGAGCTCCTCCACGGAGTTGAAACCCACATTCCACGGTTTAATAAAAAGGCCTACTTGATTATAGAAATAAGCCCACCCTCAAAAGCTCGATTTCTATCTGCAACACAGGAGAAATCCACTAAGAAAAAAATGTTGGCTGCCAGCAAAATATCAAAGTACCCCTTCAGGTTGCAAGTCTTACGAATACAAGTATCTAGAAAAGGAAGTGTCACTAGCAACCCCATGAACTTTCAAATCAAAACATGATTACTAAAATATTCAACATCTTCTGCCACAGATTGAGGTTGAATAATCAACACTGGTTGATCCACCGATCATTCCAAGCAACCATTCACTTTTCGCGGACGAAAACCATTGTCACGAGATGAACCCCCTCTAGGGTTATCCATGTTAGTGGGAGGTGTAAGACGGGGTTAGAAAATCAAATAGAATAGACAAAGTGACAACCAACACCTCTAAACTATTAATCCACATCCAAACAAGAGAAAACAAAGTAAGCATAAGGAAAATAAAACATTAAATTAAAATACTCTCCATGCTTGAACTTGAATAACTTCTCTTGCTCTCCTATTTCTCCTTTTGCAAATATGCCCTCAGATTTGTAGTGTGACTTGTGCAAATACCTGCAAATGATAAGTAGAAAGTTGGAGAAGAATAGCTGTTAAGCTGAAAATGGAGAAGGAAGGTTGCTTTTATAGACAACCATTTGAATGGTCGGTTGAGATTAATCTTCTAGAAAGATTCCAAGATCAATGGTCTAGAAGTGATGCACCAAGAATATGCTATTCTTGGAGGAATCATGACAGGAAGACATGCAAAGACATGAGGCTAGGACATGCATGCAAGAACATGCAGGGACACGCAAGCTATGACAGGAAATGAATGATATGACATGGGATTATGACAGGGTATCTTTGACCAAGTGGTGCATAAATAATTTATTTTAAATAATTTATTTGAAAATGTTGGAAATGGACAAGTGGAAAATAAATAATTTATTCAAATTATTTGTTTGAAAATAGAGGAAATGGACAAGTGGAAAATAAATTATTTATTCAAATTATTTATTTGGAGAAAATGTAAAGAGGAGCATTTAATTAAATATATTAATCTAATTAAATGGAGAGATGGAAATTAGACCTTAAATAATTAAATTAGGAGAGGTGGCATGGGATAGTTAAATAATTTTAATAATTGTTTAACTATGGAAGAATTAAAGGACCATGAATAGATAAATAATTACTAGCAATTATTTAACTATAGATGAAAGATGACAAAATAATTAAATAAATAATAATTTATTTAACTATTGAAGAAGAGGAAGAAATTAGTGACGCAATTAGTTTCTTTAATCGGTCGGGATAGAATAAATATTAGAAAGTGAATTAATTAAATAATTATTAAAAATTATTTAATTAATAGAGGAATATAATCAAACATAATTGAATAACTAAAATTATTCAATTATTGAAGGACGAGGATGAAGAAAAATGATGCTCGAAGGCTTAGGACATTTTTATGTGTCTACATTTTGCCCCTCTTTGTCATAATGCCTGTCGCATTGTGACAAAGAAAAATAAGTCAAAGTCATGCCCCAAAAATAAGATGAGGAAGAATGACGAGGAGGGTTATGGTATGCCCCCTCGAGAGGACAGATGGGTTCCAAGAACATGGGTGTGCTCTCGAAATTGATGAGAAGACTAGAGGATGAAAGATAGAAGAAATGTTAGCTTGGAAGGGGATGGATATTAGCGTGGAAGGGAAGGGAGGATGAAGATGGAAAGCTAGATGAAAAAAAAAGATAGGGGAACCAACTTTCATGCTTACATTTTTATATTTATCATCATTGGGCAGATTATCGTGATGGCCAACAAACACCATGATATGACGTAAATCAAGGTGTGCAAGGTCATACCATCACTTGAATTAAACAGTCACAAACAAGGATGATCATGACTCATACAAAAAAGGCACATTTGCCCCAGTCTTTTTGTTATAACTAACCACAAGTAGAAAAAGACAAGGACAAATCATGAAACGTCGCTGCTTCTCTAAATCCTGTTTCCAGGACATCCTCGAGAAACTGGCAACATGATTGCCAAAAAGGAAAAAATAAAGCCAAAACCATCATCATGATACGTCGCTGCTTTTCTAAATCCCGGAGTTAGAACATCATTGAGAAACTAGTAACATGAGTGTCAAATGACAAAACAAACATCATGATACGTCGCTGCTTCTCTAAATCCTGTTGTCGGGATCTCGCTGAAAAACTAGTAACATGATGAAAAATCAATAGACAAGTGCCAAGTGTTTTCCAAGTGTGTCTGGATGCCAAGAGTTTTAATGTCGAGATGTATGGTTTGATGTCGAGATGCCAGGGTGTCAAGGTTTTGATGATGCCAAGATGACGAGTGTCGAAGATTGCCAAATTCAGGAAGGACACATCCTAAATAATGTTGATGTCAAGAGGATCCCTCAAAATGCCAGGTGACAGTGACGATGCCTAGGAAGGACACATCCTAAGGCATAAATGATAGGGGTTGTTCTTCAGAAGGACACATCTAAAAGAACATTGATGTCAAGAGGGGTGATCCTTAAATGTCAAGAGGATTGTTCAAAATGTTGAATGACGATGACGATGCCTAGGAAGGAAACATCCTAGGGCATGATTAAATGACGGGCTACCCTTCAGAAGGACACATCTGAAGAGTAAGCAAGATTTGACTGGATTGACTAAGTTTGACTGAGATTGACCGATTTTGATATGCCAAAATGATTGTCATGTTCCATTGACAGATTGTCGAAGTTCACTTGGGTAGATTGTTCGTTCAAATTTAAAGACTATTTCATGTGTGTGCAAAAATTGTGCAATGAACCCTAATGGAATGACCTAGTGCGGTCTCGGGGGCCCATCGACAGATGGCCTTGCCTACGTCATGCACTCAGAGACCTCGTAGTTCGACACGACCAAAGACTTTGTCTTGTTGATGAAAGATTGAGTCATGATTGATTTTGACAAACCTAATAGGACTGACCTAATGTCTCGGGGGCTCGAAGATGAGCCTTGCCTACATAGCAAATGCGTAGAGACAACGTAGTTCAACAATGACAAAGACTAATCAAGAGTTGAATTGACGTGACTGTGTTGACTGACATGATTCGTTTTGGAAGTTTGTGTTTTCTTCAGGACATTTTTCAATTTTTTAGGTCTCTCTTTTTTTCTTTTCTTTTTTTTTCTTTTTTTCAAGACTTTTTTCTAATTTTTAGGTCTTTTTTAGGACATTTTCTAATTTTTAGGTCTTTTTCAAGACATTTTCTTATTTTTAGGTCTTTTTTCAGGACATTTTCTGATTTTTAGGTCTTTTTTCAAAACATTTTCTGATTTTTAGGACATTTTCTAGTTTTTAGGTCTTTTTTCAAGACATTTTCTAATTTTTAGGTCTTTTTTCAGGACATTTTCTAATTTTTAGGTCTTTTTTAGGACATTTTCTAATTTTTAGGTCTTTTTTTAGGACATTTTCTAATTTTTAGGATCACGTGTGGTACCCACTGCAGTCTCATGATAAAAGTTTTCCCCTAGTCAAGTTGAGTATGAGCCAGGGAAAAAAATGAAATGTAAAGAAAAGGTATGACTAGCATGGACAGTGGACAATATGCAAGACTTGATTTCAACCATTGTCAGCCATGGACAGAAATATCATGATATTAGGATGAAGTGTTATGACGAATGTCGGAAAAGAGTATGTTCATTAGGGACAAAGGTAGATAGAGTGACAGTAGATGGCACAACAATGACTGACTACTCATGGCACCTGTTTGCCAGGTTTTCACCATGGTACTTATCCAAAGCGCCTGTTTACCAGGTTTTCACTATTGGACGAATTATTTCTCTTTATTTTTGTCATTTTATTCATTTTTATTATTATTATTATTATTTTGGTGTCACCAGGATGCCTGTTTGCCAGGTTTTCATCAAGGTGACAATTTTTTTGATTTTCCAATTTTTTTTTTTGTATTTTTACCAGGCTTTCCGACGCTATGCATAGAATTTGCACAAATGTAGACTGTTGATTGGCTCTATCAATTGTTCACCTTCAGGAGTAGTTAACGGATATGCTCTGAAACCAAATGATGCTATGATGATGTAAGGGCCCAGCCAATTGGGCTCAAATTTTCTTGGCTTTTCTCTATCTGACTGATTCTTGGGATTCTGCATGAGAACTAGGTCACCAATGTCAAACTTTCGAGTCATCACCCTTTTGTTATAACTTCTGCACAGACGATTTTGGTATGCTTGCAAATGATTCAATGCATTGTGTCTGTGTTCATCTAGCATTTCTAACTCATGCAGTCTTGATTGTTTGTATTCTTCATCAGTGGTAAGGCCTTTCATGGAGACGCGCAAAGATGGAATTTCAACCTCTATGGGAAAGATGGCTTCAGCTCCAAAGAGAAGGGCGAAAGGCGTGGCACCGGTGGGGGTACGGATGCTCGTGCGATATGCCCACAAAGCAGGGTTGAGTTGGATGTGCCAGTCACGGCCAGCGTCATTGACAATCTTTTTAAGAATTTTGATAATGGTTTTATTAGATGCCTCAACTTGACCGTTTCCTTGTGGGTAAAGGGGTGTTGAAAAGCGGTGATTGATATGGAAACATTGGCACAGTTCACGGACCTCCTAATTTTTGAAGGGATGACCATTATCTGTGATGATGGATTGTGGAATGCCATACCGAAAAATGATGTAATTGAGGATGAACTGGGAGATATATTTGTCGGTAATGTAAGTGAGTGGAATGGCCTTGATCCACTTAGTAAAATATTCAGTCACAGTGATAATGAATTTGTGTCCATTGGAGGATGTAGGGTGAATCTTGCCCACGAGATCAAGTCCCCATTGTGCAAAAGGCTAAGGAGAAGTGATCGGCCTCAACTCTTGTGCTGGAGCATGAATTAAATCACTGTGAATCTAACATTTGTGACATGTTCTTACAAATTCCAATGCATCCTTTTCTAGTGTCGGCCAATAGTACCCAAGTCTCATAATCTTTTTAGCTAAGGTCGGGCCACTCGAATGGGACCCACATATACCCGCATGCACTTCCTATAAGGTCATTTTTGCTTCATTAGTGTCAAGACAACGGAAAAGGGCATTGTCAAAGCTACGGCAGTAAAGGGTGTCGTTGATGATGGTATAACGTGTAGCTTTGTGGATAAAGGACTTCCTTTGGTTATTAGAAAGGTTTTGAGGAAGGATTTGTGAATGAAGGTAGTCAAAAGTTTCCTTATACCAAGGGGAACTGGAACCAACAAGCTCACAGACCATTTCGGACTCGGGGACATCATAGGCAGGAACCAATAATTGCTCAACCAAAAACTCAAATTGTGGGACATTTCTGGGAATATCAAGCAAAGATCCAATTGTTGCCATAGCGTCAGCAGCCTTGTTCTGTGTTCTTGGAATCAATTCACAGGATAGCCTATGAAAATATGTTAGAAAACTATCAACCATCCGTTTATAAGGGATTAGTTTCTCATCTTTGGTTTCGTACTCATCATTGACTTGGTTGATAACTAACTGAGAATCACCGAGGACTTGCAAATTCCTGTTTTTTCACTTGATAGCCATTCAGAGTCCTATAATTAGTGCTTCATACTCTGCCATGTTATTAGTGCATGGAAATGCAATGCGAAATGACCTTGGGATGGAATCTCCTTGTGGAGTAATGAATAGTATTCCAACTCCTGAGCCATGGTTAGTGTGAGATCCATCGAAGTATAATTGCCAAGGCTGTTGGGGCTCTGCTTGAAATACGAACTCATCTAGAAATTATGTTATAAGAGGATGGCTATCTGGTATTGCTGCATCTGCAAGCTGGTCTGCTATTACCTGTCCTTTGATGGCTTTCTGCTCGACATATTGAATATCATATTCAATGAGGACTTTGACCCATTTTTCCAAACGTCCTGTCAGTGTTGCTCGACTCAAGAGGTACTTCAAGGGATCGATCTTGGCTACCAAGTGTGTCTTATGATTTAACATGTAATGCCTTAATTTTTGGGCTGCAAATACAACTGCTAAACAAGCACGTTCAACAGGTGTGTAATTTAGCTCATACCCCACCAGTGTTCGACTAATATAATATATGGCTCGTTCTTTTTCTTCATAGTCATTTTGTGCTAGTAATGCCCCCAGTGCTGAAGTAGTTGCAGAGATGTACATAATTAATGGTTTTCCTTGGATGGGAGGCATGAGAACTGGAGGTGACAATAAGTATTGTTTAATCTAGTTGAATGATCCCTGACACTTATTTGTCCACACAAAGGGGATTCCTTTGCGTAAAAGATACTGAAATGGTTGACACCTATTCGCAAGTTGAGCGATGAACCGTCTGATAGATTGAAGTCTGCCTTGTATCGTTCTTAGGTCACTAATTCCCTTAGGAGGAGGCATATCGAATATAGCTCTAACTTTGGCGGGGTCAACTTCAATGCCTCTACGAGAGACTATGTACCCCAACAACTTGCCTGATGTTACACCAAAAACACACTTTTTTGTGTTTAACCGGACCTTATACTCTTCTAGCCTCCTGAAAACTTTTTCCAATACTGAAAGGTTGTCTTTTCTTGTCAATGAATTTTCCAGAAGGTCATCCACATAGTCCTCCATTAATGTGTGCATCATGTCATGGAATATTGTTGTCATTGCCCTTTGATATGTAGCACCTACATTTTAAAGACCAAATGGTATTACAATCCAATAGTATGTACCCCAAGGACATGTGAAAGCAGTTTTGTGTTGGGCTTCAGGGGAAATATGAATCTGATTATAACTAGAAAAACCATCCATAAGGGACAACATCTCATATCCAGTTGTAAGGTCCACAATGATATCGATATTCGGTAGAGGGAAATCATCTTTAGGGCATGCTTTATTGGGATCTCGAAAGTCTGTGCATATGTGAATCTATCTAGTAGGCTTGGTGACAGGGATGAGGTTGGATATCCATTCAACATAGTCAATTGACCTGATAAAACCTACATCCAATAACTTTTTCAGCTCGACTTTAACCAATAATGCAACTTGCAGGTGCATTTTTCTTAGCTTTTGTTTTACTGGCTTGGTATCTGGCAATAATGGCAAGTGATGTAACACTAACTCAGGATCTAACCCTGGCATATTGGCATAAGACCATGCAAATTTTATCTTGCATTCTGAGAACTTTTGAAATTCTGGGTGTTCAACTTCTATCAATGATGTCGCAAAGAGAACCATTTTGGGGTCCTCCACAGTAGCTATATTAACTGGTATGGTGTCTTCTACAAGCATTGCTGATTTTTCTCTATCTACGGGAAGAAAGTCCAATCCTCCACCCTTAGGTGCCTTAGGGAGTTTTTCACCCTCGGGTACGTCCTTTATTTTTACTATTTTGTCGTCAAAAGGTGCCTTTTGGTTTTCACCTAGAGACGTGTCACTTTTTGTTTTATTTCTCTTTTTAATTTTGCGACTAGAGGATGGTACAGTCTCCTCGAAATAAGTAGCACAATCCAAGTAAATAGAAAATCCAGCTTTGTGATCCCCATTTGGAATGCCTTCACATAGTCCTAGAAATTTTGCTAAAGCCTCATCATTTTGAAAAGTGTCCATTACTGGTGGGCCTTGTTGGTTCCAGTCAATAAGGTCAGGGTAAACTAAGGATATTCCATCATCAACATTTGAAAATTGAGGAGATGACGCGGAGGTCATGCAAATGGATGCCGAGACATTAAAAATGAAATTTTCATCGTCTGGCTCTATGTCAGATTCTATCCAGTATTCTCCTTCGCTTGTTTCATACTCACAAACGAAGTAAGGGACAAAGGGAGTAGTATTAGAGTCAGGATCAATAGTGGCAAGTGATGGCTCAGATGATTCTGAATGATGTTCATCAGCTTGGGATGACTGGGTTGGTATGTCAGGGCTAGGACAAATGGGAATAGAATATGATATGGACTTGACATCATTTGGTGTTGTATCGATCTTAAACATTTTCCAGAATCGTTCCTCAAATGTAGGCTCGCTATGTTCAAGGAATAATTCATCAAGGCAGTCACTTAAGGATCATTGAAAGCCAAATTCCCATTCGTGAGAGTCAGTTTCAAAGGAGGTGTCCTCATTTGTCTCAACACAGTCTGAAGCATACACTAACTCACATGGAAGCACATTGGTACTTGGATCGCTAGATTCGCGTGGACCTAACCCTAACCCAAGATGTTTTGGTCTTTCTGAAACTAATAGTGGCTCACGCCTTCCATTTTTATCCTTTCCAAGACCACTTTTTCCATCATAACCTTTTGCTTTTATCATCTTGTATCCTTTTCCATATATTGTTGCTGGCAAGGGAGTTAAGTCTAGTGGTTCTCTATAAATCCAGGATAGTATATCATCTGTGTCCTCTTGACTCATTTCACCCCACTTTATGAAAACTATATTTGGAGGAACCCTGAAAGTTTCTTTTTCTTGTATTCTGAAACAAGGTTTGCCATAGACCTGGGGAGACTTGGGCATCTTGGTTATGCAATAGGTTGTATTCAACGTGTACTCTCCACATCCTTGATCCTGAATTTGGAACCTCGGGTCGAAGCTTGAGGTGATACATGAAGTGGAAGGTGTTATGGAGATGGTCATGGTGGTGGAAGAAGCAGAAGCAGATGTGGTTGATGAAGAGGTAGGAGACTTCACGAGTGCTGAGGGATCAATGAATTTGGAAGACAATGACGTCAGAGCTTCCCTATTGGTAGGGACTTGGTGTTCTGAGACACCTCGTAAGTTGGTACAATATTGGAACGGATCAGGGTCTCCATATATAGTAATCTCAGTGCCTTCAAAAGGAAATTTCAAGCATTGGTGATACGTGGAAGGGATGGCCTTCAGAGCGTGGATCCAAGGTCGACCGAGTAAAATGTTGTATGGCAGGTCTAAATCCAGAACTTGATAAGTGGTGTCGACAATGACTAGTCCGATTTAATTGGGAGTGTAACTACGCCCTGAGAGGAATGTTCTTCATCATCATATGCCTTGATAACTATGCTTCTTGTGGCGTCTACGCAAGCATTAGAAAAGCCTAGTGCCTTGACCAATTTTAAAGAACATATATTTATTCCTGCTCCGCCATCTACTAAGACTCGTCTGACCTTATGTTTATGAACAAGGACTTCAATATGAAGGGCATCATTATGGTTGGATTTGGATGACGAATAGTCCTGGTTAGAAAAGGTGATATGGTGGGGTGTCATGAGATATCCTACCATGGCTTCGAATTGGCTGACATCAATATTTTGGGGAATGGAGGATTCTTGCAGTGTTTTGTCTAGGATGGCCTTATGGCAGGCGAGATGCGTAACAAATCAAGAATAGAGATTTGTGCAGGTGTTTTTCCCAGCTGGTTAATAAGATTAAAGTTTCCTTTAGGTTGGGATTGCTTGTTTTGTGGACGGAATTGTGACTGTGAAGTGGAAGGGCCATCTATTGTTACCTTTGGTTGTCTAGGGGGAGGAGGGCCGGCTATGGTGACCTTTTTTCCATGGGTGGTGACATTGCATTAAGGGGCCTTTCTAACAGTGACTATGTAGACATGGTCATCGGTTGTTCTATCGTGATGTATGATAGGTCCCCCAGAATAGTTGTACCCAATACAGGCATGGTTGGCTCGATTATTTGTACTTGACATAGAAGGGTTTCCAGAACCATGATCCTGCAGTGGGTTTTTGTGTATTGCATGATCTGCATTAGAAGTAAACTATGGTCCATCAACTTCAATGATGCACTTTTCAATGAGGTCATGTACCAGATTTTTCAATTGTTTACAGGAAGAAGTTTTGTGTCCTTTTATTTGGTGATAGTCACAAAATGCATTATCATCCCACCAAGATGGTTTAAACTGCCCAGGGTCATATGGTTTGGGGTCCTGAAGTGTGATGACACCATTCTAAATGCATTTCTTGAGGACTTCGTCAATAGGTTCACCCAAAGGGGTATATGTGCAACTTTTAGGGAATTGTCTTGGTTGTCTAGGCTGCCCTTGAATTTGATTGTTTTGATTGCCTTGGTTATTCTGATTTGTATGGATAGCATTAGCAGCATACATTTGTGTCATCATCTGTGTATTTTTTGGTTGTGTCCCTTTTAGAGTAATCATAGGACCCATAGCGTTGACAACCTTAGCATCAACTACACCATCATTGGTGACATGTTTGTTTTTAACCCAAAATTTGGTTTTGTCAACAGAAGGAGGGTTTGCATTTGTGCTTTTAGGACCATATTTTAGTCTTCCTTCGGCTATGAGGGCTTGTTCAACTTGGACACCTCATTCAACTAGGTCTGTAAAAGTTGTGCAACAATGAACATGCAAGCCATTTTTCAGTGGGCCTAATAACGTTTGTACGAACATGTCAACCTTTTCCTTTTCAGGTATGTTTATATGACAGCGACTCGCTAGGCCCCTCCATTTTTGAAAGAATGGTAAAAAGGTTTCACCTGAATCTTCTTGTGTGAGTTGGCATAGATTGGTAATGGAGGTGTCTGTGTCAATGTTGTATGTGTAATTTTTCATGAATTTTTCAGCAAGTTCTTTCCATGATTGAATTCCAGGTTGCAGTGTATAGAACCATTCTAGGGCTGGTCCTATGAGGCTTTTAGGAAACAATTGCATTAGATATGTGTGCTAATGAGCGATATCCACACAACTTGTTACAAACTCTCTAATGTGGTCAAGTGGATTTGTTTTACCCTTGTATTTGTTGAAATTTGGAGCCACATAACCATGTGGAAATGGTGGCATGTACAACATTGTATCAAAAGGATATGGACATAAGTCATATGGCATTTGCGTCTTCTTGTCAGAGGTTTTCATATTTTCCATCTTTTTTTGAAGGTCATCCACTTTTGCTAGCAAGGTGTGTACAACGAGATCATTGGTTGCCTGAAAGTAAGGTATGTTTTGCTGATATTGCTAGTTGTGATTGGGGATATGTTGTTGAGTATGAATCTAGGATGAGTATGTGGGAATATGTAACCCCGCCATGTTTGTCTGTATTTTAGGTCCCTGACTTATTTGATGTCCAAAGGTATGCATTTGCTGTGTCATTTGAGTTCCTTGTCCTTGTTGAAAGAATTGTCTGTGTGGCATGGTAGTGTGTGGTCCTTGAAAGTGTCCATGTGACATATGTGTATTGTGCCCTTGTCCATGTGGGATGTTCATTTGCGATGATGTGTTAATGTTGCGTTGAGGACCTTGGATGGAAATGCGTCGTGAATTTCGTCCAAATGGATTAAATGAGGTTCCACTATAAGGATGTGATGAAGATGCCCCCATTGTCATGGATGAAGAACCAATCATAGGATTTGAGGAGGTGGTGCCTACTGATGTGGACGCAAAGGTGGCTCCTATTGTTTGTGAAGATGATGTGGAAGTTGTAGGCATGGACTGTGAAAAGGTAGCTCCTAGCATTTGTGTAGATGATGTGGACATTGTAGGCATGGTCATAGTGGATGTTCCTCCAATTGCGTTAGTTGAAGAGGAGGTGTTTTGATTTATGGTGCCACTAGATGTCACATTAATGGTGGTATTAGCAACTTGCGTAGTAACAATAGTGTGATTGGTCGAGGTTTTGTTCGTGTCATGTTGGGATGTTGTGTTTTGTGTCGTATGACTAGGAGAGATAGGTCGTATGGTATTAATGTCAAAGCCTTTTGGTAATCTTGTGCCTTGGTCTAAGAGCATAGCGAAGTATCGTTTAGGATCGTTTAAGACCAATTCTTCTACAAGTGAAGCGAATTCCGGATTTTGGGCTGCTGCCTCTAAGTTTTCAATGTAAACTTGTCCATTTTGGTCTCTTTGTACGAATTATTCAAAAAGTGGATTTTGAAAAGAATTTGACATGTTCATGGAAGATTGTGCATTCAAATTGCCAAATGGGTCGTCAAAGATCCAGTCATTGGAATTGGTGTTGATATTTGTGTTGTTAAAGTCTTGTCCCAAGTCTTCCATTTGTTTTTTCTTTCGTTGAAGTCTTGTCTCCACCATCAAAGGAAATTGCTCAAATGAAGATAATAACAATGCAAGTATGACACTAACCTATGTTTTTGTCTTTTTGTGTGATAAAGGATGACAATGCAACGGGATGATAATGTGTATCTAAGGAAATGTGTAATGTCGGGTTCACCAAATGTAAGATGGGGTTAGAAAATCAAATAGAATAGACAAAGTGATAGCCAACACCTCTAAACTATTAATCCACATCCAAACAAGAGAAAACAAAGTAAGCATAAGGAAAATAAAACATTAAATTAAAATACTCCCCATGGTTGAACTTGAATCACTTCTCTTGCTCTCCTATTTCTCCTTTTGCAAATATGCCCTCAGATTTGTAGTGTGACTTGTGCAAATACCTGCAAATGATAAGTAGAAAGTTGGAGAAGAATAGCTGTTAAGCTGAAAGTGGAGAAGGAAGGTTGCTTTTATAGACAACCATTCGAATGGACGGTTGAGATTAATCTTCTAGAAAGATTCCAAGATCAATGGTCCAGAATTGATGCACCAAGAATATGTTATTCTTGGAGGAATCATGACAGGAAGACATGCAAAGACATGCAGGCTAGGACATGCATGCAAGGACATGCAGGGACACGCAGGCTATGATAGGAAATGAATGTTATGTACATATTATATTATTAATATATTATCTATCTATATATTTATTATTTTATTTATTTATTTATATGATTTATCACATATAATATTAAGGAATTATTTTTGTCTAACAAAAAGAAATATAATTTAAATATTAAAATAATAATTACTATCAAATCAAATTTATCATTTCAAATTATGACTTCTTTAAGTGAAATAGCCCCTTAGATTTAATTATATAAAATTAGAAAATGATATTTAAAGGGTTTTTCTATTATGGGGTTATGATAAGTATATTTAAATAAATTCATATGTTCAAAATAAAATTTATGATTTCAATTTTATCAATCTATTATTTCAAACTATAAATTATTCAACTAAAATAATCAACTCATGTTAATCATAAAAACTTATAAAAAGAAAATTGAAAGGTAATATTTAAAAATTTATTCTAATATGTAATTAATAATAATATATCTAAAATATATTAGACCAACCCATATGATAGAAATGAGATTTATGAATAAATTGAATTTGTTTATCATTTCAAATTGAAAATTTACTCAAATAGAATAGTCTATTTCTGCTACTTATAGAAATTTATAGAAATAAATTTGATAAATAATATTTAAAGGGTTTTTATGATATATAACTAAGAATAACATATCAAAAAATTAGATTAACCCAAATAATTAAATGAAAGTTATGAATAAATCAAATCTGCATGTTATTTTAACTATGAAATTGCTCAAATATAACAGTGAAACTCATAAAAATTTGCAAAAAAAATAATTAAACTATAATATCTAAAGAAAAACAATTTTTATAAATAACTAAAAGATAATATTTATATAACTTTTATTTAATATAATGTCGAATAATATATCTAGCAATTAAATAATCCCATATTTTAAAATAAAATTTATTATAAACTCATTTCATCTACCATCAACAAATTGCTCAAATAAAACAAATTCGATATTCATTGCCTTAAATGTTTGATATTTGATGTAAAAGATACTATCTTCAAGTTTGAATAGTTGAAAATATCTGAAATTATTCTCTTTCTTTTTCATTCTTGATGAAATTTTCAAAACTCTTTGTTTTTATTTTCCTTCTTAGCTCTTCCTCTCATTTTCTTGCAAAGCTCGACTTGAAACCAACTTTCTTCTTGGAATGATTTCTTCCAAAATTCCAAAGACAAATTTTTTTCTTGAACATACCAAATACATTAAAAAATCTCAATTTATAAAAGTTAGAGGGTAATTTTTTTTCCCCCAAGAAATAAAATAAATATCTATTAATTACAAGATTCCTCTTACTCCACTTTTTTTTTTTTTTAAAAAGGGGTAAAAAACTTTATTGATAAATGGAAACCAGCATTACACACAAGTCAAAGGCAGAAGCCCGAAGAACAAAAAACACAACAGAGCCAAAAACCCAATCAGTCAATGCCGCCTTTGTCCTCCGTGAGAATCCTCTCCAAATCCGGACTGAGCTCCAGAGGCAGCTGAGCCCAATCCTCAATCTTCCAATCCACCTGATGCTCTGAAGCCCACTTGGCCAGACAATCAGCCGCCCTATTCCATTCACGCGGAATATGGACAAAAGACACCCTCTCCATAAGATTACCAATCTGCAAAATTTGTTGCACCAACACCGCCAACTGCCAGTGCACATCCGACGTTCTTCCTTTATTGAGTAAATTAACCAGAACCTGTGAATCAGATTCACAAATAACCTTGCGCCACCCCAGCTCATAGGCCCTCTCCAAGGCATGAAGAATCGCCCAACCTTCCATGAGGTTGATAGTTTGTGTCCCCTTATGAATGGAGAAAAGAAAAACCACCGAACCAGAGGAGTCCCTACCAACCCCCCCAACACCAGCAGGACCAGGATTTCCTTTGGAAGAACCATCAGAATTAACCTTCAAAATACCAACAGGGGGGAGCAGCCATCGCCCTTGCCGCTGAACACGCTGCCCCACCCTCCTACCTCTCTGGCCCCATGAAGCATTAGGGGTAAATCCCTGGATACCCAGTCGAGCCACCATCTCAGCATCTTTCTTCTCAAGCGGCAGCTCCCCAACACCCTTAGCTTGAATCGTCTCCTGAACCATCCCGAGAACTCTACCCCACACCTGTTGAACCTGTAACAGTTCCCCCTTGAAGATCCTCCTATTCCGTTCGAGCCAAATCTGCCACAACAAAAAAATAGGCCCAGCCTGCCACGCATCCTGCAAAAAAGAGGCCATCGAGGGAGGCCTGCCCAGGCTAGTCCAAAACTCCATTAAGGAGGAAGCATGAACACAGGGACTATTCCAAACACCCCACCAAGAATGCCAAATCTGCAAGGTGAAAGGACATCGGAAGAATAGATGTGAAGAGTCCTCAACCCCATTCCCGCACAACACACACTTCGACGGGCCCTGAAACCCACGCTTCTGAATATTGTCCCAAGTTAAACACCTATTCCAAGTCAAAATCCAGGCAAAGCAATTGCATTTTGGCCAAGAAAACTTATGCCACACCTTTTTCCACCAAGGAGCTTCCGCCCCCTCAACCCTTTGAGAAAGCAACCTCCGATAACCCGACGCGACCGTGTAGTGACCTTTCGGATTAGGCGCCCATGCAAGAATATCCTTATCTCTGAGGGGGTTACACTGTCTACCTGAGAGAATATTATGCAGATCCCGGCAATCCTCAGCCATACCAATCACTGGCCACTCCTCAGGAGTCTTCCATCTAGCACTCATAAGCTGACCTTGAAAAGAAAACACCTTAAAATCACTTACCCTCATCCAGCCAGCATCACTAAAACTCCTGCTCAAGGCCTCCAAATGAGGGAACTGAGAGAGGATGGGAGGATGGCCATCCCAAGAGTCGTGCCAGAAATGAACCTCAGTCCCACGCCGACAGATCCAAAATAAGCCATCCTTAATGAGCACAGCTCCCTTCTTAAGGGTAGCCCAAACCACTGATCCCTTACCAACCAGGGGATAACGCGGGATATCTTCCCCAAGAGTGCCTTGAGCATACTTAAAGGAAAGGATCCTAGCCCAAACCCTGTCCTTCTCCGTGCACCACCTCCAATAAAGTTTTTCTGCCAAAGCCAACCCTTCCAGAGCAGGTTGCCTCAACCCCAAGCCCCCCAACTGCTTAGGGCAACACACCATGTCCCATCGAACCAAACTCCACTTGGAAGACATGAGGTTGCCTGCCCATAAAAACTGTCTAGCCAATGAATCCAAATCAGCCACAAAACCTTTAGGAGCCACCTGCAACAAACATCGATAAATGGGAATAGCCTGGATCACAGATTTTAGCAACTGAACCCTCCCAGCAAAGGACAGCCATCTGGTGGTCCAGTGAGTAACCTTCAACCGAAGTTTATCCAAAATAGGCTGCCATGACTCCCTTGATAATCTACCCACCGCAATCGGAAATCCAAGGTAAGACAGAGGAAGGGTCCCAATCTGGAATCTAAGAACTTGAGCTATTCTCCTCTGGATAGGATCTGGAGTATTGAAGAAATAGATGGAAGATTTGTCATCATTAATTGATTGACCCGAAGCCTCAAGGTACATATCCAATGCCCTGCGAAAGTTTGTTGCCTCCCGAATAGTGGCAACCCCCATCAAGGCAGTATCATCCACAAACTGCAAATGTGATTGAGGGGGTAAATCATCCCCCCACCTCCATCCCTGAATAACACCCAGCTCCACCTGTTGTCTCAGAAGGCGTCCCAATCCTTCCACAAGTAGAATAAACAAGTAAGGGGAGAGAGGATCACCTTGCCTTATCCCACGAGAAGCCTCAAACAACTCAGAATGCTCCCCATTAGTCAAAACAGAGAAAGAAACAGACGTGACACAACTCATAACCCATTGAATCCAATCATCACCGAATCCGAAGCTAGCCAGGATCTTATGAAGAAAGGACCATCGGACTCTATCGTAAGCCTTTGCCATATCAAGTTTGATGAACATAGAATTTTCTCTAGAAATAGCCATAGAATGGATAGTCTCAGTAGCTATAACAACCCCATCAAGAATTTGTCGGCCTTCCACAAAACCACTTTGCTCCTCAGAAATGAGCAATTGAAGCCACTTTTTCAACCTATTAGCAATTAGCTTTGTAATAATCTTATACACTACATTGCAAAGGGCAATCAGACGGAACCGACTCAACCTGTCTGCCCCTTCACACTTGGGAATAAGTGCCAAAAAGGTGGCATTCATGGCCTTTAACATTTGCTTATTCCGCTGTGACTCCTTGACCACCTCTAATAAATCAATTTTGATGATCTCCCAGAACTCCTGGAAAAACTCAATCGGGAAGCCATCAGGGCCAGGGGCTTTTCCTTTCTTCATCTGAAACACAGTCCTCTCCAACTCTTCTAAAGTAATCTCACCCATAAGATCCTCCTTCATCTCACGCGACACCAACTGAGGAATACATGAAAGAACCTGGGCCTCCTCCACCGAACTCCCCTGCAGCTCCTCCCTAAATAGGGAAGAAAAATAGTGAACAGCTTCCTCTGAAATACGTTGATAAGAATTCAAAGTCTCTCCCCTATCAGTGACCAAAACAGGAATAGCGTTACCATGCCTTCGCGCCCTAACAGAATGGAAGAAGAAGGCATAATTTTTATCCCCATCCTTAAGCCAATCAATCCGAGATTTTTGTTTCCAAAAGATCTCCTCCCGCAGCTCCCATTCTTCCAAAACTTTCAAGGCCCTAGATTCCTCCTGTAACAGGCTCTCAGACACCCCATTCTCCCTAATTACCCTCGTTATACCATCCAGCTTAGCTTGTGCATCAGATTTGGCATTAAAAATATTTCCAAAGCAATTCCTATTCCAATGTTTAAGCTTATACTTAACAAATTGAAGAAGCTTAGTAAAGACATACATTGCAGTACCAAAGGCCGGTCTACCCTCCTGCCACCAGCGAGCAATGAAGTCATGGAGATCAGGATCCCGCAGCCACATAAGTTGGAATTTAAAGGACGGCTTGAAGGGCCGCCTAGCTGAGAGGATAGAAATCTTTATAGGCCAATGGTCTGAGCCCCTCCAGTCAAGAATCTCCGAGGTAGAAAACCACCTATCCCCAACCCAGAAGCAAGAAACCAGAAACCGATCCAACCGCTCCGCAATGCAGTTTTCACCGGGCCTCCGATTGTTCCAGGTAAAGTGTCCATTACCAGGCTTGATGTCAACTAGATTCAAAAAAGAGATATTGTCCTGGAATAGGAAGGCAGAAGCCTCCAACCGCATAGTACCACCCCGTTTCTCAGCAATCTCTGTGATAGCATTGAAGTCACCCCCAATAATCCACGGAAGAAAAGGATCCATACTTCGTACAAAGCGAATATTCGACCACAAAATTTGCTTGCCCTGCATATCCACCGGAGCATAGATGTTGGAAAATAGAACCAGCTCACCAGATTCATGACAAGAGGCTACCATAGAGATGGAGGACCTAAAGGACACCCACCACTGAGGACAAATCTTCCGAGGGTTCCATAAACAAGCCACCCCTCCGGAGGAACCCTGAGCACCAATGCACTGGCATTCCCCACTCATCCAAATCTTGGGCATAATACCCATCATATCCTCCACAGAAAGTTTGGTCTCCTGCAAAAAGAGAATATCAGGAGACTGACTTCTAACCAAGTTCCGAACAGCTTTTTGTCGAGGGCCACTGTTCAAGCCCCTAACATTCCATGAAAGGACAATCATTTCAAAGGGCTTGGGAAATGAGAATCCAAAGTCTTGACTGACCCTGACTCCACCAAATTTTCCCCGATCAATTTGATCTTCTCCAAATCCTTCTTCCTCCCCAGTTTAGTGGTTTTCTCCGCCCCTCCTTTCTTAAGATCCTTTTGCAGGATACCCAAAAGAGGAGATGCCTTACTGTTCTTTCCCCCCTCCAAGCCAGACTTCTGCCCTGAAAGAGACAAAGCTTCACTCTCCTTCACCACAATACTACTTGATTCTTTCTGGGCCACAGTCTTTAGATCTGATACAACCTGCAAGGACCCATCATTGTGTGGGTCAGGAGCAGCCTCGGGACTAAGCCGCTCTTGACCCAGACCCCCCCATCCAGCACGACACCCTGTGAATCCAAACTCACCACTTGATGGTTTGCCTGCTCCAACACCTCCAACTGCCCCTGCTGATCAGTGCCCAGAATTCCTTGATCCAAATCAACCAATCCAGGATTCACTTCCTGCTGACTCAAATCCTCTAAAATCTCGAATCGATTGAAAGTATCCTCATCCTGCCTCTCTTTTATAGTCCTTTTATGCCCTTCATTTCTATTCTGAGATCTGATAGTAGTAAATCCCTCCTCCCCGGTATCACCACCCGGAATAGGACCCTTGCCCTTGTCCACCCTAGGCAGACCATTGGAGGGTTGTGAAGGATTAGACTCCAAAGGCTTGGCCCTTGGGCATCTCCGAAGTAAGTGGCCGTACTCATGACACAGACGACACCTAAAAGGTAAGGTCTCATAATCGAGTTGTTGAACCCATGAATAAGATCCTGCACTCACTTCCAGAGAGTCTGGCAATGGTTTACTTAAATCAATTTCCACACAGAATCGAGCAAAAGTCATTACCTTTTTGAACTGTGTCTGCTGAGAAGAGCCTACAGGCTTACCAAGCATTGAAGCGAGTAAATGCAGAACATCCTCACGCCAGCACTCAACTGGGAGTCTCGGCAATCTAACCCAAACTGGGACCCGACTTGGAATCTCCTCAGCCGGGTTGAAACCCGCATGCCACGGCTTGATAAACAGGCCCACCTGATTGTAAAAATAAGGACCTCCTTCAAAAACCCTGATCCTATCTGCCATGCAGTCAAATGAAACCATAAAGTAGTTATTTGCTAGGAGCTTAATCTCCATCTCTCCCTCTGGCAGCCAAGTTCTCTGGGCCCAGGCCTCCAAAAATTGCAACGAAATCTTCAATCCCAAAAATTTACAATACAACGAGTGACGTGAGTAGTACTCAATATCATCCGCGAGCATCTCCATCGGGATCACAACATTTGGCCTCTCCTTGCACCTTTCTAGGCAACCATTAATCTTCGAAAAACGAAACCCGCCTGTTGGTCCCGTCTCATTCTTTTCCAAGGTCTGAGAGAATAAATTATTATCGAAAAGTCGTGACCCATGAGGCAAAGGTTTCGAGCCAAAAGCATTCCAAAAATTCAACTTGGCTCCAAACCCCGACGGCTCTCCATGCTCCATGGAGGAAGAGAACAAAAGCAATGCACCACACCCAAACCCCAACCAGACAAAGGAAGAAAAACCCCACACCAAGGCGAGCACCCCACACACCCCCACCAACAAAGAGCCACACACAAGCAAACCCCCACAGCACCACCCAACACCACCACGAAAACAAACCCCCGGCACCCACACCCCACGGCACCCTAAGCCCAAACCCGCAGACCAGGCCGAGCCAAGGCGGGCACCAAGAGACTCGCAGCCCACCCCACGGCAGCCCCCAGATCAGAACCCCACTCCACACAGCAGAAAACGCCCAACCTGCAAAAGAAAACGCCACAAACGGCAACACAGCACACCCCCTTACTCCACTTTTTCAATCCCAAATAAAACATGTAATATTCCATAGAATAATATGCCATGTGTTATAGCCTTGCTCCATTTTTTTTTAAATATATTAAATTAAAATGGATTAAATGGGTAAAAATGACCCATTAAAAGATGAAATATTAACTCTTTTTGTCTAAAAATAGCTACCCACTTTTTACCTATAGTTAAAGATGTTTTCTTATACCTCTTACACTCATAAATCCTTCTTACACCACTATAAATAGTGAAATTCTCTTCCACCTCAACCCAGGCATCTTATCTTCCACCAAAATATGCAATCGAATTATTAATATAATTTTTGCTCTATAAATTCATTGAAATTTATAATATTTATTCATTTTCCATTTTTTTATTTTTTGAATAGGAGGCATATAGCCTATATATTTATATTAATATATAATAAAATATCAACAAACATGTTTGATTGTCATATTAAGCTTGGCAATGCTTTTCAGAGTTCTATGACAAATAGTCTAAAAACATTATCACTATCACCCTTCCCTGAACATATGATTAGCAGCTTATCTATGCCCATGAAACACATCAGAAATTATCATCCCTTATATGAACACCCCAATATTTCTATATCCCATTACCCCTATATTACATTGATCAATTATTAGCAACTAAATACTAAAATAGACAACCCCATTGAAAGAGACTATTATCATCTATATACTAAAGAGACTATCAAAACTAAAACAAAAACCCCATGCATCAATCATTCCTCCATATCCACTATCTCATTCTTGCCCTGGCTTTCCTCTGAATCAGTTATTTCCAGGACCTTGGGTCTTTTACGCCCTGAATCAACCTTCATTACAACACCTTGCTTTGTACCAATATTTGTATTTGGCTTATTGCCAATAGGAACATTCCCCTGAACCGTGGCACGTACCTTCCCCAGATTAGGGCTTTTATGAAAGAAAAAACATGCATGGGAATTTAGAAAAGTATTGCAAATTATTTGGTTTTTATGTCTAGCTCCATCTGAGCATAGAGACCATGCAAGTGCTTCCTCAATGCTTTCAAAAAAATATGGTCATTTTTACATTGTAGTCCCAATTTCATAGCTTCATACACCTCATTCATAACCTGGCATTTTATAAGAAGTTTATGTGGAAATAGCCCTCCTACTAACCCTTTTCCCTTAAAGAAACAATAACCTTGGATTTTCGTTAGCAACATTTTGCCATGGAGAAATTGGAGCTTGACATATCTCTGAGCAACAATTTCTAACTCTTTAAACGATTAGGTGATATCCAGAAAATTTGAAAAGAAAATTGAGAGCACCTGGGACAGAAGTATCACACAATGTGAAGCAGGGCTAATGATCTCCATACCTATTACTAACTGAATACTCTACGCAACCCTGGGACAATCCATACAAAAAATTGATGCAAGGTCTTCATCAGACAAGTCGCCTTCAAATGGCTTCTCCCAGCTTTGCACTTGCAAACTAAAACAAAGATTCCAAGGAGACACCGCCATTTGTTGAAAATAAGCAGTCCCATTGCCACTTAGAAGTGCCACAAAGCTCTCTTGCAGACACCAACACCTACCTTTCACCACCTACTCTATTTTACCATATATGGAAAATTTCCCAATTCACAGTCGAACTAACAAATGGAAATACTTTTTGTAGCTATTGCAATTAAAAAGGCACTCACCAACGATTACCATGCCAATCAATTATGTAGATGGGGATGATGAAAAGTGAAAAAACCATTTCCAATGATGAATGAAGGCACATCTCCCAAAGCACGTCCCTTCATTTAGCCAACCACTGAACTTAATTATTGCTTATGTACCTACACAATCAAAACAAAGTGAGGAAAATATGATGATCAAAGCAATAGCAAGATCATCGTGGGGATCCCTTTCACATTTTAACATATGCCAATTATCATGTTGATTCATCATTCCCTCGAGATATAACTCACAACATGGTATATATGAAATTCGGCTTCAATAAACCCTTTAAAAGTACATTTTGAAAAATGAATAAACATTAATTAGAGATCATTAGCTCTTGCAAAAGTGAATCTTCCTGGATCACCGCATTCACATCTTTATGCTTAAAGTCTTTCCCTTCACACCCCAAATTTTCTAGCCTATCCGCTATTTTATTTCCCTCACGATGAACATGTGATATATGAACATCTTGAAAAGAATCCATCAATACCCAATCTATCCTTAAGATATAACAAAGTCTCCAATTATAAATACTTTTTAGTTTGCAAGCATTTATAATAACCAGAGAGTCCCCTTCGATATGCACCTTATTAATACCCAGCTTCTTTGCCAAATATAAACCCTGTAATAAAGCCTTCGCCTCTACCATATTATTTGTATCTTCTTCCAGTTTAAGCGCTTGAGCCACTAATAAGAACCATTTGAATCATGAATACAAACACCAACACTTGAAAATCTTGGATTTCCTTTAGATGCCCCATCAAAATTCAGTTTAGCAAATCCTGAGGCAGGAGGTGACCATTTCACCATAGATCTATCCACTTTATTTGACCATTGACCTTAATTGCATCCATAGAATGGCTTGGATATGTGTTCCCAGTGACTCAAAATCCAATTATCCTAGATAGAAAATGTGGAAGAAAGGATTTTGTTATTTTTGACATAAGAATTAACTACTTCTGAGATTTGTTTTCCCATTTTAAAAATAAGTTGTTGCATAGATTGAACTTTCTTACGGAAAATCCTTTGATTCCACTCCCACCAGATGCACCATATGACTATTGAAGGTATTACTTTCCAAATGCAGACATATAAGGAAGATTTATATAAAATAGGCTAGCTAGAGAAAAGACCCCATAACGAATTAGGTAATGGGAATTGAATATTCAATTTTCCTCTTATAAAATCCCAACATTCTTGAGCTACTTTTCAACTAACAAAAAGATGATCCACATTTTCAACAACTTCTTGTCATAAAATACAATTAAAAGGATCCACAATGCCCAATTTATGCAACTTGTCACTAGTCAAAATTTGTTGCTTGAGAGAAAGCCAAGCAAAACTTCCTGCCTTAGGAAGAGACACCGAGTTCCAACAAAATGAAAAGGATTTGTGAGCTTGGGACTAAGATGAGATTTCCATGATTGACTTGTATTCCTCCATTACTAAATAGCTTCCATCTTTTGTAGGAGCCTAAACTAATCTATCTGCTTTCCTTGAGAAGAAAACCTCCCTTTTACCTAGTTCCCTCTTTAGAACTGACTCTTGATGAGGAGGAACATTTAAGACAGAAAAAACTTTCCATATAACTTTTCATGTGTGAGGATCAACTGCAGCAACATAATCTTTTAATTTGCTACCCCATTCTTCCGAAAAGACTTGAACCAAAGGCTGTAACTCTAACACAGAATTAAGCGGTGGAAAACAATTCCACAAATCCTTCCAAAAGAGTACCTTCTCCCCATCATTAACCTCCCATGTCAAAAAGGGAAGGATAAATTCATGACACAACATGATAAAATTCCACATGACCGAGCCAAAAGGGGGATTTTCAATTGTAAACACCCTTTGAGGATTACTATTATCTAATTATTTTTGCTGCATTACAGAGCACCACTTAAGTTCAGGTCTTATACATCCGCCATGAAAATTTTGCGCCCAATGCTAGATTTCTTGTAGATAGCTTATTCAACCTAGCTCCACCAGCATATTTATTCATATACATATTATCCAATGAAATTAGAGGAACTTTCCTTTTTTCATCAATATTGCCCCTCCATAAGAAGTTTTTGATAATTTTTTCAGTACTTTTAATTATGCATTTAGGTGCTTTCAAGATAGCAAGGAAATAATTTGAGATTGACGCTAGTACCAACTTGATCAACATAATTCGTCTCGGTAATGAAAACCATCTAGCTTTCCACGACATTATTGTCAACTTGAGCCTATCAATGATTTTTTGCCAATACTTTATTTTCTCTTGCCCCATAAAAAAGGGAATACCTAGGTAAGAACTAGGTAATTCTGCCAATTGAAATCCCAATGTATCAATAATTCTTTTTGAAGCTGAGGAACTTGTGTTAAAAATGAAAATTTTGGATTTATCTGTATTTACTTTCTTCCCTGAAACCAATGAATAATTTTCAAGAATTGACTTTACTTGTTTAGATTCATGAAGAGTTGATTTACCATATAACAAAGTGTCATCTGCAAATAATGAATGTGTTGCAACAAACTGAGTGTTTGGAATCTTTATCCCCTACCAAAGCCCTTGATTATGAGACCTCCAGATGGACCTACTCAAAGCTTCCGCCATTAAAATAAATAGACAAGGGGATAATGGATCACCTTGCCTAACCCCTTGAGTGACACTAAAGAAACCAACTGGTGATCCATTTACTAACACTGAAAACTTAGCCCCAGTCAAGCAAGATCTAATCCATTTACACCATTTATTACTGAAACCAAACCTCTGCAAAACCTGAATTAAGAAGTCCCATTTAACTCTATCATACGCCTTCATCATATCAAGTTTAATGATAAAAGAAGGAATGTTTCTAGACTTAATCGAATGCAATACTTCATGTGCAACTAATACACCTTCTGAGGTTTCTCTGCCAAGCACAAAACCGCCTTGTTCCAGTGAAATCACTCTTGAAATGAGGTGCTAAATTCTGAAATAAACTGCTTTTTTTAATATTTTATATATCATATTTGTTGGAAAGAGACACTGCACATGCTTTATGGTGTTGTCATTGATGGCAACCCTTGTCAACTAGTAGATACACACGTCGTCATTTACTCATACCGGAAGATAGATTGAAGACCAATGATTATCTGTTAAGTTAGAACAAAGCTTCCGGTAGATTTGTGTTCTTCGATTCATATGCAAAATTTTGGTTATTATTCTGTGTTGTGGATATTAGGGAGTATTTTTTGATGCATAATTTGTGTTATCTGTAAATCTTGGTGCCTTGTATCAATTTGGGTGAAATTTATAAGGTCCAATGAACTAATTTTTTGTTCATCAGTGTATGAAGGCCAACTTGGTGAATATATTGTGTTTCAGATAGTAGAGGAGTTATTGTTTAATTTTTTTTGTATTCGAGCATTTTGGTTTGGGTCCTCACTATGTTGTGGTTGACTCTTGTGGATGTGCATTGAATATTATGGATGATTTGAGCCAACAGTTTGTGAATATTTCTTATTTTGTTGAAGCCAACATGAAGAAATTAAATCCTAAGTGGTAGATATATATATGTGATCGATTATATCATTTTGAGGTGTGTTCAATGAGAGTGGATGTATGTTGTGAATGTCATAAGGTTAGTAGAGCGATTATGCACAGTTTCACTTGTGCATTAAGTATTTTTGTTGCGATTTGAAGCAGAACAGAGCAAAAGAGAAGAATCAGTCAGAAGGTCCAGAATTTGATTGTTGTGCCTAACCAAAACTATAATCAGGCATGTGTAGATGCTACTTTATTAGTTCAAAACCTTGGAAGTATTCCAAACTTTTGTAAGACAGTGATACCTTCAGTTTTTGAGCAGTGAGCTCTAGGAAGTGTGCCTGAATGCAAGTGCATTCTCATTTTGTAAACTTTTCTTTTGAGTATACTCAGAACAATATTGTGGATTGACCTCCACTGTGGTTTTTCCCCTAACAGGGTTTCCACGTAAAAAATTCTTGTGTTATGGTGTTGTGGTTATTTGTCTTATGTGAATGCATTTGTATTTTGGATGAATGTTATCAACACTTTAAGGATCATATTAATAAAGTTAAATATTGCACAACAATGATTCACCCCCCCTCTCAGTGTTGCTTGATTCCAACAATTGGTATCAGAGCTCAGTTCCTCAGAAGAAGTTTAAAAGCTTGGGGAAGATCTTGGGAAGTGTTTCAATGGATTCAAGCAGTCTTCAACAACAACTTATGGTGGCCCTAGATGATTTTGATCATGCGAAATCTGAAGTCTGGGAATTACAAGAAAATTTCATGAATGCTGAGAGATTCATTGTTTCATTGAAAGAAAAATCAATAAGTCCAGAGAGAAGAGAAGGGAACTCTGTAATCAGATCAAGCAGGAAGATAGTAAATGCATTATAGATGAACAACTGAGTCAAACCCTAAAGGAAAATATAGAAGAATGTGAAGAGCTTGCTAGGGATAATGCAGTTTAAAAGAATGAGATGTAATCTATTATGATGAGGATGACTAAGGAGATTAAAGACAGGAAGAAGAATGAAGAAAAGCTTGCCCAATCCCTGAAAGAGAAATCTGAAGAATGCAACCGAATTATTGATGGATTCATTCAATTGGAACTTGAGTTAGAACAATCCAAACATAATGAGGAAGAGCTTGAAAAGCACATTGTTGATCTCAGAAATGAACTTGCTACAACAAATGAATTCAAGGAGAAACTCAATATTATCTCAGCCACGTTTGATGAACTAATTAACAGTCAGAGGACTGATGGTGATAAACGAGGTCTTGGATATGAGAAAGGAGAAAGTTTCAGATATGGAAAAAGGAGATTCATACAAGGAAATCAGATGAACAACACTGGAAGGTATCCGATAAGACAACCTAATGCTCAAAGGTTTAATAATAACTATTATGTTTGCAATAAATTTGTTCATATGGCGATCCAATGCAAAAGTAGAATGAATTCAAGTGGTCCATCATTCTTTGGTCAATGCTTTAACTGTAACAAGTATGGTCATCAGTCAAATGAATGCAGAAATGTGATGAACAAATTTTATAGAGATGTTAGATGTTATACATGCAATAGATTTGGCCATACTACTAACCAGTGTAGATCAATAGAAAATCAGTGGAACAACTGGTTTGGACAAAGAAATGTGGTGTGCTACAATTGAAACAAAACTTGTCATATTGCTATATTTTGCAGAAGAGGTCTGGTAAATCAAAGAAGAAACATGTAGAAGGATGAAAAAGGAAAAGGGAAATTCACTACAGATCAGATCAGGAAGCAGATGAAGAAGACATCGATAAAGAAGAGTCCCTCTATTGCAGGAAATGAGCCAGCACTAGAATCAGCTTCTGGTAATTCCTTCAGGAATTAGGTTAAAGCCTCTGGCTAGGGGGAGTTGTCAAGAAAATATTTCAAACCCTTGCCAGTAATCGACACCAAAATGTGGATGAGTTCAATGATTGCATTGATGATCTACAAATGTTGTTGAATAGTTGGAGAGAGCATTTATGCAAAATCAAAGGTCCGCAAAAGAGTTATCTTTCATAGTGTATGGAAACAGGGTATCCAGATGAGTTAGGGTAAAAGAATTTATTACGTCAAAAAGGTTAGGTGTGTGAATGATAAAAAGTCATTTCTATCTTTCACTTGTCACTTTTCATTTTGAGAAGAAGAAGTTTGAAGAGCTCTGAAGTGAACTTTGGTGAAATTTGGGAGAATTCAAGTGTGAAGGTGATTCAAAATTAAAACCCTAATCCGGAAAAAAGGTATTTATCGGGAAAATTTGAAAACCTGTGAATTTGTGAAAATGGCTACTCCATTGGTAGTTCAAGTCAAGGATAGACCCCGTCCGAAATTCAAGTTGCATCATTTCAAGTCTATTGAGACCAAGCCCTTAGGTGCATTTTCATCTGTTCCGTATGAAATTTTACATATTGAAGATATTAGGGCATATATTCATGCTAATATTGAGGAGTTAGGAAGCTCACAGTTACTGAATTTATATTCCAATCATATTATTGGAGAGGATTTATGTGTTAAGCCCGAATTCAAAACCATAGAGGAGACGAAATTCACACAGATTGTGAAATTCCCTATGTTTGATGAAAACGAATGGGTCTAGTACATCTTGAGTCGAGTTCATACTAAATTTATGTGGTTGAATCAACCCTTAAATATTACAAAAGAAGCTATAAGTGTTGTTACAGGTTTAAATTCCTCTGGTGGACTGCCAATTTTGAAGTCTGTAAAGAATCAAATAGTCACTGATGCAACTGGTTCGATATTTGACAAAAGAGAAATGAAAATTGATGATATTGTTGATGTGGATGTGAGATTTTCCTCGATGGTCATTGGTTACAAGATATATCACTCCAACCGAGAAAATTTTGTATCTAGTACTGCCATATATGTAGCATATCAGATGGTAAAGGAGAATGCAAAGTATGATTTATGTGAATTGCTTCGAAGTCAGCTTATGGAAAATCTTGGTAAGATTAAGAAAGACAAGAAGAATACCTTTAAATGCGGTAATATGTTACCGTGTTTGTTCTTTTATTTCATGAATGAATTTTTAGGAGTCGGGAAAGTATTTTTGGAAAGAGGTAATAAGCCTGTAGCTGTTTAGATTAGAGACATGTTATTTGGCCTTGGTGATTTACAAGCCAGGAAAACTACAATCTAGGGATATCTCAAGAACTTTTAGAATGAAATGCAACCAAAGGAAAGAATTCCTACTTCGATTGTGGAGAAGTATAAGGATACAATCTATTTTATGGTGGATATTGATCAGTGCTTGATGGAAGCGGTAGAACCTAGAATGGTTTGGATTATTCCAATGGGTTATAAAGTTGAGGAGAGAATCTTGGAGCTAGATGCACAAAATTTGTTGAGTAAGCCTTTGGATTCATTTGAAGAAAGGTTTGGAACATATGCAGAGAAGAATATGCAAGTCCATGAGTAATTAAAGAAACCAATGATAGTCCAGAGAGTAAGGAAAGAAGTGGAAGTTTTTGCAAAAAGCATGGGAATATCTAAAGAAGTTGCAAGAGAAGCTAGAAGGAAGAGAGAACAAGATGAAAGTGAAAAATGAAAAGAGCCTACTAAAATTGAATCTGCTAGTCTGGAAACATCCTCTACCTGAACTAGATCAACAAGGAGCTCAACATCCCTATCCGCTCATGCAAAGAAGTTAGCTCCTGTTAAAGCTCAAGTTAAGGTATCTAGTAAGAGGAAGAAGGATAAGAGCACAAGAGTGTATACAGTTGTTTTAGAAGATGAAGAGACAAAATTTGATGAAGAATTTATTGAAATAAAGCATATGGGCACCCAAGCTGCAACAACAATCACTAAGGACAAGCCCTCTAATGAAAAGGAGAAAACAAAGAAGAAGATGAAGCCTGGAAAACCAGCCATGTCTGTAGAGAAAGTTGATAGAGGTATAATTAAAGATGGAAATCTTAAGCCCCTATGTAAATGTATGGTACTTTTGATACTGTTGGTCAAAGAGTCCTTGAGGAGGCTACAATACAATATTTGAATAATTTCAATATGACTCTTGTTGAGATAATTTAGCACAGTTGCCTAAGGAATTGTATGAAATTTTGGAGATGAGGAGAATTAATGCTAGAACTGAAGAGAAGCAGCTAAGAGAATGGATTCTTGCAGATCTAAGCCTGGTAATGTCTATTGAAGAAATGAATTCAATCCTAAAAGAAGAAAAAAGAGATTTCAAAAGAAAATCAAGAATAAACAAGCTTATGTTAGGTAGGATTGAAGAAGTAGAAAGGGAAACTAAAAGCATTCTGAAGCAAGTTCTATTAAAGAACCGAATTGGTGTTGTTTTTGAAGAAGAGCATGTGGAAGATATTTCATCTGGTCTGGTAAATGAAGAGGTTACAGTTGAGAACACTCAGATTCCTCTTGATGTGCATGATATAGAAGAACCTATGGAGATTGAAGCTCCTAAAATTGTGTCGGTTGAAGAAAAGGAGATATTAGTTGAAGAAGTTGAAGTTCCAAATGTCAAGCAAAAATTTGTGGTTGTGGAAACAGTAGTTAAGGAAAAGAAGGTTGAAGTTAAAGAAGTTCCAGTGCAAGCAAGAGGCACTGCAGAGGTAGTGAAGAAGTTTCTAGAGGAGAAAAAGGAAGAATTTGATCTTGAGTTGGGAGATGCCCCTATTCATTTGTCTATTTTGTCCCCAATTCATAAAATGAAATTCGCATCATTTGCACAAGCTAAAGCTAGGGAAGAAATCTTGAAATCTCACATTGAGGACAGTGAGTTATTGAATCTTGCATCCGGAATTTTGGAGAATATCATGCCTACTCATGTGTTAAGGATCCATCCAGTTTTTCCTTCGATGAACTGAAGAAACTTATAAATTCGGTAAGTACTCATTTTGAGTCACTTGAGAAGTCAACTTTGGTCAAAGTTCAAAAGGAATTTGATGCCAAAAAGATCAGTAGGTTGAAAAGCATGATAGCTAATGATAAATCTATGTTAGCTACCTATGTGAAAAATGTTCAAAGTGCATTATCAGAAGGTGGAAGGATTTATAAACCATGTTTGTATTTTTCAAAACTTACTGAGGAAAATGAGAAGAAGGTTAAGGATCATGAGAAAGAGTTAGCTGCTATTTCTAATGCTTTTGATCCTTTAATTGTTTATGTTGGAGAGCAAGAAGGTCAAGTTATATCCTTACTTGACAGAATAAAGAACTTGAGTGTGATAATGACAGAGTTGTGGAAAGAGTTGGTGAACTTAGAGGCCTAATTGGTCCAAAGATGGAGACCATGTTGAACGCTTTGAAGGAAGCACAAGATGTTATGGCGGTCAGTGATCTAGTGAACCTTGAATCTACAGAAATACAATATTATTTACTCTGTGGTCACATAACTATTCTGGAAAGTCTTAAGAAGTGTTGGGACACAAGCTTGAACCTATTAAAGACCAATTTTTCAGATATCTTCAAGTTTGTGTAAGTTGTTTGAAACAAAGTTTGTACATATGCAGTTTGAAGTTTTTTGTTTATAGGAGTTTTCTATGCGGATTCCCCATCTTTTCCATTGATTTCAAAGGGGGAGAGTAGAACAGTGAAAAATGTATATTCATCTAAGGGGGAGTTGTAGTTTTGAGTTGTGGATGAAGATCTTTTTTGAGTTTTGGTTGGCAGTGTATTTTTGTTGGTTCTGATCCGACAATCATTTTTCACTAAGTATTGTCATCAATGCTAAAGGGGGAGATTGTTGGCAAGAGACACTGTACATGCTTCATGATGTTGTCATTGATGGAAAACCTTGTCAGCTAGTAGATCCTCACATCGTCATTTACTCATACCGACAGACAAATTGAAGACCAATGATTATCTGTTAAGTTAGAACAAAGCTTCTGGTAGATTTGTGTTCTTCAATTCGTATGCAAAATTTTGGTTATTATTTTGTGTTTTGGATCTCAGGGAGTATTATTTGATGCATAATCTATGTTATCTATAAATCTTGGTGCCTCGTATCAATTTGGGTGAAAGTTAGAAGGTCTGGTGAACTAATTTTATGTTCATTAGTGTATGAAGGCCGACTTGGTGAATATAGTGTGTCGCGGATAGTTGAGGAGTTATTGTTTAAGTGTTTCTATATTTGAGCATTTTGGTTTGGGTCCTCACTATGTTGTGGCCAACTCTTGTGGATGTGCATTGAATATTATGGATGATTTGAGCCAACAATTTGTGAATATTTCTTATTTTGTTGAAGCCGACATGAAGTGATTAAATCCTAAGTGGTGGATATATATATGTGATCGATTATATCATTTTGAGGTGTGTTCGATGAGAGTGGATGTATGTTGCAAATGTCAGAAGGTTAGTAGAGCGATTATGCATAGTTTCACTTGTGCATTAAGGATTTTTGTTGCGAGTTGAATTAGAATAGGGCAGAAGAGCAGAATCAGTCAGAAGGTCCAAAATTTGATTGTTGAGCCTAACTAAAACTATAATTAGGCATTTATAGATACTACTTAAACAGTTCAAATCCTTGGAAGTATTCCAAAATTTTGTAAGGTAGTGAGCCCTTTAGTTTTTGAGCAGTGAGCTCTAGGAAGTGTGCCTGAATGCAAGTGCATTCTCATTTTGTAAACTTTTCTTTTGAGTATACTCAAAACAATATTGTGGATTGACCTCCACCGTGGTTTTTCCCCTAACAGGGTTTCCACGTAAAAAATCCTTGCGTTATGGTGTTGTGGTTATTTTTCTTATGTGCATGCATTTTTATTTTGGATGAATGTTATCAGTACTTTAAGGATCAGATTAATAAAGTTAAAAATTGCACAACATTGGTTCACCCCCCTCTTAGTGTTGCTTGATTCCAGCAATATTGCATAAAGAGATTGGTCTAAAATCCGCAAATGTCTTCAGGGATTGTACCTTTACAATAATGGCAATATGTGTAGTGTTGAACTTATTTAACATTATACCTGACTGCCTTGATTCCTCCAATGCCATCAAAACATCAACACCTACAAATTCCCAACATTATTTAAAGAAGAGTTCCATGTACCCATCAAGGCCCGAAGCCTTATGTGGAGCTAAAGACAATACCACCTTCTTAACTTCCTCCAAAGTGAATGGCTTCATTAAGTAACTATTATCTTCCTCAAAAATCAGTTTTGGAATACACCCTAACAATTCCTCTTCCTTGTCTATAGATGATCTTACATATTAGTAATTGTGAGAAAAATATCATTCCCTCATTTTGAATGTCCACCTTTGATGTTAGCAACTCATCTATTTCTGAATGGAGAATTGAGAATACTATTGATGATGCCCTTTTAAGCTGCACTGAGGTATGAAAAAGATTGGTATTTTTATCTCCTTTCAGCCATAACTCTCGAATTTTCACGCCAATAAATTTCTTCTCTTGCAACTAGCTCAACCCATTCCAACTGCAAGTTCTTCTGCTGCTCATATTTCTCTGCATCCAACCCTTTTGCTATAATTTTTTCATTTATTTCAGATAGTTGCTTGAAGACCAACTCCTTCTGATGGAAAATATTTTTGAACACATGACAATTCCAATATTTGATCTATGTTTTCACAAACTTCAACTTATTCCATAATTGAAGCATTCTAGATCCCTTAATAAAAGGAGCAGAGACCCACCATTGTTGTAACAATTGTAAAAACTAAGGGTTCCTGAACCACATCTTAAGGAATTTGAAGGAATATTTAGGCTTGGATGTAGGATTGTTTACTTCTATATCTAGAGAAACAACGTAGTGATCTGAGGCTGTAGTAGGTAATATTTGTGAAATGGAGATTTTTTTCCCCAAAAACCAATTAGATGACACTAAAAATCTATCTATTTGTTCTGCAATCTACAAGAAATATTTTCTTCTATTAGTCCATGTAAACAAACCATTTCCTGGCATGATATCAATTATGAAGCGTGAAAATTCCTCCATCACTCTTTGTGGGGGACAAATACCTCCTCTTTTCTCCCGTAAGGATGCTATAGCATTAAAATCCCCAACTATAATGACCTTCTCATTTCTGATATTGTCCAGAACATTTGACAAACTTTCCCACAACTACCTCTTCTCCAAAGTTGCAGTAGGAGCATAAACATTTATGAGATGAAAATGCAGATCAAAATGTGAAATTTTCACAAGCTGCCAGTGTTTCTCATTAGAGATCAGTTGCAAAGAAATTGATTTAGGATCCCACAAAGTAATAATACCTCCTGAGGCTCCTTGCACTAGAGAATGAACAAACTTCCAGTGTTTCCATTTCCCAATTGAGGACTCAAAAACCTTTTCAAAATTTTTAGTTTCTTGAAGTAAAATCACATTTGCTCTACAAGCATCAATTTGTTGCTTGATTTGAGCTTTCTTGTCAGGGGTATTAATGCCCTTGACATTCCATGAACAGATCCTCATTGAGATCGAGGAGAGTAGTAGGATCTCCTCAGTATTTTATTCCCTGATACAACTAATTTAGAATCCAATGTAGCTTGTAGACTAGGTGCTATTGCTTCTTGCATTTTTGTGGCATAAAACTTGCGGCCCCTTTTATGCAGAATTTTCAATGGATTTAATTGAACATAAGGGGTTTGTGTAATTGATAAGGTCTGTGAATAATCAAAACCCCCACAAGGATTAGCATTCCCAACTTTCTCTTTAGCAACAAAAGAATCATCTACCTTCACAGGAACTTTCAAAAAAACTTTAGCACTAACAGCCCCTTTTGACTCATCCTCCAAATTTCTTTCCAAGTATTCCAGTGAATCAAAATCCCTCAAGTTAGGCTTCACAATGCTCGTTTCTTCATTCATAACTTCATCTGCAATCTCTTCTATGAGCTCTAAACCAACAGAAACTAACACATTATCTACAAAATCTTCTAGCTCCCTACTGACAATTGATACTTGTGATTGAGCATTTGACCCCAAATTAGTACACTTAATTTGTTCCTTATCTACTGAGGCATGTGCCAAAAAATGAACTGAATTATTCCCTACTAACCTCTAATCTTCAAACATTAGTTGTTTAACTATTTCCTCTATTTGCTTAAGAGACCATGCAGAGATGGATGGGCTAGATAAGTGCAAAGATTTAGAAAGAAAATTATGAAAGAAGAACTGTTTGAATAAAGGCACTTCAAATACTTTCATCTTTGAAACAGAATGATTCCTTAGCACCATCATATCATCCCTCAAATCCTTTGATATTGTAATCTTAGACAAGCAATGCTTATCATTCTTCTTAACTATTAAAGGTTCAAAGGGCACTAACTACTGCATTGAATCATCAGCTCCTGAGTGCCTCATAGAATATTCTTTAAAGACTGAGAAATTAATCAAAGTAAGTCCCAATTCATGACATTTAAAACAAACATTTTCTGCATTTTCTATGATTATATCTTGCACCCATTTTCCAAATTTTGATACCAAATGAATTTGAGCAGGAATGGGCTTAGTTACATCCAAAAGAGCACAAAATCTAATAGGTTTAGTAGGATCTTTAAAGAAGACCTTATCATGACAAAGAAAGATACCAATTTGATTGGCCATTATTTCTATTAATTTGAGTTCTCTATACTCCAATTCCAAATCCTTCATTTGTATCCATGCAGGAAGAAACTTGATTACCAAATCTTGAGGTTTAAAATTTGGTGCCCATGGCTGTAAATACAAACTAGAGCCTTGAAAAACCCAAGATTTTACTCGAAAAACAACATCTCTAAATGCTTTATCTGAAAATAATACTACAAAAATTCCCCTAGGTTTATCAAGGTAGAAAACTTGAGAAACCCCCTCCCATTCAGCATGAAATAAATCTTTTAGAGCATTTGAATCCAATGTTAATTGCTAGAACTTACCTATTAAGGCTTTTTGGGGAAGATCTTGAATCTGAGGTTCCAAAAAATTATCAGGGAAGGAGATTTCCACAAATTTACTAGGTGTTTGCTTGAAAGAATCACATGAGGGTTCCATATTTTGTGACTTTTCATTTTCCTGTTGATCCTTTGCCATCGCTTCTTTGTTTTCCTAATGATCTTTTGCCACCTCTTTTTTCCTCCACTACAAAACCCTTTTCTTCTACAAAACCCTTTTCTTCTCAACACTGGTTTTGCCATTCTAAACCCTTTTGCGCTTCTTTTTTGCGGATTTCTTATGAGATGCGTGAACTACACTCTCATGTTGTACATTCTACAGAGTATCATGCCCCGAGACAATAGGATGCTCCAATTGATTCTAGGCAATTGATGGTTTCCAATTCTTAGACGCTGGCAAGGATAGATTTTTTCGTCCCTCTTTCCCTTCACTCATTAGTATTTTGAGTAACCTCCACTTTATTTTTCCCTTCGAAAGAGCTATGTTTCCCTTTTTCCCTATCTTGCCTTGATATATTTCCAGAAACCACAGAAAACTTTGGATTGAAGGGAGCACCAAAAGATTTTATGTTATTTCCCTTCGCTTGAGATTTTAAATCAGCCTCTGTCTTCTAATACCTTAGTCATTTTTTAATTAATTTATTAACCATATAATATTACAATCTAACTAAATTTGATTATTTCAAATAACTTAAATATTTTTCATACTTACTATTTATCAATTTAAATTAATCAAAGTAAAAAATTAATTATTCATTACAAATAATAGAGTCTAAAAAGTGGGTTATGACATATGGGTAGCAAGTTGTGTTATACTAGAGACCATACAACAATCCAATTGGCCTATGATTGCTACAAACTAGGTTGTAGAACAACCATAAAAGATAGACATAGGTAATTATAGACATAGTCTAGTGGGTTGCCCCCATAATAGACATAAAATAAGACAACTGAATGCAAACATGTTTTTAAAATAATCACAAAATAAGAGATCTATAATAACGATGTGATAGTCCCTACCCTTCCTTATGTCACAAAAGGAACACAAGTTATTCGGTGTCCTATCATAAGAGATACATGGTAGAGAGAAGCAAAGAGACAAGGGATCTAAACACTTGGGGTTAGTATGATTCATATAGACAACATATGTATAATTGCATATGAATTGTCATCACATTCACAAATATTTTAGATCATGAGGAAGGAACACATGAAGATAAAGTGAAAAAAATGGGTCAACATAGAAGAAGGCATAAATGCCTCCAACACTTTGCATCATACCAAAAATGTCAAAAATCAAGGCACGATAAAGAGAAGAATGATGATATAAATAGAAGAAGTGTATGATAGATCATCTGCCCTATACATCCAAGTACCTACGATGGTATCTTAGGTCCTCCAATATAGACTACAACATATACAGACAAGCACAAGGGAACATAGACAAACAAAAAAATCCTAATCTAAAGACATGAAAGGTATTGCTCTAATCAATTATGTCCAATAAATCATCTTCCTCCTAGCTTAGATCGTAGGGGAGAGGAGGGAGATATTGCAACAAAACAATGACTAGGGCAGTACTAGGCATCTTGCCTACAAAAAGGGCTAGAATGTGGCTACTTCAATATCCACATCTACTAGTTCCTGCAAGTTGAATGTCAAACATACACTTCTTTGGAGAGGAGTTTGGTGACCCGACTATAGGTTGTGAAAGAGTAGGAGCCTCAGTGCGAACCTCTGGAAGGGGAGCAGTGACAAAATCTAGCAAAAATGGGATATCCTTAATGATGAGGATAGAAGAAGAAATGGAAGTGGAAGGAGCAGACTTCTTGTGGCAGGATTCAAGGATAAGGTCCTACTCAAGCTTATACTTGGATGATAGGCTAGGGTGTTGAGATATGGGAGTAGATAAGGCCACAATAGATATGAACTTTGTGTGAGGCATATCTATGGGTTGCACAAGTCGGGGAACATTAGGTAGAAATTTCAAGAGAGGTGATTCCAGAGAAGGTGTGATGAATACCTGCACCCTCTTGGGGTGAGGTTCATCCACATCTATTGAAGGGACCAAAAGCAATACAAAAGTAGGAGCAAAAATGGAAGAATATGGTGGAATTTAGATATAAGAATTATCCACAGATTTCTACATGGCATCTCATTCCTTTGCCATCACATTTCGGTGGTGCTCACACACACATGTAAGTTGGTTCTGATGGAGATGGGGACCAAGGGAAAGAGCTTGAGAAGATGCCAAGACAATGGGTGAAGTTATCTTCACAGCCATTAATGGTGGAAGGACAACCTCCACAGAGGGATATGATATGTTGGGGGTGTAGGATACTTAGCCTCAACCACAAACGTCTTTCATCCTCATGATTTTTGGGTAGGGGGAGGAACAAGAGGGACCCTCGTGGGTTGAGATATCAAAACCACACATGAAGGACTAGAAAAAAATGGTTTCTCACCCTTACTATATATAGTAGGTTGAGGGATGCCAAGAAGAATTAGAAGTTTGAAGACATGGGGTTTCAACTCTGTTAATGTAGGGGCCTTTCCTTTTCTTTTGTTAGGCACAATTGAAGGAAAAAAAGGCATTGTTGGAGATTGTGAGGTCTTGAAAGAATGAGAAGGTTTACTCAATGGTGAGTTCTTGTCTTTAGCCCTCAGTAAAGAAGGCTTAGAAGATGAAACATGCTACTTCATAGAAGTAGGCTGAGAGGGGATTGGAGAAGAAAAATGAGGAGGTAGAACTGAATCAAGCATTGAGCTCATGTTATTTTATCTATAATATTATTTATATAACAAGACACCATAGGGTATCATAGGTCCCACCAGAGTAGGCCAGAAGTGGTTGAGAGAGAAATCCCCACATGTAACACCGATGATTTATACCTAATATCTTGGATAGTTTTCATTGTGCCCTAATGAGGAAATTTTAGACACTTATGGACAACTAAAGTGATTTCATCCATGGAAACTACCCATAGAATTCCTAGGTTCACCCTAAATAAGTTAGAATCTAGTATCATGACAAATGTCATAGAGATAGATCTAGATCCAAAAAGGACTAACAAAGAAATAGATCCCAAAGGGGGGAGAGAAAAATTGTCATGCATATGGATGGTAGTCTTACACTCATCATATCTTGCCCTATGTAGACCATTGATGAAGAGTGTCTCCTCGGTGATAAAATTAACCCTATTAGTGGGGTCAACCATAATGCCAACAATGACATTATCATTGTCCCGATCAAGAATGTAGAGGGGAGAGTACTCTCTCTGGTAGGGCAAGTCACTAGGCATAAAAGATATGTCATATATCTTAGCCTTCTAACTTAGAGGGGAGATTAGAGTGATAGACACCATATTCACATATGTGACATTATTATATGGTGTAGAAGAAGTAATAAAATCAAAAGAGTGAGGTGGGAAGGAATCTATGTATATTTGTAGCTAGTTATTAGAGTTCTACTTTTAACTATGGAGGTAGATGTTATCATTGTCTATGTGGTCTTGAAGTGCATGTCTTATATGCACACAACACTCGATGTCATGTGCGAGAACCCGATGGTATTGGTAAAATTTAGATGCATTATACCAATTATGATATAGCTTGTTATTAGGAAGTGATCTCATTTTTGAAGGATGATTAATTTATCTTTCAATAATTTTTAAAGTACACTTGAGTAAGAATCAAATAGCTTTATAAAGATCTGGTTACATTTTGACCCAAGCATGTTGTTTTTATTTTTTTGAGGAACAACTACTACATTAGCTATTACCTTACTTCTTTTGGACCCTCCAAAATAAGATGTGGCCCCAAAACCACCAAGACGTGAGGATGAGGCCAAAGCCCCATACTGAGCTAACGTTTGTTGATAGTCTCTTAGTGTAGTACACAGATGATCAAAGGAAGGATATTTCATCAAGGAGACTCGCTCCCTCAATTTTGGCTAAAGACTACCTATGAACATCCTTTGGATGTCATGGTAAGGTAGGGCATAGGGTATTTGGGAAGAGATAGATTGATAGCAAGAAATAAAATTAGTTAGCTTCTCATTCAATTGTTGCTTGCAATGGACAAGGTCAACAATGGTGACCTTAGAGTCAATGCTTTCTTGGAACCATTGTAAGAATTGATTTATGAGTTGATCAAAATAAAATATAGAATTGTCAGGCGGTGAGAAAAATAACTCTAGTACGATATTTTTAAGGGATCATGGGAATAATTTTTCTAGCAAATAATCTTGATGTAGAAAGTCACTACATAGAGCGGTAAAGGAATTGACATGTGTTTGTGGGTCTCCCTTATTGTTATACTTTTATAATTTTAGTACCTTGATCCCTTGGGGCATGGGAGGGTTCAATATATTTAAAGCAAGAGGGCTATGAAAATAGTATAGAGTAAGAGTGGATTGTGTTGTAGTGTTAGTTAGGTTAGCAAGTTGAGATTGCATTTGACCCATGTTTTGTAACAGGGTGTTTAAGATGGGATTGAATGGCGGAGGATGATGATTAGTCATTGCGGTAGAGACTTGAGGTGTGGATCCAAGTAGAGGAGGGATGCTATACCCCAAAGGATTGTGAGACACATTGACTTCAACATTAGTGGGAGGCACATGCACAACATTTATGTTCTCAATAGAGGACATGGGAGGTATAGAGGGATTAGTATCCACCATATGCATAGACACCTCAGGTATCAAAAGATTCAACTAAGTACCAGTGACATATGATTGGGAATCTTGAGGCCAACTCAAGACTGATGTGTACAAAGGTACATGAGTCTCTACTAGGTTGGTTAGAGCATGAAGAAAATCAAGGCCCTTGTGATCTGAGATGAGTGGATTTCTTAGATTATCGATAGCAAGAGAAGCTTGAGCATATAGGTTATCATGATTTAGGAAATATTCAAAGTGTTTAAGGATTTCCTCTAAAGATTGAACTTGATCAAAGGGGACCCTAAGACTAGTTTCATAATCTTCAAAGGATGGAGACCTTGGAGGAGAATTCAAGGAGAAGAACCACCAAATACCGACTAAGATCTAAAAGGATCAAGATTCCCAAAAAACATCCAACCAGGTCTAGTAGTACTATACCTCTTTAGGGGCATGGTAGGTCTCAAGATTATTTTTAGTACATGTGTGGAGGTAGTAGACTAGGTTGTAAAGCTTATAGAGGAGCACTTACAATACACAACCTTTTCAACTCCAAGAAATAAGAGAAGTACTTAAACAGAGATGAAGAGTTTTAGGATTTGTTAAAAAGACCAAGATTTTGCAAGAAGGTGAGTTCACGTCAGGTTCACAAAAATGTAGAGGAAATTTTCTACCCTCAAGATGAAGAGACTGAAGGAACAAACTATCTCTCCCAGCTACCTCAGTTGACATGATTCAAGTGAACTAAAGATAGAAGAGTGAAATTTAATGGAATACATAAATATTAAGAGCTTTTAGGCATAAAAAATTGAAAGATTGGGGTGTAAAGGTCTTGTGGAAAAACTCGATGAGCTCTCTGTCCAAGACAATAATGCACCTGTTGAATGATAATACACCCACACTAGATTCACGTACAAATAGAAAACTAGAGTTGACACCAAAAAGCATAGAATACTCTATACAAGTTTATAGATGCAAAAAGGTGTGAAATATGAATGTACAAAATTAAAGGTACTAAAATAAAGGTATGGAATGAAAATAATGAGGAAAGGTTCAAGATTATACTGAGTGTTTGATGTCATTCAAGCTTGCTTCAGAAAGGTTCTCCTACATGCACCTACACACATGAGACTAAAGAGAAATGTTAGGTGAATATTTAGGATTTTACCTCAGTCAAACCCTCCTATCAGTGTTTCCACCTCCACGAACAACCTTAGACAAGATAATAATAAAAATATACATGAAAAGATAAATAAAACCATATACTAACCAAAGATATAGATATAAAATGCTTGGGAGAAATTTTTGAAGAGACACCCTTTATAAAAAAAACAAAAGTGAAGCTTGCTATGTAGTGAGGGAGCAATGGGAACCTCCAAGATGTCAACAAATTCTTTGTAAGAAGAACTCATGTTGAAATGATCGAGGGTACTCTAAAATACATTGACAAGTTTTCTAAAATATATGTGTATAGAAAGTTGTGGAGAATGTTGTGAATGAGAGAGGTGTTGTAGAATGGTAGAAAATGAGAAAATACAAGTTGTGTGTTTTTAGGAGAGCAAGAGAGCCATAAAATGAAGAATTGATGCATCAAGAATGAAGATTCAATCCCCTTTTTCAAAAGAGAGGGAATTTTTGGTTCAAACAACCAACTCGAGTGATTCCCAACATGGTTGTAGACTAGAAAAGGCGTTACTCTACCAAAACACAATAGGTGTAATGTCCCAACAACCACATTAGTCACAAATTTTTGTGGGATGCTAGCACAGCTTGCGAAAATCTTCATGGTGTGTAATGGTTCATGGAAAAATCAAACTTAACAGTTGAGGAATGGGGCATGCTAGGTGGTGAAAAAATAGTTTTGTAATTAGGAGAGCATAATTATCTTAGTTTTTCTAAAGATGAAAGCATATGAAATGTGAAATTGCATGAGGTGCAATATGACATTACAAATTGATATGTATATAGTTTGGATTGGATTACTAACTTGAGATCTAGGAAAAGTTCTCAAGAATTTTTTGTGTATAATTATACATGATTATGATCTTTATTTGAGTCTAATTGTAACACCCCACTGTGTAAACCCCAAAGGACAACAAACACCACACAATTTTTTTTTTTTAAAAGCAAAAAATTGCATAAGATAAATTTGTACATTCATTACATGAAAAGCAATTATGCATTTACAAAGTCATCTACGTCCTCTGGGGTACACAGAACGGTCATAACGAATCATAAACTTTTATCAATGATAGTGACTAAAAAACCAAGATCACATTAAGATGACATACAACCATTAATGATCAAAAGAGAGGAAAAGATATTCATCATTTTATTACAATTCAATTCATAGTTCCATAATACAATTGTGGAGCATATTTCCATAGATACAACACATCATGATTACATTAATACATTACATAATGCTTCCCTTATAACAACGGGAAGAGTACATCAAGTACAAGAATAATTACATTAATGGAGAATAAGGTACAAAGTGAGGAAAAGTCTTCAACAATGTGAAGCTATGGAAACTCTACATCCGCTTCTGCATCACGAACACAACCTGAGAACCCAATGGGGTGCATAGCACATTCCACCCGACCACGTGGACCCAAAGGCCCACCCCTCGTGCTAGGAGATGACAAGAAAATGACCCACGACCAAGATAGACAAGCAGAACGATCACAAGACCAACTCACAAGGTCAACCAAAACATAGCATGCGACAATCTCAATGACCACTTATAAGGTAACTGCTTCCAGAGGCATACAAAGGAAAAACAAGGGATTCTATGACACCAATATTCATTTACTCTCAACTGGAGGGTACATAAATACTTGGGTTCCCAACCATCTCAAAATATGACTACAAGAAAGTCATTGCATAAAGTTTCCTCAACAAAATTATCACAAAAAGGAAGATTCACATCATGGGACCACAAAATGACTATATAAGTTCCATAATCATAAATCGACAAGTGTAGAGTAAAGGAGACAATATCACAACGAAATTAGAAGCCAACACTTTTTAGAAGATTATCATCTTTATACAAGATCGAACACAATAACCAATAGCTAAGTCTATTTCTAGTCCATCCCAGAGAGACATGACGGAAAATCAAACAAGCAAGTAGCCATTTTATCTGTGATCTCAATTAAAGGTTACAAATGAGTTTGACATTCAAATAAGCTATTGATTTGATAAAAGATTATACACTGATACTTCAAGAAAACTCTATCATCCAAGAAGCAACCACTCCAAAATCCTAGGGTTAAAGCTTCACTATACAATATTACTACAAGGGCTATACAACAGTAAAGTTCACAAGGATTATATATATATGGTGTACCCTAATGCTACCTATGACAACACTCTAATTACTTCGCAATGATAATTCAACTAACTAATAAAAGTTGCACCAACCAATAGATAGATATTCAGCTAAAAAGGAAATGATAATACTATCTCAACTCTATCTTAGACACTACTCTCTTTATGAATTAGAACTAAATTAGAGAAATAAAATATTCAATTAGTAAAATTTCAATTTCAACTATCCCCTTATAATATCATATACATAAAGCTACCAACTAGGATTATTTAATTAAAGGATGCTTAAATCCTTTTCAAATACCTACATGAAACTTTCATAACCACAAATATTCTCCAATCTCTACACAATCCTCTTTACATCATTATCTCGTAATTATTTGACAATCACATAAATATTAATAACACATAAATGCATACTTAGAAGTATATTTATATAAATTTCTTTAATTTATTCTTTCTAAATTACTCTCTTGGATTCAAAATAATTAAATAGAATTATTTCATTAAATAACATCTTATGCTTTCCTCAAAACATTACCTCTTAAATTTCAATGCTACAATTCCCATTCACAATAAGGTCTCTTAGTTATAAAGTGAAAAAATATACATATATTCTTTTCTAACACACTAATACACAAACGATAATCATTTAATTATAGCCATGATGTTTATTTGTACCCATATTTATACATACATATAAATAAAACCGTTCACGTATTATTACTTAAATATTGATAACTATTAAATTTGGAACTCTTTCCTAGGCTCCAATTAGAGGATAATAAATAAATTCACGCATTTCATACTATTATACTCTTAATTAATAATATTAGCCATTAAATTTGTATAATTTCATTATATAAATCAATTCACAACTTCAATCTGCAGATTGCAGTAGGAAGGTTAACTTAAAATCATCATAACTTTAACATATCTTGGTAAAAATTAAAACTTCAATATGTTCCGGGGAAAGAACGAAAAACAAAACCTAGAAATTGTTTTTTCCAAGATTCACAATCATGTAAGAGCAATTTTGTCTTTAACACAGCTCACTGGTTACCTAAAATAGCAGTTGATAAACAAACTAGCTTTAAACTATATCTATCTCTTTCTATATATATAATATATAGTAGGCCAACCATCACACAATCACATATAATACTTGAAGTCTCCATTTGTGAACTCTTAATGTAGATCATACTCTGTACCTTAAGAGCACATTTGGACCAATCATGCAACATACCATTTGCAAATGATTTTCATATATTAATCGCACTATGTTGTCAAGTGCCACTTTAGTTTTTATTATTTAATTCAATCTTCATAAATGAGTAAAAGTAGATATTAATTCACAAATATGGTAACAAGTTACAACACTTTCTTGACTTATATGGAAAATTATCAATAGTATGGATAGGATGTTCTAGATAGTGTTTGAAAGATTCATTCAATCCTTCCTTTTTGTTGAAACAAAACCAAAACAAGACTTCCTGCACAATAAATGTGAGAGCCAACCAACTTGTCATCAAACCACAGATAAATCTATAGGAATGCTATAAATATTACACATATCAAAATCATCTCAATAAGGGTCTATGCATGGAAATATCATCATCTACAAGAAGTCCATGATGTAAGGAAATCTCAACAATCATGGGAAAAGCCTTGAACTATTAAAAGCCTGTTGGAAGGAAACTATCATTCGAATTTTCATCATTAAAGATGAAGGATATGTGGAATAATGACCTATCTTAGGTTTGCCTTGATGCATTATACACTGTGTGGCTTTGCTAAACTTTGTAATCTTAAAATGCCTTTTTTTTTGTTTGGATTTGTTTTGAGGTAATTGATATCAATAGTCATGCTCTTCAATTCACATTAAGTATATACATTTCTTTACTGGATTCTATTAATATGCAAAGATCCTCACAGCTTAAGGCTAAGGCAAGCCACCAAAATGAATTTAAACTATTCAACATTGAGAGTTATACCCCTTAACTTGGCCATGAATAGGATACAAATTTATGTGACCATCATGAAATAAAATCTGCAGTGGTATTTATTCCTCTTTCCCCTTATTAATTTGTAATATGAAATTAAAATGTGAGCACGAAATCCACTCTATAATTTATGAAGAAATTTGTACCTAACTATTTTTATTTATGAATTTGGGAACTGCCCCTTCAGATGCTAAATGAAGTAGCATTATTCCATGCAATTTTTCTCCACTAACAACAAAATCATCAATGCTCAATTGAAAGTCACACATAATTTTACAATAGGATTAGGGCAGCATTTTTAAGCACTAAATTATTACGAGGCACTGTTAAATACAATGGGTCACTACAATCTTGTAATTGCAAGGAACTGGAAGGTAATACTTCCACGACGCTAAATTCAAATATGGATTTATGGCAATTTTCAATGTGCTATGTTGAAACAGTAATAATTGTTGGAATAAGGCTGCCATGTCTAATAATTTAGAGGCCATAGCAATAAATGGAGCATAGATAGACAATTTTTTTAAAATTAAATTTAAATCATTCTTGAAAATAATTTAATTCTATTTCCTGATATAGTAAATCTTGAATAGACCTAAGTTTAATCATGATAGTTTATGTGTAACTTCAATAGACATCAGATATTGCATTTATATGGCTTACCTTTGGACTGGAAGAGGTCATATTTTCCCTTCTCAGCACATTTATGGCAATGCTTTCTCCAATTTGTGTATTCTATGCCAACCCTTTTCTTTGTGAAGGTTTATCTTTGCAGAAAAAACTCTTTTTACTTTTACCTCTCACAATATACCGTGAAATTTTCTTTTTTTCGTTTTTTGATAACAGAGGAACAGGTGGCAATTTTCAAAAATTTTGATTTACACCCGGAAATCATCTCTTACCCTGCTTAACCACCCGGAGGAATTTAGAGAATTAAGAAATCTACCCTCCACTAAGGTTTAATTTCATCTACGGGTAAAAATTTCATTCTTAAATTAATATTTTACCCGCTGAGAATGCATTATTACATTAAATTAAACTAAACTAAACTTAAACCTACCCCATTTAACATTTTATCGGGTAACATTAAATCAACCATTTCATCCCCAGCTGTCTAAAAATATATTTATATTTTTGAATAAATTTCTTAACAACAATTAAATAATTAATATTATTAATTAAATAAATAATATTATTTAACTAACTAAACAATATTATTTAATTAACTAATTATAAATTTACATAGCTGAAATTAAAATATTATTTTATTTATAATTAATAAAATTAAATACCGACAATTCAAATAATATTCTTTTTAATTTTACAAACATCATTTAAATTTTTTAAATTAATATAATATTTTAATCAAATCCTTGGAAATTCTGCAAATCACTTTACCAATTAAGCTTGATGCTTAATTAAATTAATAACCATCACTAAATGGTGATATCGCATCCAAATAAAATGATAAACACATCAAAATTTGTGACTTGAAATGAACGACATGAAACAGTACCATACCATAACAGGACGGAATACTGACGGACGACATCATCAACATTGACGAGATGACAGACACAGACGGGGACACTTTCTTGTCAAATCCTTAAACCATGTCATATCCATTGGGTATGTTGGGCACGCTTAGATCCGACGATGCGGGTGGAGTTGGTGCCTGATACCTGCAGCCCTGCATAAAACCAAGTGTTGAAACAACATATATATTTAATGCCAAAAACATTGTCAGAGAGAATTGCAGTGTGGCATGGCGCTCACAGACGAGCAATGCAACACTGTCCCTTTCACCCGAACCTCAAACAATAGAAAATCATAAATATCATGAAATGAGTATTAAACAATTTATGTAACCACACAATATGGCATAATCAGGTAAAGATGAACACCATGCATCATTATATCATCAACATCGTAAAACAGTATCATGTGCATCCAAGCAAAACACATAGGTCAAACGGGTGATACAATCACCAACGTAATCACGAGTATGCATCAACATAACAATATCATAAGAGAACAGTATCATGAGAGGCACTACAGAATGCATCAAGCATAAATAGTATCTGAACAGAAACAACCACATGCACATAAAGGTATCATAGGAGTACAGTAACACGGGAGGCACTACACTAATCTATGAGTTTGTGATAGTTGGATATTAAATGAATTCTTCTTGGATTGAATTATGATTTTACCCTTGGTTTAGGATAAACAATGTTGTATAAATACTTGTAGGTGAGGATTTTGGGATAAAATTTGATCTAGTAGTGGTTGTGAAGCATTTAATAGGGTGTAGTGATAATTTGGAATAATTAGCTAAGGGTGAAAACTTGGTTCTAACTCCATGTTTATTTTAAGCTCTAGTTTGAATCACCAAAATAGGTTACAAATATGCTAAGATATAGATAGATATGTTGAAATAAAGTAATAGTAGTATTTTCAACACATGATAAGGGCACCTATCTAGCAGGATACAACAAGGGCTTAGGAACAAGAATGAACAACTTTTTTGAAGCTTTTGTTGTTTGGATTGGATTTAGGCATCTTAGAGAGAAGGGGTACAACAAGGTGATTATAGAAGGAGACTCAAATATGATCATTGACTATCTTAACAACACGGCTAAAATCCCATGGGAAATCAAAGATCTGTTGGAATATTATAAAAGCATGATACAAGATATTCAATATTATAAAATACGCCATTCCTGTAGGGAAGATAATAAGGTCACATATGCTATGGCCAGCCTAGGTGTTAATCGAGAAATTTTAAATTTTGGGGATTTCTCTAATTTTCCCAACCAAATTAAAGAAATTCTTGCAGCATACAGACTTGGTGGGAGAAATATTCAAATAAGAGGTTATGATGGCGGGAATGATAAAGATTAAAAAGGGCGATGGGTCGTGGTGTCTAGTGAGGATGTGGATCCCATGGATGCATGATGGCAAGCTGACTAAACGAAGGAGGAATCACATTGTTAGAGGATTGCCAAGTCCCAATGAAATGAAAGGCCAAATATGGAAAGGACAATTGGGATGCAGAGCATCGTACCTTGACAAGAAAGGTTTAATTAAGGAAATAAATCGCATGAGAAAAAATCCTGAGTCTGATCTTCAAAATGACAGATGGACTTGTGTTTGCAGTGAAGACAAAAGAAGTAATAAACTAGGTGTAATCAATACTAGAAAAGGAGGCAATGTTGTCATTCTTAATAATGATGATAGCCGAAAAGGTGATAACCGAGGCATTAGTTCTTTAATGCATCGCAACAAAAAACCTAAGCAGTTTATGTTTCAAATGAGTAGCCATAGAGTCACCATTAAAACCGAACTTTTAGAATTGTTTGTTGCTAGTGTTGAGAACGACGAAGGACACATAAGTGAATTCCTTCTCATCCCTAAGAATTACCATAGCCAAGACAACACCATGGGAGGCCCTAGGAAGTGAACTAAACTGTACAAATATGAGTGGCTTCGCAAAAATGAGGAGCTCTAGGGTCTTTTTGAGAGGGCGAGTTTCACCCCATACTTTGCAGCAATGGAAGGATATAACGAAAAACTAAGCTACAAGTTTTCCAATGCTTGGAGGGATGGCGAAGTTAATCTAGGCAACATTCAGTTTAAAGTGGATGTGAAGCTAATTGCACATGCGACAGAACTGGCTTACAAGGGAATGAAGGTGGACAAGGTTAGTAATGGTAAGTATCAAGATTACATTCAGAAGTTCTTTGAAGAAAAATAAAAATTTGAAAGATTTCAAAACGGATACTCTAGGATTAAGCTTTTTTCCCCATATCATAATGTTTGTTTCATTGTTATGAAGTATTTTACCCTTGAGGGGTGCTTCCAGTCCATCCACGGGTATCATTTCCCCATTCTTAATCACATAAGACATCTTGAAAAAATTAACCTTTCATTCTTCTTATTTTCTTCTTTGAGCTAGAGTTTAACGCATGGAGCCAACCCACCATTACATCAGGGCCTTATAAGAGCCATTTGCAAATATGTGTTGCTATGACCCTACAGAGAAACCCAGACACCAAATTTCTCAAAAACCCTAAGCCCAAAAGCTCTATGAAAATTAAGCTTATAGAAGACCAACCCCATTCCCCATCCAAAAAACCTAGTAAGAAGTCTTCTAACCCTGATGATTTAGTGTGGAAGGATATGCTAATGGTTACACCTAAAAAAAAGAGGATGTTTATATGGACCTGGAGGCTAAAAAGAAGAGGAAATTGATTATTCGTGAATTGGGGGAAGAGACAGACATGATCACTATACCTGATGACAATGAGATGGAATGCTCAAATCCAACTGGTAGAAGGTCTAAGAGACTATCTATGGAAGCTTCAAAGGGGCAAGAAAGTAGTAAAAAATCATAGAGCCTAGAGGAGAAGAGTACCCACAGCCATCAGAAAAGCAATGATAAGAAAGATTTGCAAAGCCCAGAGGAAAAGAGTACCCACAACCCGCAGGAAAGAAAAGATAAGAATGTGAGGGAGGATAATGATTCTTCCATAGAGGAGATCCCTAAGAGCCTGGGTGATGATTTGACTGAGGAGGAAGATGCTGAGTTAGAAAGTGATGGTGGAAATGGTAAGAATGACAAGGAAGAGGATCTGCAGCAGGAGGTGGCCTGGGAGGAGGAAGAAGACAATGTCATGGATAACCAAGAGAGGATGGAAACAAAAGATCAGAAGGAAGAGAATGTTGAGTATGGTGGGAATGAAAGAATTAAAAGATTGGAGGAAATACTACAAGTTTTGGAAAAGGGGATGCAAGAGAAGGTCGAGGACAGCAGAATTCAAGCTCTTGAAAAAGTTGTTAAGAGAAAAGTCAAGGAGGTTGGTAATATAAATAGATTGGAGGAAAGACTATAAATTTTAGAGAAAGAGATGCAAGAGCAGGGAAAGGACAGCAGAATCCAAGCTCTGGAAAAGGTGGTTAATAGTTTATGCTCGGTGGTTGACGCTGTCATGAAGAGGGCTATAATGGCTATGATATCAAGTATGGGTAAAATTAAAAAGCGACAAGCAAGGGTGTGGATTTGTCTAGGAAGATGGAGCTAAAGGACATAGTGGACGACACAGTCAAGGACCTACTAATTGCCTGGAAGTTGATTGAGGAAGTATAACTATGGTGCTTTGTTTTGTTGTTCTATGTTTTTTGTTTTGATGGTTTATTCTGGTGCTTTCTCTAGAGATGTTAAAACTGTTAATGGCCACTGGTGCCTAAACTTTAATATTTGTAATGATGCTAGTACTCTTGGTTTTAGTATGGACTCTAAGTTAGATATTAATGGGTATTATAGATTAAATGGGAATGATGCTACTTGTGATAGGTTGAACTATTTTGATACTTCTGACAAAACTACTATGTTTGAGTGTAAGGGTATTGGTTAAGCTTTTTGCTTGTGGGAGGGGGGAAGTTTGGTGGGCTTCCTTTTTTGTTCTTTCTTTCCACTTGATATTCTACTAATATTGTACTAATTTGTTCGAGTTAGCGCCCTTTCCCTACTTAACCAATCAAAAACACATGACAAGTACATTGAATTATGGTATAGATACACTAAATCAAGGCATGGATATCCTAATCTAAAGTTTAATATTTTTTAATAAAATGGTTAACTCAAATTTGACTTATGATGGATACACTAGCTTACGTATTAGATATGTCAAAATAATAATAGATACACTAATTTAAATTTTGAGTATTTTCAAAAAAAAAAAAAATCCTAGGAAAAATGCATTGAGGTATGTCTTGAAAATTCCGAGACACAGATGGTAGGCTAAAATTGAGGTGGCATATAAAATAGATTTAATATTTAATAATAAATTTTCATTTTAGTATGCGTACCAACTCATGAACATAATATTGTGAAAGGTGTAGTGGCTATCTATGCAAGGGCTACATGTAGTGAGGTGAGTGTAGATGAAATGCAACAAGATAAAAAAAACATTCATTTAAATTGTTATAGAAATTTTTCTAAAACTAAGTTATAAGAGTTGTGTAGGCTCCCAAAATTGTGTAGGCTGCTACAAGAACTGTGCAAACTACTAAATTTGTATGCTACAAAATTATTCAAATTGATAATACCATAAAAATAAATGATTAGATAAATATAAAATACCCTTTGCTAAATTATTATTATCATACATCATGGATAAAATAAAATCTACAATTTATAATTTAGTCACACAATACTAAAATAAAATGATAACAATAAATATTTTTAAAATAGTAATAATATCACCGTCATTACCTAGGAGTGAGCCTCCTCCTAGTCCACAAGGTGATTGTAGAAATGATAAAAAAATCCTCAAAATAAGGGTTGCATAAATAATTTTTTATTTTTATCAAATATTACATCTCTATTTTCTTGTTATTCTCCCAACACTATTACATTGTCGTTGTATTATTTTTCAACTTTATTCATATGATGTTATCCACTCTTTATTGCATTGCTACAACTCTATTTTATAACATTTTTCCTATTATCTTTCCATCTCTTATCGCATTATATTAGAAAAATCATTATTTTACATGGCTTGTGGGTTGGAATAAAACTAGCCACAAATATAGGAGTGTGTTTGTCCTGTACAGCTCATCTAAAACCATATTGTAATTGTTGTAACAAAAAAAATATAATATGGATAATTTTTTTTGGCTAATTTTTATAATATAAAATAACATATAATATTATTTTTATTAGTTATAAATAAAAGAGAGTAACTAATTAGAATTATACTGCTGGAAAGTGCACCCATGGGCTTCAGGAAGTCTATTATGATTTTTTTTACCTCCAACTTTGTTCATATGATGCAGAAATTGTTTTCTCAACATAATGATAAATAAATATTAGTAAATATGATTTAATATTTATTTTATTTAAAAACTATATTAAATATATCCCTTATATATGCTTAATCACATGCAACACAAAGGTGGTAAAAAGATATGATATGGTATGAAATGGAGTAATAAATGTGAGGATTATGGTGTATGAGAGGCTAGAATATGGGATAAAATGGAACATAAATACCTCTCATCAATAGAGGATATGTTGATTTAGAGTTTGACCATTTCTTTTTCACTTCTAATATTGAGACATATATGTTGGGATATGTCTCATATATGTCAAGATAAGACAAATATGTTGACTTAAAGTTTGAATATCTTTTTGGATTTCTAAGATTGAGATGGATATGTTAGGGCTTGTCTTAGATATGCCAAGTCACAGGCATATGTACATTGATTTATATTTTGACTATTTTTTAAATTTCTATGCTTAAGACAGATATGTTGGGATGTCTTTGATACACCTAAACACAAACATACACATTCTTTTGATAGTTTAATTCTTGAAAAAAGATAAATTAGGTGTTTTTCAATAAAATTTCAAACAAAAAACACATGTTGGATTAAGGGAGGTTTGGATTGTATAATTTTACTAGTTTAGCACAACAAAACATGTTAAACATGTTGAACACCCTAATATTATTCAAGTAGGAGTGTCACATTTTGTGGGCCCACAAATATATTATCTACCAAGGGCATTAATAGCTAGGGAATGAAAGGTCATGTACCACCTATGTGCCCCTTATCTTGGTAACTTAATACCTTGCCCAAAGTAATCTCTACCTATATTTCTCTTAATTTCATTGTGGGAAACTTCTTAAACCTAATTGATATACAATGCATCACAAACAAGATAATTCAAGGTCTTAAACTAGGATATATTGGTTCTCTAGGGTATCCTTAAAAAATACTAAAAGGGTGCATGAGGCTTAAATCTATGAACAAGAGATTTTCTACAATAATGTTCCAACTTAATTTCATTTCAACTTGTGTCCTAATGAAATAGGGGCCTCAAGGTTGTGCCAACTTAATTCCACTTCACCTTGTGTCCTAATGAAATAGGGTCCCCAAGGTTGTGCCAACTTAATTTCACTTCACCTTGTGTCCTATGAAATAGGGGCCCCAAATTTGTTCCAACTTAATTCCACGTCACCTTGTGTCCTAATGAAATAGGGGCCCCAAGGTTGTGCCAATTTAATTCCACTTTACCTTGTGCCTTAATAAAATAGGTGCCCCAGGGTTGTGTCAACATAATTTCACTTCACCTTGTGTCCTAATGAAATAGGGCTCCCAAGATTGTGCCAAACATGATGATGATTCTATTGAGGTACAAATTTTATTATTCCCCTTTTATACACCCCACCAAATTTCTATGTTTGATGCCATCCCTTGGGGAAATGAAATTTCAAGGCAAACCTCCTAAAGGGAAATGAAAGCTAGGTGCTTTTGATCACCCAAAATCACATGAATCGTAAGGGGAGAGGATACGTACAACTAATTAACACCCTTAGATTGTAATCTAGAAAAAGGAAAGTGTATATATTTTGATCCCTAAGATAACCAAAAGGTTTGAGGGGAGATCATACATTGCACAAGCTCCCATAGACCTGCCAAACAAGTTGATTACCTTCTAAGATAATTTAGTGCAACTATATTAGTGGGAAATCAAAATCATTTTTTTAGTTTTAGGATTTAGATATAGATGAAAAAATACATTATAAAATAAACAACAATAGAAGCTACCTAAGTTAGCATTCTATCATAAATTATAAGGAAATATTGATAAATTTGAACAAAATGTAACCACCAATTCATAAAATAGATACACTTCTTCAAAAATACATACATCAAAGGATATAAGTAAAAATATTTTATAATTATATATGGAACTGTTAAAACAAGTAGCATACACTAGATTGAGAATGAATTCAATGAAGTATAACCTACATTTTAAATGAACACAATTAGTTGAAAATTAATTTTAACATTGATTTTTTACTTTTACACAAAAGGGTAATTAGGAATTTTATTGACATTTGCTGTTGTAAAACCATTTTCTAACAAGAAAATGAGAGTTAGAAATTAGAAAATATGATAAAAAATATGACTTGAAGTATGGAAATTCATATATGTAGTTATGTAGTGGAATTGTTGAAACACACATGAAAATGTTATTATATGTCAACAATGTCAAAAGTGTTAAAAACCTAAAAAACCACTAATTAGGCCTACTATACAAAAAGGGTGAGTTTAATTCATAACATCCTGCAAAACCAATTTTATATTAGAAACCAAATGTTAAATGATAAAAAAAATAAAAATATGTTAACAACTCAAACAAAACTACTATGAAATATAATGCATATGTTGAACTATATATGCACACATTGAACTTCAATATATGAAAAAAAAGCTTAAATACACACAAAATGGATTAGTAAGAGGGACATGGGTCCCACTAAGAATGTCATAGTTGTGTACATGGAAATTTAATATGGAAGAGTAACCTAAACTAATGTGAGCTACCCAATTCGTCATCAAATACAACACTCAAGGCAAGGCTTACAAAGACAAAACACAAAAAAAATCATGCAATTTCACCTTAGTTATATCTCCTTGTTGCACCAATATGAGGTGGATATTCCTAAAGAGTTGATTTGATGAATTTTCTTTAATATGTTAAGTGCTCAAAACAACAACATGACATTATATTGAAGCAATTAATGGTAATAGTAAAAGGGGGCTCTCAAGTTATAAATTTGGGGCCCAAGAGATTGAGGGTGAGGATTGAATATGGAGATCAAAGGCTCATATTGCATGACACCTTGGAGGATGGGGAGATGAAAAATGGCATAATTTTATTGGTAAGGGTGGAGGCTTCCAATATTGGTGGAGGATCAATTATGGGATATGGGCATTGGAAAAGGGTGGATGGTGAGGATCTTGAGGTACTTTGGGAGTACCTCCAAAAAGTGGATTTTTGGAGTCTTCTCATGGCTCAAGTACATGGTGTGAATTTAAAATTGTACATGTCCCATCTCTCAAGTACATGGGAGGAATTAAAAATTGGGATTTGGAAGAATAAAATATTTGGTCCATGCCTGATATGACATCATATCAAATAGATCCACATGAGGAAATATCCAAAGAATCCTTGAAAAAATATTGATTAAGCATATGCAAAAAATTAGGGTTAAGTTTATATGATTGATTAGATGACTAATTAAAAGTGCACAAAATGATAAATTAAATAAATATGAAAATTTATTTAATTTTTTAGGTGGGATATGATATGGTCTAGGTAGATAAATATTATATATTTTCCTAAAGTTAGACCATAGAAGAAGGGGAAATAATCAATTTTAAATGAGGGATGAAATCAAAAGAATAAGGTAATTATTAATTAACTAATTAAAATATAATTCAACTAATAATAGAGTGAAATTTAGAAAATTGGTCAGTTAGAGAAGAAATTATCAGAGTTAATGACGAGACAATATTAGGTGTCTACACACTCCATCATCACTAAGAAGGAATAAAATCTCTAACTGTTACAAATAGTACCTACTGCTAACATCCCTTGTACCATATTCTCAATTTTACTATTTTGGACATGTATGGATTGATAAGGTCTAAGGTTAGTTGATTGGAGTAATATAAATTTCATGTTATGTTAATATTACATTATATTAGTTGAGATAGGAAGTTCAAATCAATAATACTAAAAATATTAAAATTGAAACTTAAAAACTAAGTATAAAATAGTGAAAAGTAAATAACAAGGAACCTAGAAATTGACTCACAAAGTTCATTGGTTTGGATGATAGTGTACTATGCTTTCATCTTATTTCTACACTATCATCTAGGTGAGCTTGTAAATGAATGTTGGGGGACTAAGGTTAGCTACATGTGTTACTTAGACTAATTAATTCGTGAAAGCAATAAGTACATAATATATCATAAATTAGTTACAATCATAAATGAGAGGGTAAAAGAAAATAGCTCTAGGAATGATAACACTAACTAAATCTATCAATGCATTGAAATCTATAAAAACTTAGGGTCGTAGAAAGGATATATCTTTATTACTCGCTCCTTGTGCGGTCATGTTTTATGAATTGAAGTTGTGTTCTATGAGTGAAATTATCTCATGACATTTCTAGTGCATAGGTGTGTATTGTGACATGATTATGTGGTAATTATAACGTTAAAATATATTCATCCATTCATTAATTGATATATTTTTGGGTATTTCTACTTTTTGCATCATGTTATGTGGTCTTGAATGTGTACCAACTAAAGGTAATGGTTGTGACATATTTAGGTTTGTAGTTGATAGGAATAAAATAACAATAATAAATGGTGCCATTAAAGAGAATATGGTAAACAATATGATAGACTAGCATTACTTAGAACTAGAAATTAGATCTAAGATGAATGGATAGGGACAACTCAACTTCATGAATTCTAAAATTATGTAAGAACTTGGGCCAATTCAATGGGTATAAAATTAATCCTTGTAGTTGTGCATATTTGATATGAATGTCTATAAACCTTATGCACCTTCAAAAGAGACTCACTTAAGGTTTGTATCTCGATAAAAAAAATTTGGAGCTTAATATGCAAGGATATTTACCTTATACAAGTGTCACAACCCACCCTTGGGCTACAAAATTAATTATTGAAAAATTAAAAATACTGTTTTTTATGCATTGACTAAACATAATGTATTCATTGTTAAGATTGAGTTGTACAATGTTGGCTAGTTGATTTCCATGATCTAGGATAAGGTGTATCAACTAGGCCATTTGTCTAACTCAGTGCATAATTAATACAAACATATATCAACATGTATTACTCATAACTTTTACAAAGTAAGAGTCTTAATTATTCATGTCACCTTGTTTCAAGTAATTACAATAAATAATACTTAATTAAGGTTATGATATACACAAGTCAACTATACATATCCCAATACAATAAATGGGTTAAGGGAATAAAAATCATAATGAGATAAAAAGGATGGTCTAACATGTAAAGATGTATTATCATCACCATCAAATTCATCAAACGATAAATCCTCACCAAGAGCAGTAATATCATCATGTAATATAGGAGGAAATGAATTGTAAATGGATTTGATGCAAAGAACTATCCTCATGATGTATGTTTGTAAGGAAGTTAAGGTAGAAGAACAACTTCCTACACTAATCTTGAGAGGAGAAAAATGCAAAACTTCACAGATCTTTAATAGTTACAAAAACTTAAACAGAAATGAACACAAATATCATGCATACCACAACACAATGATTTACGTGGGGAAAACCATTTCGGGAGAAAAAACCCACACTCCAAAATTTTCCCAATATATTATTCAAAAATAAAAAGATTACAATATACTTGGATAAGTGCGCCAATTTGTGACACAATTTTGATGCCAAATTGGAAAAAAATGCCAAAAAAAGTCAAAATAGGCCATTTGATGTGCGCCAAATTTGGTGCACACCAAATGACTTTAAGTCATTTGGCGTGCACCAAATTTGGCATGTGCTAAATAGAAAGGATGTAATAAAACTAAAAAATGTATTTCTATCTTCATTTTTCTGTTCACTCTCGGCTTGGCTTGGAGGTTTTCAGCTCTGCAACTTGCGCTCACCAAATCTCTTCCATTTTTTGCACTCTTAGCTTGCAATTCTTCATGAGGATGCTGCCAACACGTCAAAGGGGTCGAAGATTGTGAAGAGGTATGCATTTTTTATTGTTTTTATTTCAAATTTGATTTAGAATGTAGATTGAAATAGGTTTTTTAATAAAACTTTGTTCTAATTCTTAGGGAATGAATCTCCACTTCCAAACATTGAGAATTCACAATCACCCCCTCATGAAGAGCCTCCTATACAAGAAAAAATTGAAACCCCTCCATCAATTCATAGGCATCCTCAAGGAACACAAGAAAATATCCTAACTCAAATTGAAAACAATAAAAGAGACATCGAACAATTAATTGGAAGATTAACTAAGCATGTCGAAACCCACCCTTATAGGAGAGGGATTGTCGAATCGTTGAAGTCAATTGTATCTCATGTAGGAGAAATGAGTGAGAAAATAATTTTTTGGTCAAATAAGAGGCATGAGATGAGAAAATCTTATGCTAGTGGTTTGACATATGCAGATGTGAAAAAATAAAAAATTAGCAAAGCTGACTTGTGTGCCCTATTTACAAACCCGAGAACCAACACACCTTTGTCTCATGCATGCAAGAGGTTCCCCATCCATTGGTGCCACCATGAATTAATTAAAAATAAATTTTGGGAGCGGTGGTGGATGGTATATGACCAACCTCCATGCAATAACCATGAAGTGCCACAATACTTTTGAGGAAACTCTATTGTGAGTTTGTCTTCTATAAGATGCCAAATTATTTTGACATCTTAGACTTTCAAGGTAGATGTGGAGCTCCACACATGATAGACCTGTTGCACGACGTAATCCATAGTTGGAAATGAGACCCTTGGCCAAATCCATGGTGGAGCATGTCGTTGTTCCTTCCATTGTTAAGGAAAGTGTAGAGGTGGACACACTAGAGTCTATTAGCTCACTCACCCAAACCATTATACAATGTGTGAGGCCTTTAGTAGAGCTTGATGTGGAGGAGATGTGTAGGACCCGAGCTCCACCCCACCATTGTGGCATTTGTGGTGTTGTTTGCATATACGATTATCAGAGTGCTTAGGATGTAGCTACACAACCTACATTGGTTGCAGATGTGATGGCTATGATAGATGAATTGTTGAATAATACATACAACATTGATACTCAGGTAAAATTTAGCAAGTTCATTTAATTTTGTTTATTAAATTATATTTTGAAATTTAAGAATAACTAAATTTGTAGAATTTTGATATGATGAAATTTCAGGGTCAGAGTGTTCATGAGACGTGCTCCATTTCTACATATCCTTATTCATTCTCGACGTTGAGTCCACATATATGCAACTAGTATTAAAGATATTATTATTGCATTCAAACAATTCAATGTTATATTTGAATGTTTATCTCATAACATTCTTTGGATGTCAAATATTTTCCTGGTGGACCTTCGACCTCCACACCTCGCAATGCATTTCCTCAAAAAACTTACACTCAAGTAGCCCTTATTCATTAATGGTGTTGTAAAACAATGTTAGCTAGTTTTCATAATTTTGCGTATACAAATCTAAAAAATTGATGAGAAACACAAACATTGGTTAGTCTTATGAGATCCTAATTATATTTACCATTCAACGTGTTAGGGTTAGAGATGGAAAATATCTAACAATTAAATGCAGATTTAATTAATAAACTGAGAAACTAAAACATACATAGAATAAATCATAACACAAA
>VDFB02105785.1:327647706-327666526 GCA_007258455.2 Sequoia sempervirens
TTTTTCTCGGGGGCTGCTACCCCCGAACCCCCGCCCGGGGCCCAACCCAGCCCCGGACCCCGACAAGGACAAGGGGTCGGTGTGTACAGTATACCATGGGCTATAGTATAGCATGATCAGTCGCCACATACCAACACAACGTCCATCTCATTCTTCCATTCCTTTCATCATGCATATTTTTACCATTTTATATCACATATCCCAATCTTTAGCACCTTATATATTATACCACCTTCCTCCATATTTCATCGTATACACATATCGTTACAAGAAACCTTTCCTTCTGCTCATTATTGATGAAATCTCTTATATATTATTACTACACACCTCAATTTCCCACTTCATGTCCTATATTCAAACCTTAGACACTGCCTAATTTAGTTTATGGTCTAATATTCCCTCCTAATTACTTCCCATTAACCTCTAGTATAGTTCACCTTAAAAATGTTTTATTATCCTATCCTAGCTCATCCAATTAATCTCTACTAGTCCATTCTATGTTCCATCATCCCCTCTTGATCGTGTCACATTATCTTCTCCTAATTCACTTTTTGTTCCTTTATTCCTTCCTAATCCCATCACATTAACATTTAATAGTTCACCCTATTTTCCATGATCCCCTCCTAGCCCATCCCACTAATATCTTCTAGTCCATCCTATGTGTCATTATGCCCTTCTACTCCCATCTTATTGTGCCCATTATTATTTCACCTTAGATGTTCCATGATCCCCTATGTTCCACCCTATGTTCCTTTATCCATTCTATGTTATACCATCGTTATCCATGTTTCATCCTAGATAACTCTTCTCTATTATTACTACACACAAGTCAAGTTCACACTTCATGTACTATATTCAAACCCTAGACACCTCCTAATTCACCCTATGTTGCATTATTCCCTACTAATTGCATCCCATTAACCTCTAACTGTCCACCCTATATTTTGTTATCCCATCCTAGCCCATCCCATAAATCTATACTAGTCCATCCTTTGTTTCATTAACCCCTTCTATTCCCATCCCATTACCCTCTCATATTTCACCTTATGTTCCATTATCCCCTCTTGGTCTTGTCCCACTATCTTTCCCTAATTCACCCTATGTTCCTTTATTCCCTCCTAATCCCATCCCATTAACCTCTAATAGTTCACACTATATTTTGTTATCCCATCCTAGCCCATCCCATTAATTTATTCTAGTCCATCCCATGTTCCATTATTCGACTCCCATCCCATTGTACCCTCTATTATTTCACCATATGTTCCATTATCCCATGTTGGTCTTGTCTCTTTATTCCTTTTATGCTATAGCACCTCCATCCAAATTTTATCCTATACACCATTAGAACAAATCTTTCCTTCCACTCATTATTGACCAAAGTTGTCTTCTCCATTATTGTTGCACACCTCAACAACCAACTTCATGTGCTATAGTAAAACCCTAGACACGTCCTAATTCATCATATGTTCCATTATCCTTTTGAAAGCTGCTAGTAACATAGTAATCCTCACTTCATTCATGTGAACTTCATTGTGGCATTATCACTATGTTGACAACATGCCCTCATTAACATTAGTTCATCAGCATATGCAATATGAATCTCAATGAGCACTGAACTTTTGAATTTGCAAGAGTTTGGACTATCCCAATGGATTAGTACTTTCACCATTTTGTGATCTATAAGCACTATACTGTAGTCTCAACTAAGGCCAACCATTTACTCTTTCATTTATGATTGTTATAAAGGGACTACTTGGACTTCTTTATATTACTTTTAGATATGTTGTTTCATTTGCAGTTGTTGACATCAAACAGCCCTAGTGATGTTGGTGGCATGATGGACCATGGATTTGCTGCAGCAATAGCCAGTTCTAATCCATTGAGAGAGGTATGCAACAGATTAGTCAATTTGACATTATATTTTCTCTTTTATGGTCTATTATAGAAAATTTTCACGATACTTTTATGTAGTTTAATTTCTATCTTGATGGTTGCTACAGGTGGTTGTCACTCTAGATCATGGATGTGGTAATGTTGTAAATGTGCATGATGACTATATGTATGCGGTAAGTGATTATATTTTGTTATATTTCATTCCATAATTCAATTTCTATGTATTAAAATCTTTACTTTTTATTGTATTAGTTGAAGGTCCAGAGTGAAGAGAGGAGGACTAGTGAGCGTGTTCAAAAGACAAGAGAACCAACAGGCACTCCATCCAGCCAAATTTCGAAGGCAGAACAGGATCTTTTTCCTTCCCCTAGAGGGAAATGACTGTGTATTAGGGTCATTTGTTGTATGCCTATGTGGCATTTTGAACATATGTTTTGTACTATCGATATATACATGATATTTTATGTCCATATGGCTCTTTTGTACTAAGCCTGTATGGCTTTTTTGGATATATTGTATATAATTTTATCAATATATATCATTATATAGCCTTACAGCTTCTTGATTAAATAAAATTTTATTTTTCTACTGCCATTCTTGAATGATGTTATCATGTGTATTGTGTAAATTGCATGCTTGAATGTTGTAGGCATGGATTTTGTTTACATCTAATGCTTAATTAATTATTGTCGATTGCTCAATAAGCTACATCTAATGTGTATTGTGTAAATAAGCTCCATTCCTGGTGGTTTGTATCATTTGCAATGCTTCAATTAATTGTGCCTCACTTATTCACATGTATGCTTCACTTATTCACGTGTATACATCATGTATGTTGTGTGTATTCACATGTAGGTTTCATTCTTCCAATGTATAATTCATGTGTTCATGTATATTCTTCATGATTCATGTTTATACTTCATGTATTTGTGTTTATGATCCATGCTTCTTGAGTTCTATTGTTATCTAGTTGTAACGAATTTAACACCAAAAGGTTTCAAATGAACTGTAAGAGCTCCTTCCCATAAAAAATATCATAGCAAAATGTATTGCTTTTAATTCATGGTTGAGGCTGGTATCCAACAACTAATGGTTTTGATTCTAAAGCTTAGCAATCATTGCATTTTCATCTATAAAACAAGTGGATGTTTCAAACCTCACGGGCATATATATATATGTCTCTATGAACTTGTATGAACGTGCATCAATACACATGATAGTTGTTGATCCAACCAAAAAAATTTATTTGCATCTGCTAATATCACAACACTTGACATCTCATTAAATGAAATCAATGCACAAGTTAGTTTTAATGATATTCTAAAGATAGTAGATGTGTATGAACAACAATATAAGTTTGATTTTTGGATGCATCACCCATGTGTAGTTATCACATTTCTCTCATATTGATCATTTAAATAATTTAAAAACCCTCCTTCTATTTTCTATGTGTGAAATAACATGACAAATCATTGAGAAACATGGTCCCTTCCACATCATGTTTTATAACTCTAGAGCACAAAAAACCATAGGTCATAGATTTTGAATATCTGGATCCAATGTTTCACTAGTAGGTTGAGTTTTGCATCTCAGCAAGGATGCACTATTCGGTGACAACAACTCCAATTCAAACTCTTAAGGGATTCAGCCAGTTGAACATAGGTCAAAGTGAGTCAGCGTGTTTGGGTGCAAAAGAGGACCATTCCTAGTATAAACGTACTCACCCAGACTCGTTGGAACAGTTCGTTTGGTCACACAAATGCAGAACAAAAGTTGCACCACTTTGCAACTTTCCACTACTTGCATTCGACAACTTTTTCCCCAAGCGAAAAGTTGCCACCACGAGAAAATTTCTCTGAGATAGCTAAAATCGAGATAGGCTATTGTAGAGGGGCCTAACGCGAATCCATAGGTTCAAACGATAAGTTTCTAAGCATCACTGTATCCAAGTAACAACATTATGAAGTTTGTAGCCATTTTACACTTTGGACTCTTAAGGGATTCTGCCAGTTACATGAGTTGTAGAACGAAAGTTGCACTACTTTGCAACTTTCAACTACTTGCATTTGACAACTTCTTCCCCAAGTGAAAATTTTCCACCACAGGAAGATTCAGAGATATCAAAAACCAAAAGAGGTTATTATAGAGGGGTCCAACGTGATCCCTTAGGCTTAGACGAGAAGTTTCTAAGCATCACGATATCTGAGTAACATCATGCTGAAGTTTGCAGCCATTTTGCACTTTGGACTCTTAAGGGATTCAACCAGTTGAATGTAGCTTGGAGCAATTTAGCGTGTTTGGGTGCAAAAGAGGACCATCCCTAGCATAAACGTACCCACCCAGATGCTTCAGAATAGTTCATTTGGTCACACAAGTTGCAAAATGAAAGTTGCACCACTTTGCAACTTTCATCTACTTGCATTTGACAACTTTTTCCCCAAGAGAAAAGTCACCACCACGGGAAAAGGCCTCTGAGATAGCGAAAATCGAGAAAGGTTATTGTAGAGGGGCCCAACGTGAACCCATAGGCTCAGACGATAAGTTTCTAAGCATCATGGTATCCAAGTAACAACATGCTGAAGTTTGTAGTCATTTTGCACTTTGGAATCTTAAGGGATTTTGTCGGTTGAATGTAGCTTGAAGCAATCCAGTGTGTTTGGGTGCAAAAAAGGACAATTCCTAGTGTAAACATACCCACTCAGACGCGTTGGAATAGTTTGTTTGGTCACACGAGTTGTAGAACGAAAGTTGCACCACTTTGCAACTTTCAACTACTTGCATTTGACAACTTTTCCCCCAAACAAAATTTTTCCACCACGGGAAAAGGCCTCTGATATAGCTAAAAACAAGATATTTTATTGTAGAGGGGCCCAACATGATTCCATAGGCTTGGACAAGAAGTTTCTAAGCATTACGATATCTGAGTAACATCATGCTAAAGTTTGCAGTCATTTTGCACTTTGGACTCTTAAGGGATTTTGTCGGTTGAATTTAGCTCAGAGTGATTCAGTGTGTTTGGGTGCAAAAGAGGAACATGCCTAGCATAAACATACCCACTCAAACACATCAAAATAATTCATTTGGTCACACTAGTTGCATAACAAAAGTTGCACCACTTTGCAACTTTCAACTACTTGCACTAGACAACTTTTTCCCTAAGTGAAAATTCGCCACCACGAGAAAAGACCTTTGAGATAGAAAAAATAGAGAGATGTTATTGTAGAGGGGCCTAGCATGATTCCATAGGCTTAGACAAGAAGTTTCTAAGTTTCACGGTATCTGAGTAACATGTTGAAGTTTGCAATTATTTTGCACCTTGGACTCTTGAGGGATTATGTTGGTTGAATGTAGCTCAGAGCAATTCGGCATGTTTGGGTGGGAAAGAGGACCATGCCTAGCATAAAAATACCCATCCAAATGTGCCAAAATAGTTTTTTTGGTCACACGAGTTGTAGAACGAAATTTGCACCACTTTGCAACTTTCAACTACTTGCATTTGACAACGTTTTCCTCAAGTGAAAGTTCATCACCATGGGAAAAGGCCTCTGAGATAGAGAAAACCAAGAGAGGTTATTGTAGAGGGGCCCAATGTGATCCCATAGGCTCATATGAAAAGTTTCTAAGCATTGCGATATTCGAGTAATATCATACTGAAGTTTGCAGTCATTTTGCACTTTGGACTCTTAAGGGATTTTGTTGGTTGAATGTAGCTCGAAGTGATTCAACGTGTGTGGGTGTGAAATAGGACCATGCCTAGCATAAAAATACCCACCTGGATGCATCAGAATAGTTTGTTTGCTCACACAAGTTGCAGAACAAAAGTTACATCACTTTGCAACTTTCAACTACTTGCATTTAACAACTTTTTCCCCAAGTGAAAATTCGCCACCACAGGAAAAGGCCTTTGAGATAGAAAAATCAAAGAGAGGTTATTGTAGAGGGGCCCAACGGATCCCATAGGCTTAGACAAGAAGTTTCTAAGCATCACGATATCCAAGTAACATCATGTTGAAGTTTGGAGCCATTTTGCACTTTGGACTCTTAATGGATTCTACTGGTTGAATGTAGCTCTGAGCGATTCAACGTGTTTGGGTACGAAAGAGGACCATACCTAGCATAAAAATACACACCTGGATGCATCAAATAGTTTTTTTGGTCACACGAGTTGCCGAACGAAAGTTGCACCACTTTGCAACTTTCAACTACTTGCATTTGACAACTTTTTCCCCAAGTGAAAATTCGCAACCACGGGAAAAGGCCTATGAGATAGTGAAAACCGAGAGAGGTTATTGTAGAGGGGCCCAATGATATCCCATAGGCTCAAATGATAAGTTTGTAAGCTTCACAGTATCTGAGTAATAGCATGTTGAAGATTGCAGTCATTTTGCATTTTGGACTCATAAGGGATTCAGCCAGTTGAATGTAGCTTGGAGTGATTCGGCATGTCTAGGTGCAAAAAAGGACCATTCCTAGCGTAAAAATACCCATACAGATGCATTGGAATGGTCTGTTTGGTAAAAAAAATTGCAGAACGAAAGTTGCACCACTTTGCAACTTTACATTGCTTGCATTTGACACTTTTTCCATCAAGTAAAAACTAGACACCACAAAAAATGACTTCAAGATAACAAAAACTAAGAGATATTATTGTAGAGGGGCCCAACACGATCATGTAGGCTCAGATAGAGAGTTTGTAAGCATCATGGGTTTTGAGTGTGAGATGGGGTTTCTTAATTTTTAGCCTAGAATAGTGACACCTAACACCTCTAGAATAATAAGACCTCATCAACAAGAGAGTACAAAATAATGGAGAGAGCTAGAAATGAAAAGCATAAAATAAATTACCCCCCATATTGGTTGATTCACTTCCCTTGCTCTCCTTCTTCTTCTTATGCAACTTTGTGTCGGTATATGGAGCCTAATCAGACTCGAAGGTTAAATTTTCCCCACTTTTATTTGCGTGGTTTCCCCCCAAATTATTTAACAGGGTCAAGGGGCAGCACCCCTTGTGGGGTCCAGGGGCAGTGCCCCTCGCATGCTCCCTGTCGCGATACAAGGTAGGTTCGAGGGGCAATGCCCCTGTGGGGGCTTGGGGGCAGTGCCCTCGAAACCTCTTACGATTTTTATTATTTTATAAAGGCGTCGGGTGTTATTTTTTCTATTGGTTGACATAAAAAACCCTAATTTTGTAACCGACATAAGTTTTGATAAAAGGATAAGGGTTTGGGTTCCTATTGACATTGTATTATAGCATTTGTAGCGGTATTGAGTTGCAAGGATTACTGGTTGTAATCGGTTTGATTTACTGGATAATAATATTGGACTCTCTGTTGGTGGACGTAGCCCAAGTTTGGGTGAACCATGTTAAATATTGTCTCTTGCTGTTATTATTTTTGTGTTTTTCATTCCTTTGTTTAATGTTTATTTGCATGTAATTGATATTTTCTGCATACAATTCCTAACACTTTTCCCTCAGATTTGTTGGAATACTTGTGCAAAACCTACAAATAGTAAGCAAGAAAGTTGGAGAAGATTAGTTGTTTAGGTGAAAATGGAGGAGGAAGGTTGCTTTTATAGACAACCTTTCGAATGGGCAACGAGATTAATTTTCTAGAAGGATTCCAAGATCAATGGTCGAGGATGCATCCTGATATAAGACTAAATGAGACAAATGACCTAATTCCAAATTCTGATTGAATGACCGGTTTGATTGATTGATGATAGGATGATTGACTGATGAAAGATTTTTTTGGTTATGTTTTTTTGTTGTTTCATGATTTAGTTTGAATGATGATTGTTTTTAGACCAAGGACTTGACCAGACCTGACAAACCCTAAGGGACATGACCTAGGGGGCCTCAGGAGCTCATCGAAAAATGGTCTTGCCTACGTAGCAATGTGCATAGACCTCGTAGTTCGATACGACTTGACTTTTCCTTATTTGACAAAAGATGGAGTCATGATTTTATTTGGACAACCTAAAAGGACTGACCTAATGCCTCGGGGGCCCATTTAAGATGAGCTTGCCTACATAGAAAATGCATAGAGGAAATGTAGTTCAACCACATTAATAAAGACTAACTCAGACTCAAACTCAGACTCTATTTTTGGGATTTTGATGTTTTCTATTTTTTTTTGGATTTTGATGTTTTCTAATTTTTTTGGGATTTTGATGTGTTACCTGATTTTTAGCTTTCAGTTGAAATCAGGTAAATTAATGTTTATTCTTTTGTGTTGTTTGTTTAAACATTTAAAAGATAAACCATTGTCTGCTAAGTCAATTCATCAATATGCATGAAAAAGATTGCCAAATGAAACAGATTACATTTTTCATTCCAATGTTGCAATTACAACAAACAAAAAAAGAAAACCATATGTGTTACAAATGCAATCTTTATTGATAATCATGAAGTTTACATGTCCCTCACAAGCCAAGGGACTAACTTTACTTATTCCATGAAAATAAAGAATAGTTTATACATGAATAAGTAAACAAATAAAATGTGCCGATATTGGCATGGTGTGATGGTTTATAGGTGGCATTGTTGTTCTTGCCAATTAAGGTTCAAACCCCGCTTGGGGTGTTATTGTTGAATGGTTGTATCCGGTTCATAGCTCCGGTCAAAAGCATTTACCCCTTGAATAAAAAAGTAAACAAATAAAATGTGCATATAAGGATGGAGACCAGTCATTGCTTGAGAATGACTGGTTTTGAAGGTGTCATCTTGTCCTGCTACTGCCCCGAGTTGCTTGTGTCCTTCCTAGGGATCCTAGCTCCTGCATATGGCAATCACAATGACATTAGAGGAATGCTCTAAGCAATGAAAGATCTCAAACCTTACATGAACATTCACCTATGCATGTATAAACTGATCTCTAGATGCATTAAATAAGCAACATACCATAAATGTCCCTAAAAACAAGAAAGAAGTGATCAAACACACCTATGATATGCTTTGTTTATCTAACTTTTTGTTCCTTGTGCAGATTTAGGACAAGTCTTGTTACTATTCTAATTCAACTAATTCTAGCATGTGGGGTAAATGTAGCTCCCACGAGGGTAGAGCTCAGCATGTTGCCATCTGATGTTTTAAGAGGAATAGGAAATTGAGAAACTTGATCAAAGATATACATGTTATTAATGCATTAAATCAATATGGAATCACACTAGTTGATCAACTTTCATTATCAGATTCAAAAGATGCATCAAGTTCAATTATGCATCTCTTAAATAATTAAGGAGAGATCAAGGCATGGCTGAAGTCATCATGAAACATATGGGGCAACAAGAGGAAACAATCCAAGGTATTTTCAAGTCCCTCTCACCTTAACCCTATTGGACAACCACACATCACATAGGATGGTGAGCTTTCAGGTCACGAACATAGGTGACACGTGTCTTCCCACTAGGTTTAAGGTGAGGAGACAATGTTTAATTGTTGCAAATGATGATAATAAGGGCTAAAAAGAGGGAACAATCCAAGGTAACAAACCTGTGGAACAACAGACATTGTAAGCCATGAAGGTTAGGGAAATCCACAATGATCTCATATTACAAGACAACTACAAGTAAGTGGGCAGTCATGACTATCATAGAAGAAAGGGGCATGATGTGAGGATAGTGAATGGCCAAAATCAGAAGGGAGCATATGCTTATCAATGATGTCCTCTACCTATCATGATAGAGGGAGCACTCATAAATGAGTGGGAGAAAACAAGTTTCAAAACATGCCAGTAAGACAATGAAGATAGTCTATACTATAAGCTCTTTTCATAGGTAGTGGCAGCCAAGGTACCAAGAGAAAGTTATGCCCTTTAGATACATCATTTAAGAATGCAAAAGGATAGTCTACCTGTCCAAGAAGATCACAAAGCACAATTCATTATAGAGGGGTGGATCTAAATCCAGGGATAGAGGTGATAGCTATTTACACTGCAATAATATCTATGAAGTGGAAAGCATCATAAAATAATCTATGTTGGGATGGCAATAATCTTGAAACAAACAGTTTTCACAAAGTAGCAAGATGCAAATTGAGATAAAAGGAGCAAGATTTATCAAGAAAACAACTCATACTATTACAAATACAGAACACTATCCTGTTGCAAAGAATCTCTTGTAACAATAAAGCATTAAGATGCCAAGGTAGCCATAAGCTCACAAAGACAACCATACTATTCAAGGTAACCATCAAGCATGAATGACTCATGAAACTTCATGATAGCAGTGATATCACATCATGACAGTGATTTAAGTGCACAATGGTTAGGAAAGAAGGAAACCATCATATTACATTATGTCTGCCTTGGTTGAGGGCATGCATGGGGAGCTTGAAATTCAGATTTCAATAGTCACCATCCACAATTCAGAATAGTTAAGGACAACTATCTTAGGAAGGGCAGTTTTGCTTAGAAATGCTTTACAAATTCTATCTGCATCCAAGAGCCAAATAATAACAAAGGTGGTCATCATTTCCCTCAAAATTAGCAAGTGGAAACCATTATCCATGTATGGCAGGTATAGTAACAATGGTTTCATATTCAAAGTCAAAAAATAGATATTCATGATGTCCATTATCATCAAATGCAAAGACAATTATCAAATTCATGAATCTTGCACCTTCAACTTAGTCAAGAGAAGAATCCATCATTAATAAAGTAGTGAACATGTGCAACCATTACTATGATCATGCCACAATAAATATGAAGTACAAAATTATGGGTCCTATTAATGTTTAATGATAGTCACCTACATAGCTTATAGCAACGAGCCTAGAAGATCAAATGAAGAAACATTTATAGCATCACTACCAGGTAAGGAGCCATGATAGTCACTTCAGGATGGGATTACCATATGGACCATGAGAGGACAATGTTCTATGTATGAGTACAGATTTGTGAAGGCATGAAAAGTGAACAAATAAAGGGTATGTAGGCATGCAAGTTTTACTCTTATGATGGAAAGAGGCAAGTGTCAATTTTTTAAAAATTTACAAAGATGAAGACAAAAAATGAAAGAAATTCATTGTCCCAAGTCAAACAGATCAATTCTATTGATAAGCAATTATTCTCTTTGAAAAAAGACACAACCAATGCCATCAAGGGGGTAGCAAGGAAGTTCAGATATAAGCTGCAAAATCATACCTCAAGCTGGAGAGGCAGGGCTCAATCAAGATGTAGAGACAAATATGACAGAAGTTTTAAATGCACAGTGAGCTCGAAATGGCATCATTTCTACAGTGAAGAGACTCAAGCATAAACCCTCATGGCCATGAGGGACCAAAAAGAAAAGCAAGTTGATTGTCATAGTAAAAGCAAGATGCCATTTTTTTTAGAAGAAGCCTATGGTGAAATGCAGAAGGGGAAAACCCTAAATATCTTTGTACACTGTCATAAACAAAATGCGGAAATATCAAAGAAAAATGGAGGTTGCTTTCTTCTTTACAGAACAACATTGTCTTGTGGAAAGGTGACAGAGATAGCTCTTTCTTAACTCATAACTCTCTCAGGAAATCTCATTCATATTATAATCTAGGTGATTGTCCAATACTGGTTGCCATTGCATGGCATCAAAAAACAAGAAATCTATTTTTCTGCAAAATACAGAAAACCCACTTGGGTTTTTCACCAAAATTGCAAATGTAGAGCCATTCGCAAGTGTTCATGGAGTTTCAAGAAATAAAAATTCATTTGAAAAGAACCCTTTCTATCTTCTTGGTCGCGACCTCAATGGCTATGTTTTCTTTAAAACAACAACAAAATATTTAGGTTTTCTTCTTTCAAAGAAAATGCAGAAGGAAATGAAGAATTTCTGCTTTATTAATCAGAATGAAGGCTTGAAATGAGCTTTGTTGCTCGAAGTCCGAGGAGAAGTAGAGTCGATTCAAGGCGTACCTAGAGATGTTGCTCATATTTTTGGCAACTTTCAAGCTTATTTTCTTTTACCAAAAGCTTCTTTCAAGCTTCTCATGATGGCTATTAAAAGTGGAGAACAACAATAGAGAGCAAAAATGAAATGAAGTTCATTAGAGAATGCTACAGGTTGTAGCCAAAATCAATGAAATGGCCTTCAAATGATATGAAAAACCAAGTTTTGATGCAAAAAAGGGCATTTACCTCATTTTCCATTGTTTTCCTCAAGAAATCACCACAAAAACTAGTCAAAATATCCATATTTTGTGTGTGCAATTGAAACCCTGGTGGCAGCATGTCTTTGCCAAAATGATGATGTTTTTTCACATTCTTCATTTTTTGTTAGGGTTTGACCCTTTTTGATGTCGATGGGAATTTTGTCCCATGTTTTTAAAAAATGCAACATGTGTTAATGCAAAATGGGGGCCAATGATAACTTCATGACTTAGGCATTTGTTTTGCCTTAAGTCTTGATGCCTTGTGAAGAATTGCTAAGTGTTTCAAACATGAAACATGAGGAGTGTGCCAAATCCCATATAATCTTCCTTTGACCTTTGGTCATGAATTTCATGGTGCCTTGAAGACTTTCAATTGTGCCTTCCAAGGAGTGTGGAAGCCTTTTATGCCATATAGATCAAATTTGGGCCTGTTTTTATTCCTTTGAAAATGAGAAGATGTTGACCAAACATGTGGCCTTGGAGTGTAGAATGAAGTGAGTAAAAATGATCAAGTGCCTTGGAGGATTTTTGATCTGTTTAATGCTTTTAGAAGCATTTTGACATTTCATTATATTTTTGCATTTTGTTTCAAAGTATAAAAATATCATTTAAGTGATTTGCTAATCACTTTGATATTATTCACATGCAAATATAATGTAATCTAATATTGATGGCGGGCCCTCTTATTTTTTGCTTTGAAATGTAAAATAACTTGATTAAGTGGTGTATTATAAATCACCTAATCAAGTTATTATCTTTAATGCCTTTTTGGAGTCTTGTGTTTTCAAAACACACATATTGCATGAGTCAAAGCTGGGAGACAAAATGATGGCTTGCAGACATGAGGAGAGTGTGTGAGTGAGGAATATGACTATTTTGGAGAAACATGTGCCATTTTGGAGGTTGTTTTATCACACCTTCAGTGTGATCTTGGACTTGGCTTGACTTTGAGCCATTTGGAGGACTTTTTGGAGTGATTTTAGAAGGTTCTTTTTTGTCTTTTGTGCCTCATCCGACCAGAACCTTCTAGATAGGCAGGCATGAGAGTTGTGTGATCTTTTTGCTCAAGTAGCTTCATTTTGGCATTTTGGAATGAGTTCTTTCTTTCCAACAGAGTGATAGCTTTAGCTTTTGGAGTTATTTTTCAGCATGGAGCAGTATTGTAACTCAGATGGACTATTATACAATGAGTAACTTTGAATCAATATAATAGAATATTTTACCTTCTCATTTCATGTTTCATGGTATGCTATTAGTGATTGATCAGTTTTTTCTTGTGAAATTCATCTTTCCTTGCAAACTTGTCTCATGTTTAGGCATTTGTTTAGCAGAAAATGCATGTTAACAGGTTATAAGTTGTGTTAGTCAATAGTGTTGTTAGTTGTGAGACCTTTTTTTTCCTTCTAAAAGTCCTGTTTAGAAACCTTCTTATAAATTACTTATGTGAAATGCATATGAAAATGAGTTGTGTAAGCAAAGTTTTATGATATTGATTTGAATGTGAGAGGTTGTTATCAGGTCCTAGTTGTTTTTGGTGTATCACCTTAGGTATTTTCAGTTTAGGTTCATGTTTTATGCATTTCTTACCCTTTACCTCAGAAATCAGTAGTTAGGTGGCATCAAAAAAGGGAAGCCAACCTGTAATCTAGAGGTTTGCTTTTGAATAGGACACCCACAACCTGAAAGCATTCCCATGTTACATCCAAACTTACTAAGTTCATTCGCAGCTTGGCATTAGGGTGCAGATTTGGATCGCTAACATGATGTTTTCTGATTTTTTTGGATTTTGATGTTTTCTGATTTTTTTTGGATTTTGATGTTTTCTGATTTTTTTGATTTTGATGTTTTCTAAATTTTTTTGGGATTTTGATGTTTTTTTTTGGGATTTTGATGTTTTATTTTTTTGGGATTTTGATGTTTTATTTTTGATTTTGATGTTTTCTAATTTTTTGGGATTTTGATGTTTTCTAAATTTTTTGGATTTTGATGTTTTTTATTTTTTGATTTTGGTGTTTTTTTATTTTTATTTTTATTTTTGAAGTTTTCTGATTTTTTTGGGATTTTGAAGTTTTCTGATTTTTTTGGATTTTTGATGTTTTATGATGTTGATACTATGCATTATCTTCCCATAAAGACGTGAGTCAAGGAATAGCCCCTAGTCAGGTATAAGACCAACTTATTATGCGCGAGGGGATCAATGGATGCAAAGGATGATCATGAAAGTGAAGGACGCTAAATGTCCATGGTCTTTAGGCCATGGAAAGGATGACAAATATTTATTATGGATGAATGGGAATTTGTTATGGATGATAACTATAAGGATCATGGAAAATGCATGTGAAAGATACCCACAATCAACCAGGTAGGCATGCACAAGGATCCAAGGACAAACATGATCTTGCCCCTAGTCAAGTTGAAAACCAATTGATAGGTGATGATGATGATGATGATAACATTGTTTGATATGGGAAGGACACATCCCAAAACAATGTGAGGATTACGATAATGTGACTAAAGGATCGAGGTATACAACAAGGCTAGGAACAAAACCAAGGAATGTTTTGGATGATGCGCTAGGATGCATAGCAAGATTGTATGGATTAGGCTTGTTGCATTTGGAATGACCAACCTTAGGACTAGATGGGATTATGGAGGGAACTTGGATAAGTGGAATAGAATCCTTAAACCAATGACAAGGGAAAACCAAGTCTAACAATAGGTATGAAAGGATAATGGATTGATTTTGGAAAAGGATAGGAGACATGAGGATTATTGGTTGAAAGAATTAGCATATGATCTCTAAGGACTATGTCGCATAGGAATATTTTTTTTTCTCTGAGGTATGGGTTCAGATAGACTCTATGAAGGAAATGACATGATATTTCATGGATAGTGTATGACCAAAGGATAGACATGTCAAAAAATTTCCCAAAGCATGATTAATGTTTGTGCCTCATTTCTTATCAAGATCAAGGTAGGTGGGAAAATGGAAGGAAATGATATGGATTGGATAGATAGATGGAAATGTTATGAGAAAGGCATGGAAGATAAGACAACTTTCCCCCAAGTGTAATGGTCCACATAGATAATTGTTCTTACACATGACGCTTGTTTGCCAGGTTTTCATCATGGTACTTATCCAAAGCGCCATATAAATGGTTTTCACTATTGGACGAAAGTTTTCTCTTTACTATTTTTTTTTCTTTTTTCTTTTTCTTGTTTTTTTTATGTCACACAAGACGCTTGTTTTCCAAGTTTTCCTCAGGGTGACAATTATTTTATTTTTTATATCAACTTGATGTTTTGGATGATCGTTGATTGTTCTAAATCCTTTGATGGTGTTGATGTAGATACTAGTGTCATGATATGCCAATAGTGACCTTTATGGAGTAGTTGTCTTGTCAAGATCATAGCACTTCCATACAACTGATCGATGTCATTGTGATCCTTTCTGATACTAGAGTTGGCTTTATTAGAATACGCACATTGTGATAGAGTACCATGGGAGTCCTTATGATAAAGAGTTGCTGCCAAGATGCGAGGAATTTGTGAAGTAGGATTTTTAGACTTTAGGCGAGATGTAGGATTGTGATGGATGATGGTAGGTGTGGATGGACTATTTGATGTTTTAGATGTAGCAATTTTTATTTTCCAAACTTGGGATGGTGGATGATGTCGTTTGGAATTTTGATTGGGATAGTGTTTGGAACCAACACCTTTACATGCCTTGCTTGATGACCATTTTGAAGGAGGTGGATATTTATTATATGTGGGAGTCCTCTTTTCTTGTGGCTCCACATTTTGTTGACTTTTGGACTTGGAATATTTTCTTTGCTTGATCCATTTTTCTTTGGGATCCATTTTAACTTTATTTTTCCACTTGGATTTTTGCATTCAATGGCCTCTAATATTTTATTTTGAACTTTGGACTTGTAAGAATTTTATTTTTGTCGGTTCCAAATAGAAGGTTTATTCATGTTGGAATGACGGTTTATGGTGTGGATGGAAGGAGTGTTGGCATAAAACTTATGGTAAGAACTACTCATGGACCTCATTTTGATGTTTGTATCAGATAAAGTTGTCTCTACTATCGAGGAGGTACCACTAACATTGTTTGATTCTTTGACTAAAGAATAACCAAGACCTTGATGTCTAGGATTTTCATAAAACTGTATTGGTTCTCGAATGCCTTGCTCATGTAGACCTAGTCCTTTTCCTTGATAATTCATGCTCAAAAATATTCTATTTGCGATGGGGTATTTTTTACTTTGAAAACAAGATGGAAACCCATCATTGTGTATGTGAAAATTGCTGCTTGGAATCTTCTCCTCTATGAGAAATCTTGATTTGATAAAAGTGGATGATCCTAGTTGATAGGATATTTTGGATTTATCATTCATCATGCTTGTTTCTTCTTGATCATTTGGTATGTCGATTTGATCCATGGTAGCTTTTGTATCTTCTTCTTTGACTTGATCCATAGTAGCTTGTTTATGTTCTTCTTGATCCATAGTATCCTTTTTGTGTTTTTCTTTGAGTTGATCCATGTCATTTATTTGATTATCTATGTGGCCAAAGGAGAAAAGTGTCTCATCTTTGGAAATGGATGTGCTTGATACTTGGATAGGATCAACTTCAAATGTTTCATCATGAATGGCATAAAGGTTGATGAGTGGATCATTTTGTACTTCATGTTCAATGGTAGGATCTTGGTCAAAAATAGGTTTTTCTTGGATGTCATGATTGGGAGTGGGATCTTGATCAAGGATAGGTGCATTTTGGGTGCCATGATTATCTAGAAGGAATTATTGGATGCACTTAAGGATGGGGTCATGGGATGGACTACTTTGATCTTGACATGAAGGTGAAGCTATGATATCATGCTTTGGACTTTTCTTTTGACATGTATCCCAAGGTGTAGGCAATATGATGTGATTATGGAGACCATGACCAAATGTATTTTCATGACTAAATGTAGCTTGGGATGGAGTGAATAGGAATGGATTAGTGGATAATGGACTAGGATAGGATGTGGAGACTTGGAATGGGTTGAGGGATGATGGACTAGGATAGGACGTAGATGCTTGGAATGGACTAGTGGAAGGTTGGTTTCCCTTGTCAAGGTTAGGATAAGGGTGATTAATGGATGTTTTTTGTGGATTAATGTCGTGGATTGTGCTAAGGGAATCTTGATTGTGAGGGTAGATGGATGGAGGACTGGAGTTTATGGGTTGTTGGTAAGAGGGATAGATGGATGGTTGACTATGGGTTGTGGGTGCTTGGTATTTGGATTCAAGGTATTGTCTTTTGAAGTCTATGGCTTGTTGGGCTTGATCAATGCAAAGTAATTGGTATTCAACTCGACTAGCAAGCATATCAAGGAAAATGTAAGACATGGTGGTGGATGGTATGAAGCCTAAGATATGCCAATGCAATGGAAGGTATGCCCCTATGCTATGTTTTTTTTGGGATTTTTTTTTGGATATAAGGATGCACCTAAGACCAAGATTAAGGAATGGTAGAATGATAATGGCCCTGCGACCAAAGGATATGATATGCAAGGATGATGATGACCAAAGGATATGAGACTAAGCTATGTTTTTGTATTTTTGGATATGAAAATGCAAGGATGATAATGCAAGGATGACAATGCCTAAAAGATAGAGGATAATGGATGCTAAAGGACACTAAAAGATTGATTAATGGTAAAAGTGAGTGATAAGGTGACCAAATGATACTAATGCAAGGTTATGATGATAATGATATTAATCTATGTTTTTTGTGTTTTTTTTTGTATTTTGGGGTATGAAAATGCAAGGATAATGAGGGATTGATATGATACTAAGGTAAAGTGAGCTATTTTTTTTGTATTTTTGGAATAATGGGTAAAGTGAAATCTAAGGAAGGGTAGTCTAAATGAGGGTGATCTAATGCAAAGGAACCCTAAAATTTTAAACAAAGGGTGGCACTCAAGCTAATGTAAATCCAAGGCAACAAATTCCAAATTTCATTGACCATAAGAGGACAACCAAGACCAAGACTCAACTTTGACAAAGTGACAATGACAAGACAAATGCCAAGGACAATGGTCAATGACAAGTAGAATAAGTAACCAAGAATTTTCAAAAGCTCAAAGGTCTCCCTATGTTCAAAATATGAAAGTTTAAATGCAGCCTAAAAGCCAAGGTCTAATTTGTGTAATGCAAAGGATTGAGGAATGCAACCTATAATGCAATGTATTTCTAATGGGAATTCCTAAATTGGTAAATCTTGCAAGTCTTTGGTTTGGAAGAAAAGATCACTATTATGATGAAATGGTTGAGTTTTGGACAAGGATTTTGTGAAATTGTGGTAATTAGGCAGTTGTGGCTCTGTATCTCATAGTTGTTTTCCATAATGTTGTTTTGACAGTTTTGATGTTTTTGAAATGGTTTTGATCTAAATTTTTAACTATTTTTGATGAGATGTGACTGGAAAACACATCAGACAGTATCAAGCAATTTTTTTAGGACTGGTTTGATGTGAATTTTTTTATTTTTAAAGAAGACAAGCACAATCCTAAGGTTGGCAAGGACAATATTCACTGAATTCCCACTTGGATTTCTCCAGCCATGCTTATTCAAAGTGGATAGCCTAGGAACTTGGTAGCACTGGCTCCCCTCCATGGCACTCACTTCTACAGGCATACCAAGTTCCGAACATCTGGGTCATGACCTCCCAAAGTTTTCTATCTATACAATGAACTGTGAGAATGCGGGACGGCTTCAGAGGTCCAACCTCTTGCACCAGCAAATAGAG
>VDFB02105785.1:327666626-327791607 GCA_007258455.2 Sequoia sempervirens
TCCCATGTTCCATTATCATATTTGACTCCCATCCCATTGTACCCTCTATTATTTCACCATATGTTCCATTATCCCATGTTGGTCTTGTCTCTTTATTCCTTCTATGCTATAGCACCTCCATCCAAATTTTATCCTATACACCATTAGAAGAAATATTTCCTTCCACTCATTATTAACCAAAGTTGTCTTCTCCATTATTGTTGCACACCTCAACAACCAACTTCATGTGCTATAGTAAAACCCTAGACACATCCTAATTCATTGTATGTTCCATTATCCCTTTGAAAGTTGCTAGTAACATAGTAATCCTCACTTCATTCATGTGAACTTCATTGTGGCATTATCACTATGTTGATAGCATGCCCTCATTAACATTAGTTCATCAGCATATGCAATACGAATCTCAATGAGCACTAAACTTTGGAATTTGCAAGAGTTTGGACTATTCCAATGGATTAGTACTTTCACCATTTTGTGATCTATAAGCACTATATTGTAGTCTCAACTGAGGCCAACCATTTACTCTTTCATTTATGATAGTTATAAAGGGACTACTTGGACTTCTTTATATTAATTTTAGATATGTTGTTTCATTTGCAGTTGTTGACATCAAACAACCCTAGTGATGTTGGTGGCACGATGGACCATGGAGTTGCTGCAGCAATAGCCAGTTCTGTATATGCATAAAATTGGTCATGTTTAATTATTCCTGACATTTAATTAAATATTTATTATTTAATTAATTCCTCTAAAAGTCTTCTACACGTAATTAAATTTAATCAATTTAATTATAGTATTCATTCATTTTATCCTCCCACCATAATTAAATAAATCTATTTTATTTAATTATTCCACATATCTACTTGATTAAATTAAATAAATACATTTTATTTATTTAAGTTAATTATCATCTTTTGAATTTAATTAAATCTTTTTAATTAAATTTAAATATCTCTTTTCTTTCTATTTTAAAACTTTCCTCTAATTAATTAAATACTTTTATTTAATTAATGTCATTCTTTCAAATTTAATTAAATATTTTATTTAATTAAAGATCTTCTGCTTTCTTCAAATCATAATTAGATATTCTGTTTAATTATGAAATCTTCTTATTTCCTCAAAATCTTAAATAAATATTTATTTAAGAAAAATCAACATGCACTCATAAATAAATAATTGAATTAGATAATTCATTATTTATCTTCTCATAATCTTTCCATTTTTCTTCTAAAAAGATTATTTTTAAATCATCTCATCTTATCTCTTCCATTAAAATGGAAAAATCTTGCTTTATTCGTTTTCTTCTATTTTCTCTTCAATCTCATCTATCTTCAACCGTTTGATCTGTTAGGAATTATCACAGCCGTTGACTAACCCAGCCAATCGAAATCTTTGAAAAACTCTATAAATGCACGTGCAAATCCAAACATTGGTTACAACACAGGACGAACACAACATACACTTGCATTCTTGCATTTTTAGCATTTCAACAATATTCTCATCATAGCATAATCTTGCATTTAGCATAGTATGCATTTTTAATCTCATTCTTCAGTAGCCTACTTCGTTGAGCTTGGCATTCCAAATCTGAGAGCAACTTGAGCAAAACGAAACGCTGGAGATAGAGAACAATAGAACGACTTCAGAGAAGCTGCCATTAACAGTTTGCTTATTTCTATTTTTCTTTCAGTTTCTTTGATTTAATGTTTTATTGATTGTGTTGTTAAATTGGTTTAGATTGATCACATATTTGATACACACATAAAATGGTGCCCACCGTGGGGCCCATGCCCTGATTTTAATATCTTCTTGCAGAGTATTATGGCAGGTTTCTGCATTCTGAGTTCGGCGTTCGGAAGAATTCCACGTTTTAGCGCATCCGAGACTTTCTGCGGCTCTTCTGGGACTGTAATTTCTTTCTATTTTTGTAGGCAGTCTAGCGCATTTGGGGACTGTTTCGGTGCTTCTAAGAGTTATTTTAGCACATATGAGGGACAAAATAGCGCATTTAGTCCATTTCATCTGAGAGTTAAATTTTTGTTTATTAAAATGGCGCATTTAATGATTGTTTTAGCGCTTTTAAGGTATGATTGAGCGCATTAGTTGTTTGTTTCTGTGCATCTTGGGTCCATTTGTCTGTAGTTCTGTGTTCTTTTAGCACTTTTAAGGATTGTTTTGGCGCATTTAGGAAATTTATGTGGTGCATCTAAGGTCTGTTTTAGCGCTTATAAGTTCTATTTCGGCGTATTTAAGGTCTGTTTTAGTGCTTATAATTTCTGTTTCTGTGCATTTAAGGTATTTTTCTACGCATCTGGTTGTAACACAAAAAAAAAATAGAATTATGAGTCTGACGCCTTCCACATATAGAATTTTCTCTGGTTAAAAAGAAGCAATCCTAGGATAGTCACGTCTGGATAAAAACTGATCAATCCTAGGATAGGCATGGAACTTAAAATGAAGCAATCTAGGATAGACACCATACAATGATTTTTTCAGTTAAAATTGAACAATTTGTTTTTGTGAAGCAATATCTTCACTTAGATTAGATCATTGTGATTTGGAATTTAAAAAGAACATTTGTTTGCTTTGTCTGTGGCAATAGGTCTATGCTCTCCCCTTAACAGGGTGATCAAAATACCAGACTTGCTTTTTCAATTTCATGCAAATTTACTGCTTTGATTGCATCCTTTAGAGAGCCTGCCGTAGTGGGAAAAAGTACTCACCCTACGGGAACGACTCAAGTGGGTTCAAGCCAAAGCCAGGCTATTCCACCCCACTATAAAATTTAAAGTAAATATGGGGAAACCCTCTTTTACCGGTAGTGTGCAAGATAACCATCCCCAAAGCCTTTGTTCTAAAGGTTGGGAGGTCTCCTGAGGGAGTTTATTATTGCCGCACCGAACGGAAATCCTTACTACGAACCTAGTGTAGTAGCCAGCCGAAGTTAGTTTCTGAACATACTAATAATCACAGTGCAAGGGGAGGGAAGAATTTTCCCCCAAGACACTCACCATATAACTGCCAAGGATTGTTTGCTCAGGGGATCTGGTATCCACTTCTGTCACTTTGAGTACGCACCTGGAAAAGACAAAAAAATGGGCGCCCTTTCAGGGGTGACACGGCTGTGTGAGTCGACGCAGTTCTAAGATGTGGGTTGTTGATTACTAGTATGATCTACTTGAGTACTAAGAGTGAGTCTTCTTGAATTGTCTTTCATGTGCTAAACCTGTGAAAACAATTGCTGAAAAACATTTTCTCGATCAAACACTTGATGTTAGTATAGGGTTTTAAAAACAACTGTTTTTCAAAATGTTTGTTGTGTCTTCCATTACATTAACTTAGATAAAAGATCATCCAAAATGAACGTGAAGAACAACAATTGAAACCTTTCAAAATCCATTCACATCTTTAGTCCAGTAAATGTTCTCAATATTTTTTTCTCATGCTTAGGAAGTGGAAATCAACAAAGTTTGTCAAGAAATCAATTTCCACTAGAATCAAGAAACCCAAGAAACAATTAGGGTACAAGAAGTCATTGCAAAGAAGAAAAATTTTGCACAAAAGTCACCATGTCTTGCTTCATTTCCGTGGATTTCTTCATAGATACCAAGACTTCATTAGGGGGTTCACTGACGAGTATGTTGTAGATCCCTTGGATTCTCGAGCTTATTATCAAAGATTAGCTCTATCTCAATGGCATAATCTTAATCAACCTCTTGATTTTGACAATATACCACAACCTTCTATTGAGTATCCCTCACATCCTAGTCAAATCCTCTAGTGATCTTGAACTCTTCCTTCAAAAACAAAAGATCAAATCTTTAAGAGTGCATCTTCCAAAACAAATTTTCTGATTATTGATTCAACTTCCCCAACAGGATTCTGACATCCTTCATCATCAGAGGCCATAATCAAGAATTAGGAAAAATATTTGATCATATCATAAGATTCCCATCTTATCAGATCAAAATATCATCATTGTCGCACTCATCAAAACTGTGATCTAAGTTTAGAAGATTTCTTCAAAATCACATGCTTATCTTCACAAGATCTCAATACATCAAATCGAGGGAGGAAATCCAACAAGAAGGTCATACTCAAAACACTCAAGAAGAAGGTGAAACCAGTAATCCTCTCTATAGTATGAGTCGTAATCCACTTTTCAACAACGACATGGATAATAGAGAAGAAAATCCCTTCCACAAGTACAAAGCCATAAACAATACTCCTGTCGATAGTGATGATGAACATGAGGATGAACGCCACCTTAGAGAAGTTGAGAAAGATCCCAAATTTTACAAGGCCATAGAAAAGATCTTGCAACACAATAAAGAAAAATATTTCCTCTATCTAGCTGACCAAGGAGCTAAATTGCCACATGACTTTAATACTGAGATTTTGAAGAACAAACCTGAAGAAAAACCCCCATCTGATCTTAGTGCTTTGACTCAACAAATCAAAGCACTTCAAGGACAAGTTAAAGAGTTACAAGGCGGAACCACCACAAAGAAATATACTATTGAGGACATTTTTCCTTATCCTTTCAATCGAAGTCTCAACATGATTCCATTTCCCGAACATTGTGAAATTCCAAAATTTGATCTCTATAATGGGAAATCGGATCCAATCGATCATGTTAGAGACTTTCGAAACATGACATTGGAATTCTCTCACGAAGACACTTACTTGATGCGATTGTTTCCTAGGAGCCTTGGAGTTCACTCTATGGAATGGCTATCTAAGATTACACCTCCCATCAGGACATTTGAAGAATTAATCAACTTATTCATATCACAATATGCCTACAACATACAACATCAGATCACCATGATAGATCTCTGCAAAGTTGCACAAAAATTGAGTGAATCTTTCATTACTTTTCTTCAGAGATGGAGAAGAATGTTCGCCAGATATCAGCGTCATGTTCCTGAAAAGGAAAAGATGGTTACCTTCATAAATAGCTTGAATTCAGAGATGAGCTATCATTTAAATTTACATTGTCCTACCTCTTTTGAGAAACTAATCGAAGATGCTATAACCATTGAAGATGCATTGGTCAAAAGAGGAACAATAAAACTTGACAAAGACAATCCTAGCTCATACAATCATCACAATAATCAGAACAAGTCTAAATTCTGGACTCGCAACAAAAATGTGGTGAATGATGGTGTTGTTGATGCAAATCAGGTCTCAACCAAGCCATTTGTCCTTAGTATTCCAGATACTCAGTGCAACAACAATGTCAACTTGATAGCAAATCAAGGAAACAATCCTCCTTTGAGAAACAATGTGAATCAAAACTCTACTCCCAATCAAGGGACTGCCAAAAATCAAGGTTACCGAGGAACCAATAACAATAACAACTCCTTAGGGAATACCTCGAATACAACTCCACAACGATTTTCATTCTTCTCGAATAGAAGAACATACACTTCATTGGGTCAATCTTTGGAATCTGCATTCAAAGAGTTGATGGCCATAAATGTCATTAATCTGTCGCCTCAATGAAACTATGAACCCAGTGTAAAACCTCCATCATGGAATGAGGCATACTATTGCGATTATCATCACTGTAAAGGTCATCGCACAAATAACTATCAAGCATTGAAGAATACCATTCAAGACTTAATCGACAATGACATCATTACAGTAGAAGGACATCAATAATCAAACGCAGACCACCAAGCATTTCGCAACCCTTTTCCCAACTATCAAAAGGGTGAGTCTTCTGAAAAAAATGTGAATCATGTCAATGATGATCATATAATCAACCATCTCTACACAGACGATGAGCAGGTAAATGTCATCAAAGTCAACAAGAAGATGAAATATAGAGAAGTTAATGCAACAACGAGGGTGCAAGCTAAGGTTGTCTTAAAGGAAACTTCTTTGAAATCCATTGAACCTACACCTCAAAATTCATATGATTTGGTCAACCAACTTCAGAAAACTCCTGCTCAAATCTCTATCTTTGAACTCTTAAAAATTTCCCTAGTGCATAAGGAAATTCTTGAAAAAGCCCTCTTTGAAATAACTGTATCCACTGATTTGGATGTGGACCAATTTCAAGCCATGGTAGGACACTTGTCCTCACCCACTTGCCTCTCATTCTCTAAAAAAAATGACGTTTCCATAACTCATCCCCACAACTCATCATTGTACTTAGAAGTCATGGTCCATAATTTTCGTGTTAGACGGGTTCTAATAGATGGAGGTGTTGGTCTCAATATTTGTACCATGAAATTGGTTAAAGCCTTAGGATTTTCTGAGGACTCCATTAATTTCAAAAGAAAGATCACCATTAAAGCTTATGATGATGAAGAAAGAGCATCCAAGGGTCTAATCATGCTGCCAATCAGAGTGGGTCCTGTTATCAAAAATACTTTCTGCCAAGTATTGGATCGTGATCTGGCATACAACATCTTGTTGGGTCGTCCTTGGATCCATGAAATGCAAGCTGTCCCATCAACCTATCATCAATTTTTAAAGTTCCCTTATGATGGACAGGAAATCACAATATCAGCTGATAATTCCAACATTCAAACTTGTGCCAACATAAATGCCAGTCAAGATACTTTGGTTTCTAACAATCGAGAAGCTCATGCTTGTACTTCTCTAAAGATTGACACACAAATCAGTCAATTAACCAATAGTTTTGATAAGAAATTGAAATTCAAAGACCATGGAGTCGGAGAATATTTTGTTTGTCTTTCCAATTTACCTATATCGCCTCGATCACATGGACAACCGTCTATCATAGAACATCAAATATCAACAACATCAACATCAAAGCAATCACCAACAGAGCCAATCACAAAGTTTAATGGACAATTCATCAAAGAGAAATTCCCCATGGAAGATCCTGAGGATACAAAAATTCTAAACTAGCTCTATAAAGATGAAGATGAAGTAGTTTGTAATGTCAAATTACCCACAGACAAATATGGAAAAGGGTATTCAATCATGCAGAAGATGGGTTATGATAAAGGTCTTATCGGAAAAATAAAAGGAGTAGTTGAACCTATTCACCTCTGCGGACTTGCCGTAAAAGAGAAAACTGGATCAGGTTATGATACTCACTCCAAAGAAAGCACATCCAAACAATTGCATGGCACTGTCTTCACGTTGCAAGATTCACGAGAAGCATGTTTGGCAACGGTTCAGAACTTCTTGGATAACAATTCTGACATAGACTCTGTTGAATATGAATGGGATACCATTTACAATGATGAGTTCTGGAGGGATAAAGAGGTTGATGTAATACACCAGTATGCCCCAACTCTAATCGAAGGTCAAGGTTTAGAAACCCAAACACGAGAGTCTGAACTACAAAGTCACTATGATTCTAGTGATACTGAGTTAGATCTAAACGAACAAGATTATCATGAGGACAGTACCATCATTGACCTACCTCATACCTCGGATCCTACGATCAACTCCATTATGACCATAACCATAGCCGATTTCAAGTAACCCAATGACCCTATACCTTTGATTTATCCTGATCTCATTGATTGGGATTCATCTAAACCTATCAACATACCAATGTTTCCAAGTGATGAAGCTATTGTAAACTTCCTTTCCGTAGAGGACGTAAATGATTGTTCCACTAGCGATTTTCAGCATAAAGTCTTTGACTAGGAGGGTGTCAATTCTCCCAGTTGCAAAAATAGAATTAAAAACAAAAGATCTAATGGTGAAAACCAGAATCTGGTAGTATTAGATCAAAAAAAAGATAAAATAAAGAGTGTATCGGATGGTGAAAACTTTTTTAAGGCACCAGACGATGGGAATCTTGACACTCTCCCAGAACATTATCATGAGCGATCGCCTATTTTGATTGAGCCTACAAATACCGTCAATCTTGAAACTTCAAACAAACCAAGAATTTTACAGCTGGCTGCATCAATGACAGAAAAAGAAATACCAGAGTTCATGGAATTTCTAAAAACAAATCAAGTCAACTTTGCTTGGTCTTACACAAACATGCCCGGTCTTGATCCCGACCTTATCATGCATCACTTGTCTATCAAACCAGGAGTTAAGCCTGTGAAACAAAAGCTCAGAAAGATGCACCCCCATGTTGCATTATTGGTTAAGGAAGAACTAAGAAAACTCCTTGATGTGGGCTTCATAAGATCAATTGACTATGCAGAATGGATCTTTAATAGTGTTCCTATATCCAAGCTAGATAAGAGTGTTAGAGTGTGCACTGATTTCAGAGATCTCAATAAAGCATGCCCTAAGGATGAATTCCCACTACCAAGCTTCGACACTATAGTTGATTTGACAGCTGGCCATGCTATGTATTCATTAATGGATGGTTTTTCTGGTTACAACCAAATCAAGATTGCACCTGAAGACTAGGAGAAAACAACTTTCACATGTCCATGGGGAACTTACTTTTGGAATGTCATGCCTTTTGGTCTCAAAAACATTGGGGCCACTTACCAAAGAGCCATGACTACAATCTTTCACGACATGATGCACACATTCATGGAAGATTATGTAGATGATATCTTGGCAAAATCATACACCAGAGAAGGACATCTAGAAATATTGTCCAAGATATTTGCAAGACTGGAGAAATTCAAAGTTCGTCTCAATCCCAAGAAATGTGTCTTTGGGGTCACATCTGGAAAGCTCTTAGGGTATATCGTGTCAGAAAAAGGAATTGAAGTAGATCCTGCTAAAGTTCAGGCAATCATGGAAATGCCTCCCCCAAAGAACATCAGTCAATTAAGATCATTACAGGGACGACTTCAATCTATCTGCAGATTCATTGCACAACTAGCTGACAAGATTCTACCATTCACCCATCTACTACATAAGAATGTTCCTTTCAAGTGGGATGACAAGTGCGAATTGGCTTTTCAACAAATCAAACAATACTTAATGACTCCACCAGTTCTAGTACCACCGAATTCAGAAAAACCATTGATCTTATCTATTGCAGCAACAGAAACATCCTTGGGTGCATTGCTAGCACAAGAAGACTCCATAGAAAAATAATGTGAAATTTATTATATCAGTAGAACACTCACAAGTCATGAGTTCAGCTACACTACTGTCGAGAAGGCTTGTCTAGCAGTAGTCTTTAGTTCACAGAAATTTTGGCATTACATGTTAACTCATACGATCAATTTGGTTTCAAAGATTGATCCACTCAAATATTTGTTAAGCAAAGCATCATTGACAGGAAGGTTAGCAAAATGGGTAATGATTCTAAGTGAGTTTGACATCCATTATATTAATCGCAAGGCAATCAAAGGACAAGTTATCGCTGATCAACTAGCTGAAGCACCATTGCAAACAGACCATCCTCTACACATTGAATTTCCAGATGCTGATGTCTTTACTGCCGAATCCAAACAATCATGGTCCTTATATTTTGATGGTTCTTTCACTCAACATGGATCGGGGGCAGACATACTTTTCGTCACCCCTTAAGGGAACACCATTCCTTGATCATATAGGCTGATGTTTCCATGCACCAACAACATAGCTGAATATGAAGCATTAATTACGAGACTGAAGATTGCATTGGAATGGAGGATTACAGAACTACAAGTGTATGGTGACTCATGGTTGGTCATTTATCAGATCAATGACGAATATCAGACCAAAGATGATAAACTGTTGCCATATAAAAAGATGGTCGATGACTTCAAGAAGTACTTTGTGGATGTCAAATTCACACAAATTCCAAGGCTTGATAACAAAGCAGCTGACGCCATGGCTACGATCGCATCATTGTTGAAGCTCCCAGAAACTCAAACTCGCTATGAATTTATGATGGAACAATCATTTACACCTGCCTATGACACACTCGAAAGCCAAATCATTTGCCACTTGGTAGGATCCGATTCACCTTGGTATGGCAAGATTTATGCCTTCCTAAAAGATGACATTTTACCACCTAACTTATCCCGTAACCAAAAGTGAAATTTTATTCGCCAATCTTCTTGCTACACCCTTATCGCCGACACCCTTTATCGTCATGGTCTTGATGGTACTTTCCTTCGATGTATTGAATGTGACGAATCTGAAAAAGTTTTACAAGAAGTTCATGGTGGCATTTGTGGTACTCATTCGAGTGGACTGACCTTATCTAAGAAATTGATTAGAATGGGTTACTATTGGCCTACAATGGAAAGGGAATCATTCACTTTTGTGAAAACATGCTCAAAATGCCAGATTCATGGGTATCTCATTCATGCTCCTGCATAAGAACTACAACTATTCATGCCAACCTGGCCATTTTCCCAATGGGGGTTAGATCTAGTAGGTAAGATACATCCTTCATCATTGAATGGGCATAAGTTCATCATCACAGCCACAGAATATTTTACCAAATGGATTGAGGCAGTACATCTGACTAAAGTTACCGGAAAACAAATATCATCGTTTATACTGAACTATATCATTTGTCGGTATGGCATTCCCAACTCCATTATTACAGATAATGGACAACCTTTTAAGAATCAGGATGTGGATGAACTTTGTGAGAGATTTCACATTCAGCGCAGATATTCAACACCTTACTATCCACAAGGAAATGGCCAAGCAGAGGCCTCAAATAAAGCAATCTTGAAAATCTTGAAGAAGACTGTGAATGATGTAGGGAAAGATTGGCATGTTCAACTCAATCCCACCTTATGGGCTTACAGAACCAGTGTCCGCACGCCAACGGGAGCAACACCATTTTCTCTTGTCTATGGAGCAGAACCCATCCTACCTCTAGAAGTTGAAATCCCATCACTCAGAGTATCACTGAAAGGTCTCACAACAAATGATGAATACAGAGTTTCCTGACTCCAAGAACTAGAACTCCTAGATGAAGAGAGACAAAGAGCAGCTGACCATTTGAAAGCATACCAACAGATGATGTCTCGCAGCTACAACCACAAAGTAAAGCCACGTACCTTTCAGGTGGGTGATCGGGTTTTGAAAGAAAACCCACGAAATCAACAATACAGAGAAAAAAAAGGAAAATTTGAACCAAATTGGCTAGGTCCTTATGTGGTTATCGCTGTCTACGGTTCAGGAGCATAAAAACTATCAACGCAAGAAGGGGACCTATTTGATGAACCCATCAATAGCATGCACCTGAAAAAGTATTATGTATGAAGCGGTTATCATTGGCAGAAAAAGTCCTAAAGAAATCTAAAAACAGCAAAAAAAGTCCTGAAGAAATCCAAAAACAACAGAAAAAGTCCTGAAAAAATCCAAAAACAGTAGAAAAAGTCTTGAAAAAATCCAAAAACAGCAGAAAAAGTCCTGAAGAAATCTAAAAACAACAGAAAAAGTCTTGAAAAACAATCCAAAAACAACAGAAAAAGTCCTGAAAAACAATCCAAAAACAGCAGAAAAAGTCCTGAAAAAATGGTTACCCTGGTGAAAACCTTGCAAACAGGCATCTGTAGCGTAAAAACGTCATAGGGTGAAAACCTAACAGGCAGTCTATTGACATGAAAAATGCAATAAAAACAAATAGTGAAAATCTAGCAAACAGACGCTATTTGTAGCTCTCCATCTATTAGTTCATATTCTGCACTTGGCTTTTCAGCTTTCCTTTCCGTGCATCTTCCCATCATCTTAGGTCCATACCAGCATCATGCTATCATCATTTGCCTAGAATGATAACATCTTACCATGGCTTGATTATTATACATATTCATTCCAGCAAGTTGTGTGAATACTGGGGGCAAAACGTTGACATACTAGGGGCAATCAACTTTCAGAAAACAACTAGACAAGGACATCAAATCCAATCATGCAAACAAACAACCAAATCAAATTACATGAACAAACTATCCAATCATCGATCCGTGTCACAACAGTTTTCAGCAATTACCATATCATGACTCATATCTGGATGATCTAAAATCTGAATAATGTTTGGAATAACAGTTTTTCATTTTGAACAATGGTTGTTTAAATTTCGATATCATCTCTCTAGAGTACACTCGATGATGTACTAAACTAGAGTGGCAAGGAAAGATGATGATTTTTCTTTGTTTGTTGTTTTGAGGTTAACTATCTATCTGTTGCAAATATGTCGTGGGACATGATCTCCAAAAGCAATATCATCGACGACAGTTCCACATTTGCATCAGAAAATGGTTAATCTTTGACTGTTTATGCAAGAAATGCTCAGGTCATCTCGGTTCAAATATACTTCGATGCTTGTGTTCACTTGCTATATCAAAAATCATGAAAGTTGTACTCAGGTCATCATTGGTGCTAATTTCCCCTCTGATGCTTGTACATACTTCCAACATTTTAATGCTCTATGATGATCCAAGAAAGCTACCAAAAGGCTTAACAATGGGTTTGCTTCATTTAGTTGCAATTCATTTTAGATCAGTGTACATATATCTACATACCGGATTTGCATCAGAGTTTTTAAAGGGCTAACAATAACGTCAACGGTTGTCATGTCTCTTTGGACTATTTGTGGAGGACATTCGGACATTTGTTTCATTATCACCTCTCATTTCGTTATCATTTCATCTTCATTATCATTTCAACTAGGTCCTATCACCTATCATTTTCCATTCATTTACATATCATTTGAGATCCATTATTCAAAATTCTTTATTTATTATCATTTTTCCATTATCATTTTACCATTTATCATTTATCATTTTATACCATTTTCCATTATCGTTTCATAATCATCTCATATCATCTATCATCTTCATCTCATTATCATATCCATTATCATTTTAACATTTATCATTTATCATTTTATATCATTTCCCATTATCATTTCATAATCATCTCATATCATCTATCATCTTCATATCATTATCATATCCATTATCATTTTACCATTTCATTTATCATTTATCATTTTATCATCTCATTTCATATCATTTTCCATTATCATTTCATTATCCTTATCATTCATCATTTCATTATCATTTCATGTCATTATCATCTATCATATTATTTCAATAACATATCATTACATTGTCATTTTCACTCATTATCATTTATCGTTTCATTACATTTCACAACATATCATTTATCATCTTATCATTTCATTTTCTTATCATTATCATTTCATTCCGTTATCATTCATTCATTTCATTCCATTATCGTTCATCTCATCATTTCATTTATCATTATCACTCATTTCCTTATCGTTCATTTCATTCATATCATCTCATTTTATTATTACTATCTTTTCATCTCATTTATTTCATTACCTTTTCATTTCACTATCATTACCATTTCATTTTCGTTTTTATTTCATTTTCATGTTTATTTACATATCACTTTCATAGCATCATTTCATTATCATTTCATATTTACTTATTATTGCATTTCGTCATCATTTACATTTCATCATTTTCATATCATTTATCACATTACATTCCCATCATCCTATCTTCATGGCATATTACATCACAAATTCATAATGCATATCATAAACACAACATTCATCTTTATTATCATCTTACATTTGAAAACCTGCATAACATCACATATCACATATTCCATGGTATACATTCATCATCCACCTGCATGACATCATTAGTACGCATCATCAATCATTTGTCATCAATCATCATCATAAACACATCATATCAAATCATCATGCATATCATGTTAGTCATCAAATCATTCAAATGCATACGAAAATCCATAACTACATATCACATAATCAACAAATCATGATAGACATCACATAAATCATCTCATAAATGCACATCACATCATCAAAAACAATCATCGCCGCTGCATATCAACACTCATCAAAAATGATACAAATGTCCAAATGTCCAATGAAACTGCAGAGTTCAAAGAGAGATACATAGGATATGATCAATAAAATGGCATATACAGGCTCCAAAAATGATATACATCACAAGGCTAGCTGGTCGATGCCCCTGATGGAGCTGGTCCGGAAGGAGGTGGCCTGCCACTGGTACCTGCATCTAGATCTCGCCGAGGCCCAGTAACCCCTAGACTTTGACTACATGTCTGTGACCTGCTCCTGCTCCTAGTGTGGGACCGTGGAAATGGCTCTCTGCGCTCAAGAGGACATAACTCCTCATATCTGACTCGATAATACTCGGCCTCCCTCGCCATCTCCATGCCCTCTGCAATGGTGTCCCGTAACGATGCACTCTCTACAGTGCCCATCAGTCTCTGAGCTACGCCCTCAACCTCTGCTGCCCTCCGTCTCAAAGCATCTCTCTCTATGATCAACTAAGCTATCTATGGGTCTGGGGTAGGCAAAGCGACTTGTACCTGTGTCTGAGCCTGAGTCTGAGCCTATACCAGCTGTGATTGCAATTGTGCTATCATGCTCTGTGCCTGCTCTAACTGACCCTGAATAGTCTGCACCTAGGCCTACAAAGTGGCTATCTGTGTCTGTTGGGAAGAGGAGGACATCCTAATGACCGTCTGTGGTCTACCACCAGATCTAGCCCTCTAAACAACCTGGGCACTGGCTAAGCTATCTATCCTCTGCCTCACTAACCTCTCTGCCTCCCCTCCATCATCTCCCTCGTCATCCCTACCATCTGAGCTATCATCATCACTGTCACCCTCCTCTCTGTCATCCTCCTCCTCCTCATCTCCAGCCACACCCTCCTCTCCGCCACCGACTGTCTGCTCTCTGCTAGCCACACCCTTTTGTCTCCCTGCCACTGGTTGCTGTACCACTGCAATGGGCCCTAGCTCATCTGGACAGGTAAACCATGGAAATCGATGAGTATGGAAGTACACTAAGTACTCATCTGACATGCCTACATCTGTAACCTCTGACCTGTATGCCCATACCTCTAGTTGCAAACTCGCATACTCTGTGTATGCCACCTGGTAAGTAATATAGTGTCCCCATCCAGGATCATCCTTGCGCCGCCCATAATGAGCAACGCCCTATGGCATACCCTATGTAAAACCGTACTGTCTTTGAACCCGCAAGGCTAAAAATCACTCAATAATGAATGGGGTCCATCCTATCAGATACCGAGGTATACAAACAAACGACATCTCCAAGTGATCTATGTCCCAAGGCTCACAGTCTGTGTATGGTCTCCATATCACTGAGTCCACATCGTCGAGCACACGTCGCTAGTACTCCAAGTTTCCCAGCTTGGGCTAGACAAGTGCACCTGAATACACCTCCACAATGGCTGCCCTGGTAGCCTAACCCTGGAACACTCTGGCCTCGTCACCGCAATATGCTCCCATGCCCAGATCTGGAGCAAAGTCACACCGCTAGCCAAACTCGTCGACCCTCGGTAGACCACCTGATGTAGATCATAATATAGATGTGCCAAAATACAGCTCCCCCAAGAGTACCTCCGTGGCTGAGTCACCATCCACTCTAGCATCCTCCCCCACCCAACTGAAAATCCCTTCGATCGATGGTTCAGTCCAAGGAAACCTCCGATAAATGCCGCCAACACTGCAACTAAGGCTGGATACCTGCTAAAATCCACCCACGGCACCCAATATCCAGCTATAGATGCATCACCATAGATCCTCCTCAGTGCCTCTGTCCCACCTATCTCCTTGTGGTCATAAACCACAAGGGCACCTACAACAGGAATCCCTAGAATCCTGTATACATCCTCAGGTGTCATAGTCATCTCACCAGTCGACAAATGAAAGGTGTTATGATCAGAATGCCACCTCTCTGCCAAGGCAGTCAACAGTCCCCTGTTGACTCGAATCCCTCGTGGGATAGTCAACAGGGATCCCAGTCCACAGGCACCTATCCACTATACCTCCGCAGGAGTCAACTCTCCTATCCGATCCCAACATATCGGGAACCGCTCTCTACTCTGGAGGTTGTCAAACACCTCCTATTATCATCACAATGACAACTAATCAGACTCATATCAGCGACCCATATCAAGCAACCCATATCAACGACCCATATCACACAATCCAAACATCATTCTATTTGTATTTCGAACATAAATGCAAATATGTTTTCACATCAATCATTTACTATTTGTTTTCTATCACAGAAAGCAAATTTATCAGGAGTCATATCAATCATTTACTACTTGTTTTCTATCATAGGAAACAAATTTATCAAAAGTCCTATCAGGCATTTACTCTTTGTCTTCTAATCGAGGAAGCAAAGTTATCAGTTAATCATCAACTATCAGCATGATGGCAAAACATTTTCTTTATCTATTGACCAAGGACGCAATATAGACCATCATTTTTTCATCCTGACATTCTACCAAAATTTTCTTAGATGCGCTAATCTGCACCTCATATGCGCTAAAACTCAAAAGCACTACAGTTTACCTCAAAAGCGCTAAAACTCATTCGACAGGCTTTACACCCTAAAAGCGCCACTTCATTACCTATAAGCGCTAGAACCAGGGATGCGCTAATGCACTATTTCATCACCTAAATGCGCTAAAACACTAAATGCGCTCAACTACCCCGCATGTGCGCTACTTCATACCCTAGAAGTGCTAATCTACCTTTATTCTAGCCAATTCCTAGATGCGCGACTATGTGCCCTGTATGCGCTAAAGTAACCTACCCAGCCTGCTACCCTAGAAGCGCTACTTTATACTTCGTATGCACTAGACTGCCTAGTTTTACACTACACCTAAAAGCGCTATAGAACACCCTAGATGCACTAACGGCCCGTGGATGCGCTAAAACAGGCCCGCAGATGCGCTAAAACAACATTTCTAATCCTAAATCCGCGTTAAAACTTGCAAAAAATGGATCAAATTCATAAAAATTCGAATCACAAAGAGGTTTAATTGACTTACCGGTGGTCCATACGCTGCTGGTCTCTGAAATCGTCGCGCCCGCTGGAATCTGTGAGTGTGACATGGAATCGGCATCTCGCTATGTCACTATCAGAGCACCAAAATCACTGTAGCAAAAGAGTGAAAATGACTTCCATTTTCATCCCTTTTACCTTACATAGGTCAATTAAGGTGGGCTTTTGGTGTCATTTTTCTTTTCACTTTAAACTGGGGCATCTTTTACATCACTTATCAGGAGCTAAATCACTAACTCCCCAACAGACTCTCATCATCCGTGATTTACCTCCCGAGGGGGCATCATCAGCATCGGCATCAAAAACATATCAGGGGCAACAACAAAAAAATAAAAATTATTTTTCTTTGAAGCAATGCGTTTCACACATCACTTCAAAGAGGGGAAAAATGTATATGCATAAAATTGGTCATGTTTAATTATTCTTGACATTTAATTAAATATTTATTATTTAATTAATTCCTCTAAAAGTCTTCTACACGTAATTAAATTTAATCAATTTAATTATAGTATTCATTCATTTTATCCTCCCACCATAATTAAATAAATCTATTTTATTTAATTATTCCACATATCTACTTCATTAAATTAAATAAATACATTTTATTTATTTAAGTTAATTATCATCTTTTGAATTTAATTAAATCTTTTTAATTAAATTTATATCTCTTTTCTTTCTATTTTAAAACTTTCCTCTAATTAATTAAATACTTTTATTTAATTAATGGCATTCTTTCAAATTTAATTAAATATTTTATTTAATTAAAGATCTTCTGCTTTCTTCAAATCATAATTAGATATTCTGTTTAATTATGAAATCTTTTGATTTCCTCAAAATCTTAAATAAATATTTATTTAAGAAAAATCAACATACACTCATAAATAAATAATTGAATTAGATAATTCATTATTTATCTTCTCATAATCTTTCCATTTTTCTTCTAAAAAGATGATTTTTAAATCATCTCATCTTATCTCTTCCATTAAAATGAAAAAATCTTGCTTTATTCGTTTTCTTCTATTTTCTCTTCAATCTCATCTATCTTCAATCGTTTGATCTGTCAGGAATTATCACAGCCGTTGACTAACCCAGCCAATTGAAATTTTTGAAAAACTCTATAAATGCACGTGCAAATCCAAACATTGGTTACAACACAAGACGAACACAACATACGCTTGCATTCTTGCATTTTTAGCATTTCAACAATATTCTCATCATAGCATAATCTTGCATTTAGCGTAGTATGCATTTTTAATCTCATTCTTCAGTAGCCTACTTCGTTGAGCTTGGCATTCCAAATCTGAGAGCAACTTGAGCAAAATGAAACGCTGGAGATAGAGAACAATAGAACGACTTCAGAGAAGCTGCCATTAACAGTTTGCTTATTTTTGTTTTTCTTTCAGTTTCTTTGATTTAATGTTTTATTGATTGTGTTGTTAAATTGGTTTAGATTGATCACATATTTGATACACACAAGTTCTAATATGCAACAGATTAGTCAATTTGACATTATATTTTCTCTTTTATGGTCTATTATAGAAAATTTTCACGATACTTTTATGTAGTTTAATTTCTATCTTGATGGTCTATTATCTTGATGTGGTAATGTTGTAAATGTGCATGATGACTATATCTATGTGGTAAGTGATTATATTTTGTTATATTTCATTCCATAATTCAATTTCTATGTATTAAAATCTTTACTTTTTATTGTATTAGTTGAAGGTCCAGAGTGAAGAGAGGAGGACTAGTGAGCATGTTCAAAAGATGAGAGAACCAACAGGCACTCCATCCAGCCAAATTTTGAAGGCAGTACAGGATCTTTTTCCTTCCCCTAGAGGGAAATGATTGTGTATTAGGGTCATTTGTTGTATGCCTATGTGGAATTTTGGAACATATGTTTTGTATTATCGATATATACTTGAAATTTTATGTCCATATGGCTCTTTTGTACTAAGCCTGTATGGATTTTTTGGATATATTGTATATACTTTTATCAATATATATCATTGTATAGCCTTACAGCTTCTTAATTAAATAAAATCTTATTTTTCTATTGCCATTCTTGAATGATGTTATCATGTGTATTGTGTAAATTGTATGATTGAATGTTGTAGGCATGGATTTTGTTTACATCTAATGCTTAATTAATTACTGTTGATTGCTCAATAAGCTCCATCTAATGTGTATTGTGTAAATAAGCTCCATTCCTGGTGGTTTGTATCCTTTGCAATGCTTCAATTAATTGTGTCTCACTTATTCAAATGTATGCTTCACTTATTCACGTGTATACATCATGTATATTGTGTGTATTCACATGTATGCTTCATTCTTCCAATGTATAATTCATGTGTTCATGTATATTCTTCATGATTCTTGTGTATACGTCATGTATTTGTGTTTATGATCCATGCTTCTTGAGTTCTATTGTTATCTAGTTACAACGAATTTAACACCAAAAGGTTTCAAATGAACTGTAAGAGCTCATTCCCATAAAAAAAATCATAGCAAAATGTATTGCTTTTAATTCATGGTTGAGGCTGGTATCCAACAACTAATGGTTCTGATTCTAAAGCTTAGCAATCATTGCATTTGCATCTATAGAACAAGTGGATGTTTCAAACCTCATGGGCATATATATATATATATATGTCTCTATGAACTTGTATGAACGTGAATCAATACACATGATAGTTGTTGATCCAACCAAAACAAAATATTTGCATCTGCTAATATCACAACACTTGACATCTCATTAAATGAAATCAATGCACATGTCAGTTTTAATGATATTCTGAAGATAGTAGATGTGTATGAACAACAATATAAGCTTCATTTTTGGATGCATCACCCATGTGTAGTTATCACATTTCTCTCATATTGATCATTTAAATAAGTTAAAAACCCTCCTATTTTCTATGTGTGAAATAACATGACAAATCATTGAGAAACATGGTCCTATAACTGCTTCCATATCATGTTTTATAACTCTAGAGCACAAAAAACCATATGCCATGGATATTGAATATCTGGATCCAATGTTTCACTAGTAGGCTGAGTTTTGCATCTTAGCAAGGATGCACTATTCGGTGACAACAACTCCAATTCAAACTCTTAAGGGATTCAGCCGGTTGAACGTAGGTCGGAGCAATTCGGCGTGTTTGGGTGCAAAAGAGGACTATTCCTAGCATAAACGTACTCACCCAGACTCATTGGAACAGTTCGTTTGGTCACACAAATGCAGAACAAAAGTTGCACCACTTTGCAACTTTCCACTACTTGCATTTGACAACTTTTTCCCCAAGCGAAAAGTCACCACCACGAGAAAATTTCTCTAAGATGGCGAAAACTGAGATAGGCTATTGTAGAGGGGCCAAACGCGAATCCATATGTTCAAACGATAAGTTTCTAAGCGTCACGGTATCCAACTAACAACATGCTGAAGTTTGTAGCCATTTTACACTTTGGACTCTTAAGGGATTATGCTGATCACATGAGTTGCAGAACGAAAGTTGCACTACTTTGCAACTTTCAACTACTTGCATTTGACAACTTCTTCCCCAAGTGAAAATTTGCCACCACGGGAAGATTTTGATATATCAAAAACCAAAAGAGGTTATTATAGATGGGCCCAACGTGATCCCTTAGGCTTAGATGAGAAGTTTCTAAGCATCACAAAATTCGAGTAACAACATGTTGAAGTTTGCAGCCATTTTGCACTTTGGACTCTCAAGGGATTCAGCCAGTTGAATGTAGCTTGGAGCGATTCAGCGTGTTTGGGTGCAAAAGAGGACCATCCCTAGTGTAAACCTACCTACCCAAATGCTTTAGAATAGTTCATTTGGTCACACAAGTTGTAGAACGAAAGTTGCACCATTTTGTAACTTTCAACTACTCGCATTTGACAACTTTTTCCCCAATAGAAAAGTCACCACCACGGGAAAAGGTCTCCGAGATAGTGAAAACCGAGAGAGGTTATTGTAGAGGGGTCCAACGTGAACCAATAGGCTTAGACGATAAGTTTCTAAGCATCATGGTATCCAAGTAACAACATGCTGAAGTTTGTAGCCATTTTGCACTTTGAACTCTTAAAGGATTTTGTCAGTTGAAAGTAGCTTGAAGCGATCCAGTGTGTTTGGGTGCAAAAGAGGACAATTCCTAGTGTAAACATACCCATTCAGATGCCTTGGAAGAGTTTTTTTCATCACACGAGTTGTAGAATGAAAGTTGCACCACTTTACAACTTTCAACTACTTGCATTTGACAACTTTTTTCCCAAGTAAAAAATTTCCACCACAGGAAAATGCCTCTGATATAGTTAAAAAAAAGAGATGTTATTGTAGAGGGGCCCAACATGATCCCATAGGCTTGGACGAGAAGTTTCTAAGCATCACGGTATCTGAGTAACATCATGTTGAAGTTTGCAACCATTTTGCACTTTGGACTCTTAAGGGATTTTGTCAGTTGAATTTAGCTCAGAGCGATTCAGCGTGTTTGGGTGCAAAAGAGCACTATTCCTAGCATAAACATACCCACCCGAACGTGTCAGAATAATTCATTTAGTCACACGAGTTGCAGAACAAAAGTTGCACCACTTTGCAACTTTTAACTACTTGCATTTGACAACTTTTTCCCCAAGTGAAAATTCGCCACCACGAGAAAAGACCTTTGAGATAGAAAAAATAGAGAGAGGTTATTTTAGAGGGGCCTAGCATGATTCCATAGGCTTAGATGAGAAGTTTCTAAGTGTCATGGTATCCGAGTAACAACATGTTGAAGTTTGTAGTTATTTTGCACTTTAGACTCTTAAGGGATTCTGTTGGTTGAATGTAGCTCAGAGAGATTCGGCATGTTTGGGTGGGAAAGAGGACTATGCCTAGCATAAAAATACCCATCCAAATGCGTCGAAATAGTTCGTTTGGTCACACGAGTTGCATAACGAAATTTGCACCACTTTGCAACTTTCAACTACTTGTATTTGACAACGTTTTTCTCAAGTGAAAATTCCTCACCATGGGAAAAGGCCTCTGAGATAGAAAAAACCAAGAGAGGTTATTGTAGAGGGGCCCAACATGATCTCATAGGCTCATATGAGAATTTTTTAAGCATTGCGGTATTCGAGTAATATCATATTGAAGTTTGTAGTCATTTTGCACTTTGGACTCTTAAGGGATTTTGTTGGTTGAATGTAGCTTGGAGTGATTCAATGTGTGTGGGTGTGAAAGAGGACCATGTATAGCATAAGCGTACCCACTCAGATGCATCAAAATAGTTCTTTTTCTCACACAAGTTACAAAATAAAAGTTACACCACTTTGCAACTTTCTACTACTTGCATTTGACAACTTTTTGCCCAAGTGAAAATTTGCCACCATGGGATAAGGCCTTTGAGATAGAAAAATCCAAGAGAGGTTATTGTAGAGGGGACCAATGGATCCCATAGGCTCAGACGATAATTTTCTAAGCATCACGATATCCGAGTAACATCATGTTGAAGTTTGGAGCCATTTTGCACTTTGAAATCTTAAGGGATTTTACTAGTTGAATGTAGGTCAGAGTAATTCAGTGTGTTTGGGTGCGAAAGAGGACCATAGCTAGCATAAACATACACACCTGGATGCATCAGAATAGTTTGTTTGGTCACACGAGTTGCAAAACGAAAGTTGCACCACTTTGCAACTTTCAACTACTTGCATTTGACAACTTTTTCCCCAAGTGAAAATTCGCAACCACGGGAAAAGTCCTCTGAGATAGTGAAAACCAAGAGAGATTATTGTAGAGGGGCCCAATGCAATCCCATAGGCTCAAATGATAATTTTTTAAGTGTTACGGTGTCTGAGTAACAACATGTTGAAGATTGCAGCCATTTTGCACTTTAGACTCATAAGGGATTCAGTCAGTTGAATGTAGCTTGGAGTGATTTGGCATGTCTAGGTGAAAAAGAGGACCATTCTTAGCGTAAACATACCCATACATATGCATTGGAATGGTCTATTTGGTAACACAAATTGTAGAACGAAAGTTGCACCACTTTGCAACTTTCCATTGCTTGCATTTGACACTTTTTTCCATCAAGTGAAAACTAGACACCATGGAAAAATGACTTCAAGATAACAAAAACTAAGAGATATTATTGTAGAGGGGCCCAACGTGATCACGTAGGCTCAGACGGAGAGTTCGTAAGCATCAAGGTTTTTGAGTGCGAGATGGGGTTTCTTAATTTTTAGCCTAGAATAGTGACAACTAACACCTCTAGAATAATAAGACCTCATCAACAAGAGAGTACAAAATAATGGAGAAAGCTAGAAATGAAAAGCACAAAATAAATTACCCCCCATATTGGTTGATTCACTTCCCTTGCTCTCCTTCTTCTTCTTATGCAACTTTGTGTTGGTATATGGAGCCTAATCAGACTCGAAGGTTAAATTTTCCCCACTTTTATCAGTGTGGTTTCCCCCCCCAAATTATTTAATGGGGTCAAGAGGCAGCGCCCCTTGCGGGGTCCAGGGGCAACGCCCCTGGCATGCTCCTTGTCGTGATACACGATAGGGTCGAGGGGCAATGCCCCCATGGGTGCTCGGGGGTAGTGCCCTCGAAACTTCTCACGATTTTTATTATTTTATAAAGGCGTCGGGTGTTATTTTTTCTATTGGTTGGCACAAGAAACCCTAATTTTGTAACTGACAGAAGTTTTGATAAAAGGTTAAGGGTTTGGGTTTTTGTTGACATTGTATTATAGCATTTGTAGCGGTATTGAGTTGCAAGGATTACTGGTTGTAATCGGTTTGATTTACTGGATAATAATATTGGACTCTCTGTTGGTGGATGTAGCCCAAGTTTGGGTGAACCATGTTAAATATTGTCTCTTGTTGTTATTATTTTTGTGTTTTTCATTCCTTTGTTTAATCTTTATTTGCATGTAATTGATATTTTCTACATACAATTCCTAACACTTTGACCTTAGATTTGTTGGAATACTTGTGCAAAACCTGAAAATAGTAAGCAAGAAAGTTGGAGAAGATTAGATGTTTAGGTGAAAATGGAGAAGGTTGCTTTTATAGACAACCTTTCGAATGGGCAGCTGAGATTAATTTTCTAGAAGGATTCCAAGATCAATGGTGGAGGATGCATGAGAGGGAGGTTACAGAATGGATGGTATAGATTAATTCTCTAGAAGGATTCCAAGATCAATGATCCATAATTGATGCACCAAGAATATGCTATTCTTGGAGGAATCATGATAGGTATGATGCCTAATGGCTATGACAGCAATGAAGGCTATGACAGGGGTTAATGGCAGGGAATCTTTGACCAAAAGAGGTGCATAAATAATTAATTTTAAATTATTTATTTGAAAATGGAGGAAACGGACAAGTGACAAATAAATTATTTATTCAAATTATTTATTTGGAGAAAATGAAAAAGGAGTATTTAATTAAATTAATCAATTTAATTAAATGGGGAGATGAAAATTAGACATTAAATAATTAATTTGATTAATTATTTAATAGGGGAAGATGATAAGGGATAGTTAAATAATTTTGATAGTTGTTTAACTATAGAAGAATTAAAAGACCATGAATAGATAAATAATTAATGGTAATTATTTAACTATAGATGAAAGGTGATAAAGGAGTAATTAAATAAATAATATAATATTTAACTATTGAAGAAGAGGGGGAATTAGTGATGTGATTAATTTATTTTAATTGATCAAGATAGAAAAGAAATGAGAAAGGTGAATTAATTAAATAATTAAAAATTATTTATTCAATAGACGAATATGATTGAACATAATTGAATAATTAAAATTATTCAATTATTGAAGGACGACAACCAAGAAAAATGGTGCTCGCAGACTTAGGACATTTTTTCAGTGTCTACATTTTGCCCCTATTTGACATAATGCAGTTCATCACATTGTGTCAAAGAAATTTAATTTTGAAATATGCCCCAATGAAAGTAGGGTGAGGAAAGATGACCAAGAGGGTTGTGGTATACCCCCTCGAGAGGACAAGTGGGTTCAAAGAACATGAATGTGCTCTTGAAATGGATGATAAAACTAGATGATGAAAGATAGAAGATATGTTAGCATGGAAGGGGATGGATGTTAGCGTGAAAGAGAAAGGAGGATGAAGATGGAAAGTTAGACAAGAAATGATAAGGGAACCAACTTTCATGCTTACATTTTTATATTTATCATCATTGGGCATCAAAATGTCACAAATGGTTCACAAACACCATGGTATGACATATACCAAGGTGTGCAAGGTGACCATTTGGGAAAGATAAGTAGTCAAAAAGACAAGGAATGCCTTAGCTCATACTAAGAACCCAATTGTCCTAGTCTTTTTGCCAAGACAAACCATAGACAGTAAACAAAGAAAAGAGGCCATGATCCATCATCGTCCCTCTAAATCCATTGATAGGACATCCTCAAGGAGACTAGTAACATGACCCAAAATCAATCGAAAAGATGAGACAATTCTAGACCAATAAAGTGTTTGCCAAGTTTTTTCCAGTGATAATGATGAGATTGTTTGATTGATCAATTAGGTTAACCAAGATGACTGAGTTGATTGATAGTTAATAAGAATTGATTGATAAGTTGAAGGAGGTTGAAAATTTGATTTGATCAATAGGTTGACAAAGATTATTTGACAAGTTGACAAATTGATTTGATTGATTGTACCTAGTTTCAAGAAGGACAGATCTTGATTAAGGCAAGATTTATTGACCATGTTGACAAGATTGATCGTTTGTTTGACAAAGATTGATGAACATGACCAAGCGATGTGATGATACCCAAATGCAGGAAGGACACATCCTGTTTTGGGGCAAGGGACACATCTGATAAGGTTGATCAAGTGATAAGTGTTGACTAGGCACCTAACTGCAGGAAAGACATATCCTACTTAAGGTGAATGACCAAATTGAAAAAGTCTAACCTCAGGAAGGATGCATCCTGATAGAAGATTGAATGAGACAAATGACCTAATGCCCCATTCTGATTGAATGACCAGTTTGATTGATTGATGATAGGATGATTGACTGATGAGATATTTTGTTGGTTATGCTTGTTTGTTGTTTCATGATTTAGTTTGAATGATGATTGTTTTTAGACCAAGGACTTGACCAAACCCAACAAACCCTAAGGGACATGACCTAAGGGGCCTCAAGAGCTTATCAAAAAATGTTCTTGCCTACGTAGCAATGTGCAAAGACCTCGTAGTTTGACACGGCTTGACTTTGCCTTATTTGACAAAAGATGGAGTCATGATTTTATTTGGACAACCTAAAAGGACTGACCTAATGCCTCGGGGGCCCATTTAAGACGAGCCTTGCCTACATAGAAAATGTGTAGAGGTAATGTAGTTTGACCACATTAATAAAGACTAACTCAGACTCAGACTCAGACTCTATTTTGGGGATTTTGATGTTTTCTATTTTTTTTTTTTTTTGATGTTTTCTAATTTTTTTGGGATTTTGATGTGTTACATGATTTTTAGCTTTCAGCTGAAATCAGGTAACTTAGTGTTTATTCTTTTGTGTTGTTTTTTTAAACATTTAAAATATAAACCATAGTCTGCTAAGTCAAGTCATCAATATCCATGAGAAAGATTGCCAAATGAAATAGATTACATTTTTCATTCCAATGTTGCAATTACAACAAACGAAAAAAGAAAACCATATGTGTTACAAATACAATCTTTATTGATAATCATGAAGTGTACATGTCCCTCACAAGCCAAGGGACTAACTTTACTTATTCAATGAAAATAAAGAATAGTTTATAGATGAATAAGTAAACAAATAAAATGTGCATATAAGGATGGAGACTAGTCATTGCCTGAGAATGACTGGTTTTGAAGGTGTCATCATGTCCTGCTGCTGCCCTGAGTTGCTTGTGTCCTTCCTAGCTCCGTAGTGCTCCTAGGTCTTGCATATGGCAATCACAATGACATTAGAGCAATGCTCTAAGCAATGAAAGATCTCAAACCTTACATGAACATTCACCTATGCATGTATAAACTGATCTCTAGATACATTAAATAAGCAACATACCATAAATGTCCCTAAAAACAAGAAAGAAGTGATCAAACACACCTATGATATGCTTTGTTTATCTAACTATTTGTTCCTTGTGCAGATTTAGGACAAGTCTTGTTACTGTTCTGATTCAGCTAATTCCAACATGTGGGGTAAATGTAGCTCCCATGAGGGTAGAGCTCAACATGTTTCCCTCTGATGTTTTAAGAGGAATAGGAAATTGAGAAAATTGATCAAATATATACATGTTATTAATGCATTAAATCAATATGGAATCACACTAGTTGATCAACTTTCATTATCAGATTCAAAAGATGCATCAAGTTCAATTATGCATCTCTTAAATAATGAAGGAGAGATCAAGGCATGGCTGAAGTCATCATGAAACATATGGGGCGGCAAGAGGAAAAAATCCAAGGTATTTTCAAGTCCCTCTCACCTTAACCCTATTGGACAACCACACATCACATAGGATGGTGAGCTTTCGAGTCACGAACATAGGTGACATGTGTCTTCCCACTAGGTTTAAGGTGAGGAGACAATGTTTAATTGTTGCACATGATGATAATAAGGGATAAAAAGAGGGAACAATCCAAGGTAACAAACATTGTAAGCCATGATGGTTAGGGAAATCCATAATGATCTCATATTACAAGACATCTACAAGTAAGTGGGCAGTCATGACTATCATAGAAGAAAGGGACATGATGTGAGGATAGTGAATGGCCAAAATTAGAAGGGAGCATATGCTTATCAATGATGTCCTCTACCTATCATGATAGAGGGTGCATTCATAAATGAGTGGGAGACAACAACTTTCAAAACATGCCAGTAAGACAATGAAGATAGTCTATACTATAAGCTCTTTTCACAGGTAGTGGAAGCCAAGGTACCAAGAGAAAGTTATGCCCTTTAGATATATCATTTAAGAATGCAAAAGGATAGTCTACCTATCCAAGAAGATCACAAAGCACAATTCATTACAGAGGGGCAGATCTAAATCCAGGGATAGAGGTGATAGCTATTTACACTACAATAATATCTATGAAGTGGAAAGCATCATAAAATCATCTATGTTGGGATGGAAACAATCTTGAAACAAATATTTTTTGCAAAGTAACAAGATGTAAATTGAGATAAAAGGAGCAAGATTTATCAAGAAAAAAACCCATGCTATTACAAATACAGAACATTGTCCTGTTGCAAAGAATCTCTTGTAACAATAAAGCATTAAGATGCCAACGTAGCCATAAGCTCACAAAGACAGCCATACTATTCAAGGTAACCATCAAGCATGAATGACTCATGAAACTTCATGATAGTAGTGATATCACAGCATGACAGTGATTTAAGTGCACAATGGTTAGGCAAGAAGGCAACCATCAGATTACATTATGTCTTCCTTGGTTGAGGGCATGTGTGGGGAGCTTGAAATTTAGATTTCAATAGTCACCATCCACAATTCAGAATAGTTAAGGACAACTATCTCAGGAAGGGCAGCTTTTCTTAGAAATGCTTTACAAATTCTATTTGTAGCAAAGATCCAAATAATAACAAAGGTGGTCATCATTTCCCTCAAAATAAGCAAGTGCAAACCATTAACCATGTATGGAAGGTACAGTAACAGTGGTTTCATATTCAAAGTCAAAAAATAGATATTCATGATGTCCATTATCATCAAATGCAAAGACAATTATCAAATTCATGAATCTTGCACCTTCAACTTAGTCAAGAGAAGAATCCATCATTAATAAAGCAATGAACATGCGCAACCATTACTATGATCATGCCATAGTAAATATGAAGTACAAAATTATGGGTCCTATTAATGTTTAATGATAGTCACCTACATAGTCTATAGCAACGAGCCTGGAAGATCAAATGAAGAAACATTTATAGCATCACTGTGAGGTAAGGAGCCATGATAGTCACTTCAGGATGGGATTTTCATATGGACCATGAGAGGACAATGTTCTATGTATGAGTATAGATTTGTGAAGGAATGAAAAGTGAACAAATAAAGGGTGTGCAGGCATGCAAGTTTTACTCTTATGATGGAAAGAGGCAAGTGTCAATGTTTTTAAAATTTACAGAGATGAAAGACAAAAAATGAAAGAAATTCATTGTCCCAAGTCAAACAAATCAATTCTATTGATAAGCAATTATTCTCTTTGAAAAAAGACACAACCAATGTCATCAAGGGGGCAGCAAGGAAGTTAAGATATAAGCTACCAAATCATACCTCAAGCTGGAGAGGTAGGGATCAATCAAGATGCAAAGACAAATATGACAGAAGTTTCAAATGCAAAGTGAGCTCAAAATGGCATCATTTCTATAGTGAAGAGACTCAAGCATAAACCCTCATGGCCATGAGGGACTAAAAAGAAAAGCAAGCTGATTGTCATAGTAAAAGAATGATGCCATTTTTTTTTTAGAAGAAGCCTACGGTGAAATGCAGAATGGGAAAACCCTAAATATCTTTTGTACACTGTCATAAACAAAATGCGGAAATATCAAAGAAAAATGGAGGTCGTTTTCTTCTTTACAGAACAACATTGTCTTGTGGAAAGGTGGCAAAGATAGCTCTTTCTTAACTCATAACTCTCTCAGGAAATCACATTCATATTATAATCTAGGTGATTGTCCAATACTGGTTGCCATTGCATGGCATCAAAAAACAAGAAATCTATTTTTCTGCAAAATACAGAAAACCCACTTGGGTTTTTCACCAAAATTGCAAATGCAAAGCCATTCGCAAGTGTTCATGGAGTTTGAAGAAATCAAAATTCATTTGAAAAGAACCCTTTCTATCTTCTTGGTCATAGCCCCAATGGCTATGTTTTCTTTAAAACAACAACAAAAGATTTTGGTTTTCTTCTTTCAAAGAAAATGCAGAAGGAAATGAAGAATTTTTGCTTTATTAATCAGAATGAAGGCTCGAAATGAGCTCTATTGCTCGAAGTCTGAGGAGAAGTAGAGTCGATTCAACGCGTACCTAGAGATGTTGCTCATATTTTTGGCAACTTTCAAGCTTATTTTCTTTTACCAAAATCTTCTTTAAGGCTTCTCATGGTGGCTATTAAAAGTGGAGAACAACAATAGAGAGCAAAAATGAAATGAAATTCATTAGAGAATGCTATAGGTCACAGCCAAAATCAATGAAATGGCCTTCAAATGATATGAAAAACCAAGTTTTGATGCAAAAAAGAGAATTTACCTCGTTTTCCACTGTTTTTCTCAATAAATCACCACAAAAACTAGTCAAAATACCCATATTTTGTGTGTGCAATTGAAACCCTAGTGGCAGCATGTCTCTACCAAAATGCTCGATGGAAAAATGATGATTTTTTTTCACATTCTTCATTTTTTGTTACTTAGGGTTTGACCCTTTTTGATGCTGATGGGAATTTTGTCCCATGTTTTTAAAAAATGCAACATGTGTAATGCAAAATGGAGGCTGATGATAACTTCATGACTTAGGCATTTGTTTTGCCTTAAGTCTTGATGCCTTGTGAAGAATTTCTAAGTGTTTCAAACATGAAACATGAGCAGTGTGCCAAATCCCATATAATATGCCTTTGACCTTTGGTCATGAATTTCATGGTGCCTTGAAGACTTTCAGTTGTGCCTTCCAAGGAGTGTGGAAGCCTTTTATGCCATATAGATCAAATTTGAGCCTTTTATTTTTCCTTTGAAAATGAGAAGATGTTGAGCAAACATGTGGCCTTGGAGTGTAGAATGAAAGTAAAAATGATCAAGTGCCTTGGAGGATTTTTGATCTGTTTAATGCTTTTGAAAGCATTTTGACATTTCATTATAATTTTTCATTTTGTTTCAAAGTATAAAAATATCATTTAAGTAATTTGCTAATCACTTTGTTATTATTCACATGCAAATATAATGTAATCTAATATTGATGGCGGGCCTTCTTATTTTTTTCTTTGAAATGTAAAATAACTTGATTAAGTGGTGTATTATAAATCACCTAATCAAGTTATTATCTTTAATTCCTTTTTGGAGTCTTGTGTTTTCAAAACACACATATTGCATGAGTCAAAGCTGGAAGACAAAATGATGGCTTGCAGACATGAGGAGAGTGTGTGAGTGAGGAATCTGACTATTTTGGAGAAACATGTGCCATTTTGGAGGTTGTTTTATCACACCTTTAGTGTGATCTTGGACTTGGCTTGACTTTGGGCCATTTGGAGGACTTTTTGGAGTGATTTTAGAAGGTTTTTTTTTTGTCTTTTGTGCCTCATCCGACCAGAACCTTCTAGATGGGCAGGCATGAGAGTTATGTGTTCTTTTTGCTTAAGTAGCTTCATTTTGGCATTTTGGAATGAGTTCTTTCTTTCCAACAGAGTGATAGCTTTAGCTTTTGGAGTTATTATTTAGTATGGAGCAGTATTGTAACTCAGATGAACTATTATACAATGAGTAACTTTGAATCAATATAATAGAATATTTTACCTTCTCATTTCATGTTTCATGGTATGCTATTAGTGATTGATCAATTTTGTCTTGTGAAATTCATCTTTCCTTGCAAACTTGTCTCATGTTTAGGTATTTGTTTAGCAGAAAATGCATGTTAACAGGTTATAAGTTGTGTTAGTCAATAGTGTTGTTAGTTGTGAGACCTTTTGTTTCCTTCTAAAAGTCCTGTTTAGAAACCTTCTTATAAATTACTTATGTGAAATGCAAGTGAAAATGAGTTGTGTAAGAAAAGTTTTATGATATTGATTTGAATGTGAGAGGTTGTTATCAGGTCCTAGTTGTTTTTAGTGTATTACCTTAGGTATTTTCAGTTTAGGTTCATGTTTTATGCATTTCTTACCCTTTTACCTCAGAAATTAGTAGTTAGGTGGCATCAAAAAAGGGAAGCTAGCCCGTAATTTGGAGGTTTGCTTTCGAATAGGACACCCACAACCTGAAAGCATTCCCATGTTACATCCAAACTTGCTAAGTTCATTCACAGCTTGGCATTAGGGTGCAGATTTGGATCACTAACATGATGTTTTCTGATTTTTTTGGATTTTGATGTTTTCTGATTTTTTTTGGATTTTGATGTTTTCTGATTTCTTTTTGGATTTTGATGTTTTCTAATTTTTTTTGGATTTTGATGTTTTCTGATTTTTTTGGATTTTGGTGTTTTTTTATTTTTTTTTTATTTTTGAAGTTTTCTAATTTTTTTGGATTTTTGAAGTTTTCTGATTTTTTTGGATTTTTGAAGTTTTCTGATTTTTTTAGATTTTTGATGTTTTAAGATGTTGATACTATGCATTATCTTCCCATAAAGACGTGAGTCAAGGAATAGCCCCTATTCAGGTATAGGACCAACTTATTATGCGCGAGGGGATCAATGGATGCAAAGGATGATCATGAAAGTGAAGGACGCTAAATGTCCATGGTCATTAGGCCATGGAAAGGATGAATAATATTTATTATGGATGAATGGGAATTTGTTATGGATGATAACTATAAGGATCATGGAAAATGCATGAGAAAGATACCCACAATAAACCAGGTAGGCATGCACAAGGATCCAAGGACAAACATGATCTTGCCCCTAGTCAAGTTGAAAACCAATTGATAGGTGATGATGATGATAATAACGTTGTTTGATATGGGAAGGACACATCCCAAAACAATGTGAGGATTAGGATAATGTGACTAAAGGATCGAGGTCTACAGCAAGGCTAGGAACAAAGCCAAGGAATGTTTTGGATGATGCGCTAGGATGCATAGCAAGATTGTATGGATTAGGCTCATTGCATTTGGAATGACCAACCTTAGGACTAGATGGGATTATGGAGGGAACTTGGATAAGTGGAATAGAATCCTTAAACCAATGAGAAGGGAAAACCAAGTCCAGTAATAGGTATGAAAGGATAATGGATTGATTTTGGCAAAGGATAGGAGACATGAGGATTATTGGTTGAAAGAATTAGCATATGATCTCTAAGGACTATGTCGCATAGGAATAATTTGTTTTCTCTGAGGTATGGGTTTGGATAGACTCTATGAAGGAAATGACATGATATTTCATGGATAGTGTATGACCAAAGGATAAACATGTCAAAAAATTTCCCAAAGCATGATTTATGTTTGTGCCTCATTTCTTATCAAGATCAAGGTAGGTGGGAAAATGGATGGAAATGATATGGATTGGATAGATAGATGGAAATGTTATGAGAAAGGCATGGAAGATAAGACAACTTTCCCCCAAGTGTAATGGTCCACATAGATAATTGCTCTTACACATGACACTTGTTTGCCAGATTTTCATCATGGTACTTATCCAAAGCGCCATATAAATGGTTTTCACTATTGGACGAAAGTTTTCTCTTTACTATTTTTTTTCTTTTTATTTTTTTTATTTTTTCTTTTTCTTTTTTTTTGCTGTCACACAAGACGCTTGTTTTCCAGGTTTTCCTCAGGGTGACAATTATTTGATTTTTTATATTGACTTGATGTTCTAAATGTTCGTTGATTTTTCTAAATCCTTTGATGGTGTTGATGTATATACTGGTGTCATGATATGCCAATAGTGACCTTTATGGAGTAGTTGTCTTGTCAAGATCATAGCAATTGCATACAACTGATCAATGTCATTGCGACCCTTTCTTATACTAGAGTTGGCTTTATTAGAATATGTACATCATGATAGAGTACCATGGGAGTCCTTACGATAAAGAGTTGTTGCCAAGATGTGACAAATTTGTGAAGTAGGATTTTTAGACTTTAGGCGAGATGTAGTATTATGATGGATGATGGTAGGTGTGGATGGACTATTTGATGTTTTAGACATGTAGCAATTTTTATTTTCCAAACTTGGGATGGTGGATGATGTCATTAGGAATTTTGATTGGGATAGTGTTTGGAACCAACACTTGTATATGCCTTACTTAATGACCATTTTGAAGGAGGTGGATATTTATTATATGTGGGAGTCCTCTTTTCTTGTGGCTCCACATTTTGCTGACTTTTGGACTTGGAATATTTTCTTTTCTTGATCCATTTTTATTTGGGATCCATTTTAACTTTATTTGTCCACTTGGATTTTTGCATTCAATGGCCTCTAATATTTGATTTTGAACTTTGGACTTGTAAGAATTTTGATTTTGTCGGTTCCAAATAGAAGGTTTATTCATGTTGGAATGACAGTTTATGGTGTGGATGGAAGGAGTGTTGGCAGAAAACTTATGGTAAGAACTATGCATGGACCTCATTTTTATGTTTGTATTAGATAAAGTTGTTCCCAATATCGAGGAGGTACCACTAACATTGTTTGATTCTTTGACTAAAGAATAACCAAGACCTTAATGTCTAGGATTTGCATAAAACTGTATTGGTTCTCGAATGCCTTTCTCATGTAGACCTAGTCCTTTTCCTTGATACTTCATGCTCAAAAATATTCTATTTGTGATGGGGTATTTTTTACTTTGAAAACAAGATGGAAACCCATCATTGTGTATGTGAAAATTGCTGCTTGGAATCTTCTCCTCTATGAGAAATCTTGATTTGATAAAAGTGGATGATCCTAGTTGATAGGATATTTTGGATGTATCATTCATCATGCTTGTTTCTTCTTGATCATTCAGTATGTCGATTTGATCCATGGTAGATTTTGTATCTTCTTCTTTGACTTGATCCATAGTAGCTTGTTTATGTTCTTCTTGATCCATAGTAGCCTTTTTGTGTTCTTCTTTGAGTTGATCCATGTCATTTATTTGATTATCTATGTGGCCAAAGGAGACAAGTGTCTCATCTTGGGAAATGGATGTGCTTGGTACATGGATAGGATTGACTTCAAATGTTTCATCATGAATGGCATAAAGGTCGATGAGTGGATCATTTTGTACTTCATGTTCAATGGTAGGATCTTGGTCAAAAATATGTTTGTCTTGGATGTCATGATTGGGAATGGGATCTCTATCAAGGATAGGTGCATTTTGGATGCCATGATTATCTAGAAGGAATTATTGGATGCACTTAAGGATGGGGTCATGGGATGGACTACTTCGATCTTGACATGAAGGTGAAGCTATGATATCATGCTTTGGACTTTTCTTTTGACATGTATCCCAAGGTGTAGGCAATATGATGTGATTATGGAGACCATGACCAAATGTATTTTCATGACTAAATGTAGCTTGGGATGGAGTGAATCGGAATGTATTAGTGGATGATGGACTAGGATAGGATGTGGAGACTTGGAATGGGTTGAGGGATGATGGACTAGGATAGGATGTAGAGGCTTGGAATGGACTAGTGGAAGGTTGGTTTCCCTTGTCAAGGTCAGGATAAGGGTGATTAATGGATGTTTGTTGTGGATTAATGTCGTGGATTGTGCTAAGGGACTCTTGATAGTGAGGGTATATGGATGGAGGACTAGATTTTATTGGTTGTTGGTAAGAGGGATAGATGGATGGCTGACTATGGGTTGTGGGTGCTTGGTATTTGGATTCAAGGTATTGTCTTTTGAAGTCTATGGCTTGTTGGGCTTGACCAATGCAGAGTAATTGGTATTCAACTTGACTAGCAATCATATCAAGGAGAATGGAAGACATGGTGGTGGATGGTATGAAGCCTAAGATATGCCTATGCAATGGAAGGTATGCACCTATGCTATGTTTTTTTTTTAGATTTTTTTTTGGATATAAAGATACACCTAAGACCAAGATTAAGGAATGGTAGAATGATAATGGGCCTATGACCAAAGGATATGATATGCAAGGATGATGATGACCAAAGGATATGAGACTAAGCTATTTTTTTGGATTGTTTTGGATTTTTTTATTTTGGATTTTTGGATATGAAAATGCAAGGATGACAATGCCTAAAAGATAGAGGATAATGGATGATAAAGGACACTAAAATATTGATTGATGGTAGAAGTGAGTGATAAGGTGACCAAATGATACTAATGCAAGGTTATGATGATAATGAGATTAATCTATGTTTTTTGTGTGTTTTTTTGTATTTTGGGGTATGAAAATGCAAGGATAATGAGGGATTGATATGATACTAAGGTAAAGTGAGCTATTTTTTTTGTATTTTTGGAATAATGGGTAAAGTGAAATCTAAGGAAGGGTAGTCTAAATGAGGTTGATCTAATGAAAAGGAACCCTAAAATTTTAAACAAAGGGTGGAACTCAAGCTAATGTAAATCCAAGACAACAAATTCCAAATTTCATTGACCATAAGAGGACAACCAAGACCAAGACTCAACTTGACAAAGTGACAATGATAAGACAAATGACAAGGAAAATGGTCAATGACAAGTAGAATAAGTAACCAAGAATTTTCAAAAGCTCAAAGGTCTCCCTATGTTCAAGATCTGAAGGTTTAAATGCAGCCTAAAAACCAAGGTCTAATTTGTGTAATGCAAAGGATTGAGGAATGCAACCTATAATGCAATGTATTTTTAATGGGAATTCCTAAATTGGTAAATCTTGCAAGTCTTTGGTTTGGAAGACAAGATCACTATTATGATGAAATGGTTGAGTTTTGGACAAGGATTTTGTGAAATTGTGGTAATTAGGCAGTTGTGGCTCTGTATCTCATAGTTGTTTTCCAGAATGTTGTTTTGACAGTTTTGATGTTTTTGAAATGGTTTTGATCTAAATTTTTAACTGCTTTTTATGAGATGTGACTGGAAAACATAGCAGACAATATCAAGCAATTTTTTTAGGACTGGTTTGATGTGAAAATGTTTGATTTTTAAAGAAGACAAGCACAATCCTAAGGTTGGCAAGGACAATATTCGCTGAATTCCCACTTGGATTTCTCTAGCCATGCTTATTCAAAGTGGATAGCCTAGGAACTTGGTAGCACTGGCTCCCCTCCATGGCACTCACTTCTACAGGCAGACCAAGTTCTGAACATCTGGGTCATGACCTCCCAGAGTTTGCTATCTCTACAATGAACTGTGAGAATGTGGGACGACTTCAGAGGTCCAACCTCCTGCACCAGCAAATAGAGGGATTTGGCCACTACAAATAAGAGGTGTTTAGTAAGGGAATCTGGTTCAGGGGATAAGATGATAAACTCCCTTGAGAGGTCTCCCAGTCCTTAGAACAAGGGTTTCTCATATCATAAAGATATTGGAGAACTATCATGTACCGTCCTATTGACTGCGAACTTTCCTCACAACCACAAATTTATATAGCAGTTCGAAAGGACATGGCTTTAGCCCATTACCACTTGGGTCGTTTCCTTAAGGTGAGTACTTTTTCCCACTAAGGCAGGCCCTCTAATGGGTAAACACAAAATTGAATGGGTATGGCTTTCTTATCACCGAGTTTGCACAAGGTGAGAGCATAATACCTACCACCCTCAAACACTAAGACATGGTGTTCTTTACCCTCTAATTAAATCTATGTGAGAAAGACAATCATTCATTTTAAGCACCAAACAAAATATTTTCTAATCTAAAAAAAAACAAAGTAGTTTCAAAATGTAATTCTTGGACATTTGAACCTGCAAAACCACTTGTTAGTAGTCTCAAAAGAAAGATCTTGGGCCAACAAAAAAGTTGCACAAACTCCAAGTTAGCACAAAACCAAAACTAGAATCTAACTGTAGACACCTAAATTTGGACACTTAATTTATCCAAATTTATCCCCTTTCGTCTAAACATCCCCTTATCCGCATTAATTAAGTAATATCACTATTATTTAATTAATCCCTCTAAAGTTCTTCTAATCCCTAAGGTATCTAGTTAAATAATTAAATACCTTCCCCCTTTCATCAAATGAATTAAATAAATATGCCATTTATTTAATTCCCTTTATGTCACATCCTCCATCATTTTTATTTAATCCTAATTATTCTCATAATCTCATCATTAGGGATGTGCACATGCCTAATCCTTGATTAGGATGTGTCACATCCTCCAACTTTTGCAAGTTGGCCTCTAATCTCTCTTAGCCACCTAACCCTCCTCCAATCTTTCACTAACTAGCCTAATCAACCTCTCAAGGAATTTTTAATTCCTTTTATCCTTCCAAGGAATATTGAATTCCTTTTTCTCTTCCCCATGTGATCTTTGACTTATCACATCAAGGCACATTGAAATCTAACTTGCCTTTAACATGTCATTAATTAGTCTAATCAAGTACTTGCACAACCTTAATGACTTAATTGAGTCAACCCTATTAAATGCTTTCTCCTTTTTACAAGGCATCTCCATTCCCCATGTGAATTTTTAATTCACATTTAATCCCCCAATGCATTTAAAGGAATTTTAAATTCCTTCTCTCATCCCCATGAGAATATTTGAGAAATTTTTAATTCCTCACTTGTCCTCTCACCCACATGGGGACAAGTACCTCCTTTATGAGGAGATCTTGTCCCAATCCCAAGGTAATATGTACCCTCTCTATGTCATGTACTATCCTTCCACCTCATGTACACATCACCCTTTTTGAGCCACTTCACATGCCACATGTCAAGATGTGAGGGCTTGTGAGTTCTCAACTCACTTTAGCCTTACATCTTGATCTTGGTGGCTCAATCTTGACCGTCCATTTCCCTAGAAATTTCCAAAATCTCTATAAATACCCCCTCTTTTCTCTCATTTTAGGGGAGATCATGCATTGTAGCCAAACTCTTGCAAAAAATTTCTAGAATCCATACTTAGCCATTTTCACACTTGCATCCACTTTCATCCATTATCATATCATCATCTAGCTTGCATCTTGTGCCATCCAAGGAGCATACAACATCGAAGATCGAAGGGCCAACCAAAGGATCGATTCGACACAAGGTAAAAGGTTTTATTTGTCATCTTTATTTTGTATTGAATCCAACTAGGCTAATCTTGAGGTGTAGGTAGTTTTTAGTGTTATTTTGCACTCTTTTGTTTGTTGTTCATTTTCTAGCACATAAATTCGCCCTATCACACTAACAACTGAACTAAAAATGAAAGCAAAGATTTTAACTAAAATAAAGCCCAAGTAAAGCTAAAAAACTAAAGGACTCAATTTTTTTGTTGCTCCAAGAAGCAATTTTGGGAATCCCAACCTAAAGCCACACGCTGTAAACAAAAAATCAGTAAACCAAAAAAAATTGAATGAAAACAACAAACTAAGCTAGTGATAACTTTCTCAAAACTAAACAAAACTTTAAAATGTAAAAATCTATGGAAAGCTAAGACATAGACCTTTAGAACCCATAAATTTTTTGCCAAAATCCTGCACAACAAAAAGTGTTATAAACAAAAGAAAATTTGGGTCTTAACAACTAAATCTTAAAAAGTTGTGAGCACTAAAACGACCATAACTTTCTCAAGACATATCAAAATTTTAAACCAATTGAAGTTTTGGAAAGCTAAAAGTGAGGCCTACAAAACCCAGATAATCATTTTTAAGATTTCATGTGCCCATTTTTGTGTGCTCAAAATAAGATGACAGGATTTTGTGTGAATTCTTTGTTGTAATCTGCAAAACAACAAAACAAACAGAATTCTCTATAAAATTGTAAGATTTGCGTCGAGTTAGCCAATGTGAGATGGGGTTTCTTAATTTCTAGCCTAGAATAGTGACAGCTAACACCTCTACACTAATAAGACCTCATCAACAAGAGAATACAAAATAATGGAGAGATCTAGAAATGCAAAGCACAAAATAAATTACTCCCCATGTTGGTTGATTCACTTCCCTTGCTCTCCTTCTTCTTATGCAACTTTTCCCTCAGATTTGTTGGAATACTTGTGCAAAACCTACAAATAGTAAGCAATAAAGTTGGAGAAGATTAGATGTTCAGGTGAAAATGGAGGAGGAAGGTTGCTTTTATATACAACCTTTCAAATGGACGACTGAGATTAATCTTCTAGAAGTATTCCAATATCAATGGTGGAGGATGTGTTAGCTCTCAAAAACACAGGTTTGAACCATGAGAGGTTTCCAGACTCTCACAACACTTCAGGGTAACAGACAAGGCCAAATGAATTGAACCTTCTACTCTTCAGGTGCTGCCAGACCTAGGCGAGTGTACCAATGACAATGAAGCAAGCTTGACTTTTGTTTATTTCCTAAAGTAATTTACCCAAACTGGGAAATGGGAGTGGATAAATGAGTTTATTTAGGTGCAAATTGTATAAGCAATATCAAGGCTAAAATCTAATATGTTCATATGTAAAAATAAATGAAATTAAACAGTTGTATGGTAGAGACTAGTGCCTTATTGGGTGTGTGGAGTCAAATGAAAGATCTAAAATAAGTAACTTCTTTCTGGCAGATACTCTAATTTTTTGGCATACAATTTTAAATTTATAACTTGTATAAACATGCAAGAATATGATTACCAAGTTCTTCTTAATGATCCAAATGTCATTTTACAAATTACGATGATTAATCAAAAGGATTTAATCCTGCCTTGCAGGAACCAGTTAATTGAACCACACAAAAGCAGCAAGTGTGCTCTGATAAATTGAAAAATATCCTTGATATTTCAATTTAAATAATCAAGAAATGACAACCTTGGAGACAACTACAACAATACTTTCAATTAAAACAACAAACAATTGATACCAGAAAAATACCACCAAATCAAATGACTTCCATTGATATCTCCAATGTTTCAAACATGAATCATAGTCTCAGAATTGTAAAACATTGTAATCTACTGTCTATTGTATTTTTTTATTTGCTATCTGTCTATCATGCTCATTCACTACAAAAAATTGGTATTTATACATTAGCCGCTTGAAAGGACGTGTCCTTTCATATTCAAATCTTGGGTGATGCTCTTATTTGGGCTTTTTCAAACGTTTGTCAGACACCCGCGAAGACATCTTGTAGTCTCCCCGACACCTTGGGTCTCTCCAACTATCCTTTCAGTCTCAAGTGTATCACTATGACTCTTGCCGATGCAGACCTATCGCTGTGACTTTGCAAATCGGGCAGACGTTCCTCCGCTTACTTTGTGTCTCGCCGATGATAATTCCTTTGGTTTGTTTTCTGATCGCCATGACATAATCTTTTTCTTGTCAATGGAAGCACTTTCGGTAAGACCCTCCTAGCTCTCTCTAATGAAGTCTGTCTCACTGATGAATTTTGTTATCGACAAGACAATGAATGTCACCAAGTCCCTTTACCGATGTAATCCTATCAGTGTGACATAGAGGGTCGGCAAGACTCCCTGACTTCATCCCGATGACAACGACAGAATCTACCATTGCTTTATTGGCAAGACTGAATGAATGCTCTGGGACATTACTTTAATGGCTCTTGTCTCACCGATATGTCTCTATGTGCTTTGATCGGTAAGACACATGATGGCTTGATATGACTTATCCCGATGATTGATATCGTGCCAATAAGATCCCTTGTCATTGAGATAGTAAACTGTGTCTTCCCGATGTGTATCATCAAATGAAATCTTATCGATGTGACATTCCCGACCTCTTGCCGATATGCTGAAAAAAAAAACATGCGTTAGTATAAAATAAATTTTTTGGGTCGGTGAGACCTGCATCATCTCATGTCAATATGACTTATAAATTCAAATGCTCAGGGACAAGTGAATTCTATGGGACCAAATGATAAAATATGGGCAAATATGATATGCAGAGGGGATTTATATACTAATGGTATAGGCTTCTTTGGAAACTCATGGGTACAAACAGCCATAAAATTTTCAAAATTTTACAGTTCTAATAGGATGCATGAGAGGGAGGTTACAAAATGAATGGTATAGATTAATTATCTAGAAGGATTCCAAGATCAATGGTCCATAATTGATGCACCAAGAATATGTTATTCTTGGAGGAATCATGACAGGTATGGCACCTAACGGCTATGACAGTAATGAAGGCTATAATAGGGGTTAATGACATGGCATCTTTGACCAAAAGAGGTGCATAAATAATTTATTTTAAATAATTTATTTGAAAATGGAGGGAAGGGACAAGTGGCAAATAAATAATTTATTCAAATTATTTATTTGGGAAAATGAAAAAGGGGCATTTAATTAAATTAGTCAATTTAATTAAATGGGGAGATGGAAATTAGACATAAATGATTAATTTGATTAATTATTTAATAGGGGAAGATGACAAGGGATAGTTAAATAATTTTGATAATTATTTAACTATAGAAGAATTAAAAGACCATGAATAGATAAATAATTAATGGTAATTATTTAACTATAGATGAAAGGTGATAAAGGAGTAATTAAATAAATAATATAATTTATTTAACTATTGAAGAAGAGGGGGAATTAGTGACGTGATTAATTTATTTTAATTGATCAAGATAGAAAAGAAATGAGAAAGGTGAATTAATTAAATAATTAAAAAAAATTATTCAATAGACAAATATGATCGAACATAATTGAATAATTAAAATTATTCAATTATTGAAGGACGACAACCAAGAAAAATGGCACTCGCAGACTTAGGACATTTTTTAGTGTCTACATTGAGTAATAGCCCGTCAAAGATTGTTGTCCTTTTGCACTTTGGACCCTTAAGGGATCAAGCCGATTGAATGTAGCTCAGATCGATTTGGCATGTTTGGGTGTGAAAGAGGACCATGCCTAGCGTAAACGTACCCATCCAGACACGTTGGAATAGTCCATTTGGTCACACGAGTTATAGAACGAAAGTTGTACCACTTTGCAACTTTACATTGCTTGTAATTGACATTTTTTCCATCAAGTAAAAAATGAACACCACGGAAAAATGACTCTGAGATAACAAAAACCAAGAGAGGTTATTGTAGAGGTTTCCTACGTGATCTTGATGCCTTAGACGGAATGCCCGTAACTGACATGGTATCTGGGTAACAAGTCGTCAAAGATTGTTGTCCTTTTGCAATTTGGACCGTTAAGGAATTATGTTGCAATGTTTGAGGGCAACAATAAATTACAAAATTTGAGTAAATCTCATTATAAGTGTTTATTTGAATAGACTGTATGCTAAATTGATATTGATATATAATCATTAGGCTGATTCATTTTAATAAATGAAGTTTTTATAATAAGTTAGTCAATTGGTGCTAGTTATAATAGGGAGAGAATAAAAGAAGAAAAATAATGATTAGTAACCATAAATGGTTATTACACTCTCAAAGAGTTATAATGGGGTATAAGAATATGAATATAGTTCCTTTCTCACTCTCAAAGAGTTATAATGGGGTATGATAATATGAATATCATAGCCTAAGGGGACACCCTAAAAGTTTATGAGAACCTTAATGCTATAGTTGTTAAGAAAATCATGCTTCCAAATTCTCCTAGACACAAAATGGTCTCAATCATATTTCATATAATTGACAAGGACATAAGGTACAACCCATTATTAGGAAGACCCTTTACTCAAAAAATGAATATTATTCATTACATGCCTTTTCAAGAGATCTAATTCCTTTAATTAGGAGAAAATTATGTCTACAGGGGATATTTGGAACCCTTAAACACTATCAAAGTGGATGCTATCAAAAAGAAGCTTGGTACACCAATAAATTATGAGCTAGGTGTCAATAAAATAACTATGCTTGAACTTACATCTCAAATATTTTGAGTAAGCAAAAATGTACCAACCTGTATGTTAGAAAGTAAAGTGGGGAATCACAAATCAGAGTTTTGTGCCTTGAGTGTTCTCTAGGTGTTGTAACTATACACCAGACTCTTGTTATAGATGATCTACTTATTTTCAAATACTTATTTTTCTTTGTAAGGTTCACCTTGTTCCTTGTTTGATTGCTTAACAATTTTGTTGTCATCACACATCATGTGGCACAACTATCCTTGTGCGTGAGGTAGAACTCACGCTCTCGTATGCACTTATCAAGTTCTTTACAATGGAATTTTCACTTGATTCATTTGAAACTCTTATCCCAAGAGCCTTCATGGTGGGCCTAAATTTTAGTTGCCTCATCATTTCAACAAATAGTTGGCATCTTCCACCCTCACTTAGCTTTGCAAAAAATAAACTCCATATCCTTTATGCATATCTTTGACATGAATGTTTTGGAATCTTATTAGGCATCCATTTCAAAACATTGGAATCAATATCAATAAAAAATGTAGGTTTTCTATGCAAAACTCTAGGAGGAGTTCTCTGATGTAAATTTGTGTCAACATTAGGCATGTCAACAACATCGGGGATAGATCGTGTACCTTCAATCAGAGTGCCTTCAAATAGAGATTTGTTTGCTAACATACCTTGAGATTGACATGTAAACGATGTTGTACCTCCAACTTGAGATGTTGTTTGTGGAGTGCCTTCAAATAGAGATGTGTTTGTTGTTGTATTTTCAAAACACAATGTTGTTGATGGTGTGTCTTCAATTGGAGATGTGATTTTCAATGTACTTAGAAAACCACATGTTGTTGTTAGTGTGTCTTCAACTGGAGATGTGCATTGAACTTCACCTATGGTTGATGATGTGCCCCAAACTTTGGGGTCCATTTGTGTCCTTCCACGATATTTGTTTATTTGTGCCCTTTGTTTTTCCAATTGGACATCTCTTGTAGATTGCACAAGAATTTATGGTTGTATGGGCTGCAATTCCTTTGCTTCATGAGCTACAATTTTTTATTCTCTTCTCCTTGGATTTTTAACTGCACGTTCTTCTAGTGTTAGAGCCTTTGTTCATTTCCTCAGCATGATGTTGAATGCTACATGTTCACAAACACACATAGAAAAAAAGTAAGTAATGCATTTTATGAAACATTGATATCGTTGATTACATTGCATTTTATGAAACACACCAAAGCATTTTATGAAAGAAGGCAGCGAGTTGTTTGGAATTATCAAACATGTCTATGATACAACATTTTTCATACATACATCTACCTCCATGCCACAAGAAAAGTAAGTAATGCATTTTTTCAAACATATCCATACCGCTTATTACATTGCATTTTATGAAACACACCAAGCATTTTATGAAACATATTGATATCGCTAATTACATTACATTGCATATCTTTAAAACTCAAAGAATTACTTTACATTGTATAACTGATTTGACTTATCAAACATTACATCTTATCAAACATTGTTGTCCCCAACCTAGGGTTTATAGTGAGCTTCAAAAAATCCATAACTTTTGATGTGTTTGGTGAAAATATATGAAACTTGGTACTAATTTTTTGTATGCCTATATGCATGCATTGACAAAGGGAGGGTTGCTAAATCATCATTTTGTGTGAGTTATTGAGGATAGTTTGTTTCTTTTTGCAACTATATTGTATACAACCTAGTACTTTGTGGGATTTGTACAAAAATTGCTTCATGTAAGTGTTGATCAATGATAAGACTTGGGTTTGAGGGGAGTATTTGGAGTGTGGACAAGTGCTTAGGAGCAAAGAAATGTCAAACCTAGGGTATAAATTGCTGCCACCTCTGGAAACTAGAGAATCTTGTGTTTATTGTTGTCAAAACCACATTGTGATTGTCAACCAAGCCATGAAGAACATGAATTCAAAGAAGGGTTTTTGATGCTATATCTTGGAATTATTCACTATTTCTTTGGCAATGAGGTAACTTAGAAAGACAATAAGCATTTTCAATTACACAAAATTTTACCTTTTTTTATTTCTTAGAAAGGTAAATGGTATGAATGAATGGAAACTTGCATTAACAACTATGTCAAGTCACTTGAATTTATCTAAGTACATGATGAAGGTGGAATTTTTATGGAACAAAAAAATTAATGGAAACTTGCACTAACATTGATGAAAGCTCATAGGTTTTCCAAATTAGTTGAAAATAAAATTTTTCCCACAACCATCATTGATAATGAATTTGAATCTATTATGTCATGTTTTACATTTTATATCTTCAAGCTCCTAAAAATTAAACTTTTACATGCAACATCCATCTAATTTAATGTTGAATTCTATGTGTATCAATGAAGATTGGAACTGGTAGGGCCCTTCTTCAGGCTTTCAGACACATGGGACAAGCCCCATGTCCCCAGACCTCTATTACTAATAAGGGAAAAGCCCCCTTGTAGGAAAATCCCAATGAAAAAGAGATGGCCTAGGAAGAAGTTGGCAAGCTGAAGGGGAGAATGGAGAGATTGGAAAAAAAAGGTTTAGGAGGTGTCACACTTTGCCCTCTAAGTCATGCATAGGTCTGTTACCAGTCTATGCTTGTTGCAGAAGGACAAGTCCGCGACTAATGACAATGATGATGCTGGTTTTAAGAAGCTACTTGAGTTCCTCACGGCGGATTGGGCGACTGCTATCCAAGATAAACCTTGCAAGGAGGAAAAAATTTAGGCCTTTAATGGGTCTTTTTGTTTTTCATTTTCACTATGTCTGTTTATTTGTTAATGTTGTTTCTTTGGTTTGACCCTTGGGGGTCTTTGGACTCGTTTACTACATATCATGCTTGCATGATGGACTATGTTTTTTACTGTTGTTTTTTGGTTTTTGATATGACTTGTTGTGGGTGATAGCTCGGTGTTCTCGGTTGTCACTGTGTTGTTAATGTTCTTACTCTGGATGCCCTTTGGTGCCTTTTTATGATGGGACAACACCCTTGATTTTGCTACTTTTTATATCAAAAACAATGAAGATTAATAAAATCATCAAATTAATGGTCTATAAATTGTCAAAACAAAACAAAAAAAATCAATATAAACATCTACCTAAAATGAAATAGAGTGAATTCCACTAGCCATGCTAGAAATGGACTACTTTAAGCAATGCAAATAGAATTCATAAGAAAATTTGTGTTAATTTGATGTCGTTTATATAAGTTTAAACATGAATTCATCTAAATTATGTCATTTTTTTCATTTTTTCTTCAAACTCATAAAAATTAAACTTTTTTATGAAACTCCCATCTAATTCAATGTTGAATTCTATGTTCAATTGTTATGATTAATAAAATCATTAAAGGAATTTAATTTATATTTCAAAAACAAACAAATATACTAAATGCAAACATTTCAATATTACAAAAATGAATATATTACCTGAGATAATGTAAAATGATGTAGAAAATTCAAAATGTCTTCTTCTACATTGTATAGCATACAAAATGGTGGTAAAAAGGTGATGGATCAAGCATGGATTAATACAATAGGGAATCAACTACATAAAAAAAGTGTTTTTGAGTCGGATAAAGTGCTGAACCAAACAAATACAAAAGAATGTGGGCCTGAATCATGGGGTCAACCCCTATTTTACCGTTTCAAGGTAAAACACATTTGGCGCTCTCCAAATTTGGTGAGAGCCAAATGTGTTGCTTTGAAATGTTCACCTTGCATAGAGAGGAAGGGAGTGGCACTTGAGATAGAGAGAGAAGGGATAGGAGTGAAAGAGATTAGTCTAGGTAGCATGGTAGGGACTGAGACTTGAGAGCAATAGAGACTTGAGAGGGATAGAGAGTTATCTAGTTAGGGTGGGGGGAAATACCTTACAATGGGAGAGGGGTTGGGAGGGATGAGACCTGAGAGATATAAAAAGACCAAAGGGGGAGAGAGAGAGAGAGAGAGAGTGTGGGAGAGGGGGTTGGAGTGAAATATATTTGTCTAGGTAGGGTGGGAGGTAGGTGAGACCTGACAGAGAGGGAGTGTGAGAGAGGGGATTGGAGTGAGACAAATTAGTCTAGGTAGCATGGGAGGGAGTGAGACTTGAGAGAGAGAGAGACTTGAGAGGGAGAGAGACTTATTCAATTAGGGTGGGGGGGAAGACCTAAGAAAGGGAGTGGAAGAGAGAGGGAGTGGGAGATAGAGGGATGGGAGACCTAAACCCTCAACCCTAAACCCTTAAAACCAAAAACTTAAAACCTCTACCCTAAACCCTCTACCCTTAAACTGTAAACCCTCAACCCTTAATCCCTCAACCCTTAAATCTCAACCCTTAAACCCTAAACCCTAAACCATAAAACCTCTACCCACTACCCACTACCCTTAAACCTTAAACCATAAACCCTCTGCCATCTACCCTCAACCCTCAACCCTCTCTCCCTCTCTACCCTCTACCCTCTACCCTGAAACCATTCAGCCTCATTAACCCTAAACCCTTAAACTCTCTACCTTCTACCAAACCTTAAACCCTCTATCCTTAAACGTGCAGTAAACCCATAAACCCCTAAACCTGAACACCAAACCCTCTGCCTCTACCCCTCAACCATAAGCCCTACCCTCTACCTAAAGCCTTAAACCTAAACCCTTAAACCCTTACCCTTAACCCTCTACCCTCACCCTCTATCCTCTAGTAATATCTCAGCCCTATACCCTCAGCCCTTAACCCCTTAACCCTCACCCTTAACCCATGAGCCTAAGCCCTTGAACCCTTGACCCTCACCCTTAACCCTCTACCATGCCTTAACCTAAACCCTCAACCCCCTCCTCCCTCTCTCTCTCTCTTATTAAATTAGGGGGTGGGGAAGACTTCAAAGAGAGGGAGTGGGAGATAGAGGGATGGAGACCCTAAACCCTCTCAGCCCTGGCCCATGCAACCTCTACCCTCTACCCTCGATGCAATACCCTCTACCCTCTACCCTCAGCCCTGATCCCTCAGCCCTATACCTCAACCCTTCAGCCTTCAGCCCTTAACCTTCCAACCTGGCCCTAAACTCTTGAAACCCTCTACCATCAGCCTAAACCCTAAACCTAAACCCTTAAACCCTCTACCATCTACCCTAAGCCCTTAAACCCTTGGCCTCACTGTAAACTATAAACCCTAAACCCCTAAACCCTAAACCCTAAGCCCTTAAACCCTCAGCCCTCAACCCTAAATCCTCAACCCCCCTCTCTCTCTCAGCCCTACACCCTCTGCCTTCAAACCATGTAGTAATCCTAGGCCTGAAGCCCTCTACTCTTAACCCTAAACCCTCTACCCTTAACCCTCAACCCTCTGCCCTCTACCCTCAACCCTCAACCTTTAAACCCTAAAATCCTCAACCCTCTACCCTATACCATCTACCCTAAACCCTTAAACCCTAAACCCTTAAAAACCTTAAACCCTCTACCCTCTACCCTCTACCCTCTACCCTATACCTTCTACCCTTAAACCCTTTGTACCCTTAAACCGTAAACCCTAAACCCTAAACCCTTAAAACCTCAACCCTAAACTCTTAAACCCTATACCCTCTACCCTTAACCATCTACCCTCTACCCTCAACCCTAAACCATCAACCCCCTCCCTCCCTCTCTCTCTCTTATTCAGTTGGGTGGGGGGGAAGACCTAAGAGGGAGAGTGGGAGAGAGAGGAAGTGGGAGATACAGGGATGGGATATCTAAGCCCTCAACCCTAAACCCTTAAAACCAAACCCTTAAACCCTCTACCCTCTACCCTGACACAATACCCTCTACCCTCAATCCAATACCCTCTTCCCTCAACCCTAATCCCTTAATCCTATACCCTCAACCCTTAATCCAAAAAAACCATAAAATGTCATGAAGAAAGACCTAAAAATCATAAAACGTCCTAAAGAAAAACACAAAAACATCCAAATCAATATCAAAATCCTAAAAATGGAGTCAAATTCAGTCATGTCAGTCAGTCCATGTCATAGTCGAACTACGTTGTCTCTGTGCATTTGCTACATAGGCAAGGCCATCAGTCGAGGAGTCCCCGAGACATTAGGTCAGTCCTTTTAGGTTGGTCCAAATCAAATCATGGCATTTGTCACAATCATCACATCGGTCAAATAAGTCAGACATAGTCAAACTTGGACACAAGATAGTCATTCAAAACGTCAATGTCAAAATTGGTCAAAATCAGACAACACAGTCCAATCAATCATACATTCAACATCAGTCAACTTGCCAAAACATATTAGTCAAAACAATGTCAGTCTCGTCACTCTTTGGTCCTCTTCAAGATGTGTCCTTCTTGGAGTTAGACCTCGTCAAAATTTCCTTTGCCTTTTCAGGATGTGTCCTTCCTGACAATAGGCCCCATCAAACCGTCAACACCGTCAAATTGGCAAAGCTCTTAAATTGTCAAAACTGTCAAACCGACAAGAAATCAATCTTTGGCAAACAAACATTGGCAAACAAAATAAAATGGTTGTTAATCTTTCTGGTCTATCTTGTCTTATCTTTTGACTATCTTGGCTATTTTGTCTTATCTTTTTACTGTCTTTTCTTTGTGGTCATGTTACTAGCTACCTCGAGGATGTCCCATGAAGGATTTAGAGGTGCAATGACGTCTCCTGGCCTATTTATTTTCTTTGAATGTTGTCTGTAGATTGTCTTGATAAAAAGACTGGGGAACTTCGCCCTTAGTATGAGTTAGGACATTCCTTGTCTGTGAATGTCTATTTTTCAAGTGGATTACCCAACTAAACTCTCTACCCTAATCCCTCAACCTTATACCCTCAACCCTTAAACCATTCAACCCTCAAAAATTAACCCTTAAAACCTAAACCCTAAATCCTTAAACCCTATACCATCTACCCTAAACCCTTAAACCCTCTACCCTTAAACTGTAAACCCTAAACCCTAAACCCTAAACCCTTAAACCCTCTACCCTCTACCCTTAACCCTTAACCTCCTACCCTCTACCCTCTACCATCTACCCTCTACCCTCAGCCCTAAACCATCAGCCCCTCCTCCCTCTCTCTCTCTCTCTCTCTCTCTCTCTCTCTCTCTCTCTCTCTCTCTCTCTCTCTCTCTCTCTCTCTCTCTCTCTCTCTCAGTTAGGGTGGAGGGGAAGACCTAAGAGAGGGAGTGGGAGAGAGAGGGAGTGGGAGATAGAGGGATGGGAGACCAAAACCCTCAACCCTAAACACTTAAAACCAAACCCTTAAACCCTCTACCCTCAACACAATACCCTCTACCCTCTCCCCTCAACCCTAAACCCAATACCCCCCCTCTCTCTCATCCCTACACCTCTACCCTTAAACCGTAAACTGTAATCCCTAAACCCTAAACCCTAAACCCTCTACCCTTAACCCTAAACCCTCTACCCTCTACCCTCTACCCTCTACCCTTTACCCTCTACCCTAAACCCTTAAACCCTTAAACCCTAAACCCTAAACCCTTAAAACCTCTACCATTTACCCTTAACCCTCAATCCTCTACCCTCTACCCTCAACCATCAACCCTCAACCCTCTACTCTTAACCCTTAAACCCTTTGTACCCTTAAAACCTCTACCTTCTACCCTCTACCCTCAACCCTAAACCCTAAACCCTCTCCCTCCCTCTCTCTCTCTCTCTCTCTTATTCAATTATGGTGGGGGGAAGACCTGAGAGAGGGAGTGGGAGATAGAGGGATAGGAGACCTAAACCCTAAGCCCTAAACCCTTAAGAGCCAAACCCTTAAACCCTCTACCTCAACACAATGCCCTCCTACCCTCTACCTTCTACCTAAGCCCAATCCCTCTCTCTCTCTCGGCCTACACCTCTGCCTTAAACCATAAGCGTGTCCTAAACCATATAAGCTGGCAAACCCTCTACCCTTAACCCAGCCAAGCCTGACCCTCAGCCCTCAGCCCTTAAACCCTTGGAAGCCACTCCAACCCTAAACACTCTGCCCTCTACCCATAACCCTTAAACCTAAGCCCTTGAACCCTCTACTCTTAAAACATGAGCCTAAAGCCTAAACCTAAACCATAAAGCCCATGAAGCCCTAAGCCAGCAAAGCTGTCTGCACCTCTGCCTTAGGCCAATGCCTCTGCCTCAGCCCTTAATCCCTCAGCCCTTAAACCCTCTGCCACTCACCCTAGAAGCCCTCTACCCTCTGCCCTCTACCCTCCAGCCCTTAGGCCACCACTAGGCCCTAAACCTAAAACCATCTACCCTTAACCTTAACCCTTAAACCCTCCACCATCTACCTAGACCCTTAAGAGCCCTCTGCCTTAAGTAGTAAAGCCCTAGGCCTAAAGACTAAACCATTAGAGCCCTAAACCTAAGGCAACCCAAGCCCTCTACCCTCTACCCTTAACCCTCCTGCCTCTACTTCCTCCAACCCCCCTCTCTCTCTCTCTCACTCTCTCTCTCTCTCAACCCTACACCCTTTGCCTTAAGCGTAGTGATCCCTAAACCCTAAACCCTCTACCCTCTACCCTCAACCCTCAACCCTCAACCCTCAACCCTCAACCCTCTACCCTCTACCCTTAACCCTTAAACCCTCTACCCTTAAACTGTAAACCCTAAACCCTATACCCTAAACCCTAAACCCTAAACCTTTAAACTATCTACCCTCAACCCTTAAACTATCTACCCTCAACCCTATGGCCTCAATTATCAACCCTCTAACCTAAACATTGGATCATCTGAAAGGAAATAGAAAAGAGCAATGGAAAGTACTAATGAATGAGCAATCGTTTGAAGGAAAGAGATTACCAAATAGATTGAAGTAGCCAAACCAAGCACCACCAAAGCAAGAGAAATACAAGAATTTGATAAGGGGAAAAAACAAGAAAAAATACCAATATTATGAATGGAGGAAAAATTCCTAAAGAATAATACAAAGAAAGAGAGAGAGTTGCAACCTTAGGCTTGCTTGCTTGAGTCTTAAAGAATGAGAGGAGAGGAACCTCAATAAATAGAGGTGAGAAGAGGAGTTAGAATGTAACTTCCAACTCAATGAATGCCACCATTCATCTATGTGTGTGCAATGTGTCACCTCTTAAGGAGGTGGCTACAAATATTCCTTAATAAAGGAATTAAAAATAAAATGAGTCATCCTCACACATGTGTGAGAATACAAAAAGACAAAAGACTTGTAGGGATTCCTTTGGAATATTCCTACAAGTTAATAAATAAATACAATTAGAGAATAACCTTTACCAAGTAAAAATTAATCTTCTAACATCCCCCCTTAAGCTTTACTTGGGGAGTTTACATCAAACCCTTCAATGGGTTGTAATCCAAGATTTTACAATGAAAGAGAAATTTATCTTTACAAAGATCTTTGGTGAGAATATTTGCCACTTGATCTTCACCTTTACAATACAAAAGATAAATTTTCTTGTCTTGAATTTTATCTCTAATGAAGTGATGTTGAAGAGCAATGTTCTTGGTCCTTGCATGAAAAATAATACTTTGATTATCACAATATAAAGGAGTAGGATCCTTTTGAGGTAGACTGAAGCCTTCAAGTAATCTTCTTAACTATAATGCTTCTTTGGATGCATTAGTACAACCTTTATATTCAACTTTTGTAGAACAAAGAGAATTAGATTGTACCTTCTTACTATTCCATGAGATTGTACCTGATCCAACAAAGAAATAATAACCACAAGAGGATCTCCTATCATTGGGATCACCTCAATATAACCTTTTAAAGAAAAATCACAATTTGCATCATAAAAGACCAAGATTAAGAGCTCCTTTAACATAACTTAAAATTATTTTTGCAACTTTAAAATGAGTTTGTTGTGGTTTAGACATAAATCTAGAAACCAATCCAACACTTTAGGTGTTTTCCAAATTTGCATACCCAAAAAAATAATGTAATAGGCCCAAATCACTCATTTGAAATTATTGATTGAGTTGAGACTTAACATCACTAATCAAAATGTTAGAACTAGAACTGATAATTAAATCATTAACATATAAAATAATAATCACAATATCATTTTCACTATGCTTTGGATCATTTTTACTTCTATTGAAACCATGAGATAGAAAGAAAGCATAGCCCAAACAATAAAATGTCAATATATAGACATAGCAATAATAGATCTAGGTTTCCTCTCACTACATCATTGAATTGTAAAGGAAAATTGTATCACGATTAATAATAAAGGACTTCAAAAAATTGGTCCTAAAGATGGTTTTAAAAAAAAACCATATTGCCTTCAATAAAATAATGAAACAAAAAGGTTTCAAGAACTTGATCCCTATCAATTAAGAAAATAGATCTAAGTTCATCATAAATAAGTAAGTGCATACCATCAAAGTGGATGGAAATATTTTCCATGGGTCCCAAAAAAAAAATCCAATGAGACTTGATAAAATATATGAATCATTATATATAGGGCTCCCTATGCAACATTGCTGCAAATGCGACTAGCGCATAAAATATATATGTAAAGGCTCCATTGAGACTTGATAATGTGATTAATTTGCAAAACATATATAGATGGAATAAATCCATCAAGAAGGCAAATGCTCCAATGAGCTTTTAATTTTCAAAAATATATAGATGAGATAAATCAATCAAAAAGACAAATTTACCAATCAGACACAATAAAAAAAACAAATTCCCTTTATCAAAACAACATAATTGTAGATGAGAAGGAAACACTAGGTTTGTTTTAAATATTGTAATAGGTCAAGCCTTAGGTAGAGAGAATGATAATTTCTCACAAAGTGGGATAAAAAGATCTTAGAGATATATTTAAATATGAAGGGGCACAAATCAAGCCACCTTGAATTAAAAAAATTGTGATGGAATAATGAGAATTGCATACCATGACATGAAGGATTATTAAGTATAAATAAGTCATTTAAGACGATATTCATGCATTCATGACTACATGAATATCCCCTTTTCATATTCCAAATATAATTGAGTAAAACAATTACACTATTAATGGGTTGATCAAGTCCAATAATAAAGTACTTGTGAAGTTATTTAAAAAACAAACTTTTTATGTGAAGTAACATGTTGAGATGCACCTGAATCAATAACCCATTCAAAAGGTTTAGAAACATTAAAACTACATGTAAAAGCACGTCTAGATCGATTACCATTGTTATAAAACTGTTGATTATTTTGATTCATAGGCTTTTTCTCATTTTCTTTTTAAAAGTATTTTTCCAATGACCATCCTTATTACAATAAGTGCAATGTGGTCTCTTAGAAGAGTTAAACTCTCCAGGATCATTGCCATTATTATAATGAGGTTTGGAATTATAATGTTGTTGTTTAGAATGAGGTTTAAATTTTTTGTTATGATTAGACAAAAAAGCATGTTCATTAGACTTAAGAGTACCAAACTGAATTAACTTAGCTTCTTCTTGTCTTAATAAATCACAAAAAATATCATAAGTTAATTGAGTAGCTAAAGAAGGAATAGCTAATTGAGCATGAATATTAGTAATGAATTGCTGAAATTTCCTAGGAAGACACTTTTTAAGAATAAGATGAATTAATCTAAGATTATCTAATTTTACTCCTAAACCATTCAATTGACTATTTAAAATATCAAATTTCAATAAAAAATCATCCATAGATTTAAAATTAGAATACCTCAAATCTTCAAGTTGATCTTGAATTTGAATTTTTCTTGATTCATTTGTACTATCGTAAATTGTTTTGAGTTTGTCACATGCTTCATAGGTAGTTGTACATGTCCCAATGTGTACATAAATTTTGGGTGACATGGAGATACCTATGAGGCCAAGGGCTTCTTCATTTTGGAGATTCCATTTTTCAATTTCATCTTTGGATGCAGTCAAACCTGGTTTAGATTTAGGATCTATAGCTACATCTAAAAGATGTTTAAACCAAAAAATAAAGAATATATGAGTTTTCCAAGAATGATAGTTAGAAGAATTCAACTTAATTTCAAGAATTAAAGTTGACATTGTAAAGATATTGAAGTGCACAAAAAAAAACTTTACTAATATAAATACTTTACAACTTGAGAAAGGAAAGAACACTAATTAAGCTTAAAAGAAAAAAAATAGCCCTCTTTAAATAAAATTAAGTCTTGAAAAAAATATTAGACCCCTTTAAATTAAATTAAATCTTAGAAAAATAGCCTCTTAATAAATGAGAATTATTTTTCTAAAAACATTATTTATATATACAAATATCCAATATATATATATATATATATATATATATATATATATATATATATATATATATATATATATATATATATATATATATATATATTTAAGTATTTGATTTTAAATAGAAAAATATTTGAATAAACTCTTTTTAAAACTTAAAAGTTTTCCTTTAATTTTAAAAGAATAAAAAAGTGAAGTTTAAAAGATTTTTAAAAAAATTTCATTTAAAGAGCTTAAGAATATATTTTTAAAAGTTTAGGAAAAAGAAAAGTTCGATTCTTTTTAAAAGAGCTTTAAGATTTAAATAGGTGGGCGAAGATAAAAGGTTAGGGTTTTAAAACAAAATCAAAATTAGAAAAGCTACTTTTGAAATCACGAATTGGCGGGAGTGAGGAAAGTGGAAGGGCGGGAGGAAAAAAGAAACGATTTAAATTGGATTTCAAAATGAAACCAATTTAGTTAAATTCTATAGTTAAAAAAAACATGGAGAGGGCAAAGAAAATGCAGCCGAAGCAATTATAGTGGGTTTAAGGCTGCGGGAGGAAGGCGAGAGCAGCAAGGCTGAAGGCCAAAGCTCTAATTTATTAAAAAGAGTATACTATTGTTTTTTACTATAAATGTAAAGAGAAAGCCAAGGCCCTAAGGAAGGGGTTGATTTTTTTAGATTTTGATTTTGTAATGTGATTTTTCTAACATAAATAGATATGGTTTTTTTTTTTTTTAAACAGAATTAAAATAAGGGTTTTGATATATATATTGTTTTTAAAAAATAGATATTACAGATTTAATATACAGATATGAATAAATTGTAGATATTTAAAAAAAAAAAAAAAAATTTATAGAAATTTGAACATGCAAATATGGAGAATTTTTTTACAGATTTGCAAAACAGCAAATTAGCTTTTTTCTAAAATGTAAAATATAGCAATTTTTTAAAGATTTAGCCTGATATTGTAAAAAAAATTATAGATCTAAAAAAAAATGAAATATAACCCCTTTATTTGAGGGTTTCTAAATTTTTTGCAAAAATCTAAATATGCACGCAAATTTATAAAGATTTGTTTTCAGATTTAAATTGATATTTAGCAAAAAACTTAGAAAACTTTATATAAAATATTTGAAATTTGTAACAACTATAGAAACCTGCACAAATTTGAAATTTGAAATAAAATAAAAAACAAAATTAGAAATGAAATCTTGCACAAGAAAAATAGGTTAGAAGACATAAACAACCAAGATTAGACACTTTGCTCTTCTTCTCCTCTTTGAGAGTGTCTCCAATGGTGTGCTTAAAAATCTGGTAAACATTCAACAATGTAGCTCACAAAATATTAGTAATAGGAAGCTCTGATACTATGAAAGGAAATAGAAAAGAGCAATGGAAAGTACTAATGAATGAACAATTGTTTGAAGGAAAGAGATTACCAAATAGATTGAAGTAGTCAAACCAAACACCACCAAAGCAAGAGAGATACAAGAATTTGATAAGGGGAAAAAACAAGAAAAAACCCCAATATTATGAATGGAGACAAAATGCCTAAAGAATAATACAAAGAGAGAGAGAGAGAGAGAGAGAGAGAGTTACAGCCTTAGGCTTGCTTGCTTGAATCTTAAAGAATGAGAGGATAGGCACCTCAATAAATAGAGGTGAGAAGAGGAGTAAGAATGTAACTCCCAACTCAATGAATGCCACCATTCATCTATGTGTGTGCAATGTGTCACCTCTTAAGGAGGTGGCTACAAATATTCTTTAATAAAGGAATTAAAAATAAAATGAGTCATCCTCACACATGTGTGAGAAGACAAAAAGAAAAAAGACTTGTAGGGATTCCTTTAGAATATTCCTACAAGTTAATAAATAAATACAATTAAAGAATAACCTTTACCAAGTAAAGATTAATATTCTAACATCATCAACCCTCATCTATCCCTGTCCCTCCCTCCTCTTCTCTCCTTCTCTCTATCTTACTTCTCCCTCCATCTCTCCCTCATCCATTCCTCCCTCTCCACCCTAATCCCTCAACCCTATACCCTCAATCCTTAAACCCTTAAACACTTAACCCTAAACCCTTAAACCCCAAACCCTTAAACCCTCTACCCTCTACCCTCAACCCAATGCCCTCTACCCTCAAACCTAATCCCTCAATCCTATACCTCAACCCTAAAACACTCCCTAAGCCCTCAACCCTCTTTCTCTCTCTCACTCCCTCTCCTCTCTCTCAAGTCTCCTACTACTGAGAGAGGGATGGGAGGAGGAGGGAGATAGAGGGATGGGAGAAGAAGATAGAGAGGGAGAGCAGAGGGGAGTGGGGAGAGATAGAGGAGTGAGTGAGAGAGAGAGAGACCTAAGAGAGAGGGAGAGAGATAGAGGAGCCAGTGAGAGAGAGAGAGAGACCTGAGAGAGAGGGAGGGGTGGTAGGGAGATACCTAAGAGAGAGGGAGAGACATAGAGACAGAGAGAGAGAGGGAGGGGGGGTAGGAGGGAGAGACTTGAGAGAGAGAGAGGGAGGGAGAGGGACGGGAGGGATAAACCTAAGAGAGAGGGAGAGGGAGAGAGGGTGGGAGGGAGAGACCTGAGAGAGAGTGAGAGGGAGACAAAGTGGGAGAGAAGGGGTGGGAGGAAGATACTTGAGAGAGTATGAGAGAGAGGGAGTGGGGGATAGAGGGATGGGAGAGATATAAGGAGTGATAGAGAGAGACTTGAGAGGGAGAGGGTGTGGGAGGGAGAGGGAGTGCTTGAGATAGAGGGATGGGAGAGAGATGGAGGGAGTGAGAGAGAGAGAGAGGGGGTGGGGGGAGATAACTGAGAGAGAGGGAGAGAGAGAGGGAGAGAGAGAGGGGGAGGGGGTACGAGGGATATACCTAAGAGAGAGGGAGAGAGAGAAATGGAGAGAGATAGAGGGAGTGAGAGAGAGAGAGGGTGTGGGAGAGAGATAGAGGGAGTGAGTGAGAGAGACAAAGAGAGACCTGAGAGAGGGAGAGGGGGTAGGAGGGAGAGACTTGAGAGAGAGAGAGAGGGAGGGAGTGATGAGGTAAAATTAACCTCATCAATATAATGGCCTCAATATACAAATATAAACCTTCTAGCCCAAATTACTCTGCCAATTGATTACCTTTAGGAAAAATAATTGCTTTCCTTTCTATGAATAATTGAACAAACTTATTTCTTGGAGTTGATTAAATTAAACTAACTTATGCTGATTTAATGGTTTAATCTTGAGTATTTCGTGGGTCAACTCCATCACCATTCATCATTCCAATCAAAAGGGAAATGAATGTGGGTCTCATACTTTTGAAAACTAGCGAGTGGGCGCCAAAATTCTAGGAGCACACGTTTTGGCTAAGTCTTTATAATTCTATTATTTTTCAATTTCAAAGACTTTATGGCTCATGTGAAGCCTCTTTAATAGTGTATATCATGGGCTTTTAAGTTCCTTTTACCATGGGAAATTTGTTGAAAGACTTGATCGATTGAAAAATAGGATTCTTGTTAGCCGTTTTTCATATAAGTATGTAACTGTTACAAATAATGAGAAGAAGATTATCGTTATGCTATCAATTTGTCTCTTAATTAAAAACTACCATACGAATATGAGTATTCCCACCATTCTTTGAATTACTGTGTAATATGGATGCATCTGTGGAATGAAGTAGCAGAGAGATTTTTCCAGTGCATGTGATCTGAAGTAGCAATAGATACACCCACGAGCTGGCCACTCGAGGGTTAGAGATAAAGAAGTATTTTTTTCCTCTTCTACATTTTCCTTTGATAGAATAGAAGTTTCATTTGCATTTTATTTTCATTAGTATATGTTATACTGTTAGTGTCAAGCCTGCAGGTTGTAACTGAGTCCGTAGCTTTTGAGCTTAGCATTTGAGTGTCTGGAGCACCTTTCTTCAGTTGATTTTGGTTAATGGTTTTATGATTAGCAGTTGGCTTGTGATTCTCTGCAATAGATAAATGTTTCCTAATTTCTTTAAATGCTTTACTTCTTCAACAATTTACGCATTCTTTAGGTTAATCGTTTCCATGGTTTCTAGTTTAATGGTGATGCTTTTCAAGTTCTTAGTTTTCTTTCTTTTGATTTGAGTTATTTTCCTGCTTTCTAGATAGATGATTTGTTACTTTCTAGATTAGAGGCCCCTTAGATTAGAATTTTTATTCAGTAGATTAGTGCTTAAGAGAGAAGTTGAGATTTCCTCTATTGCATACAACCGTTGGACACTGCCTGGTCGATATTGATGTGTTTATTCACTAAAGTTTTAGGACCTAACGACAACCTGTCACTTTTTGGTGCCATTTCTGGGGGACCCTTTTCTAGTGTTAGTAGGAGATATCTTCAATACCTCTCTTAGGGATAGGAATAGTTCTTTGGCTTCTTTTCTGCATGGTCAGGAAACGAGGCCCCCACGAAAGATTCATACCAAAAACTCCCACAATCGACATACCAATAAGTAGGGAGGAAGGAAACTTAGACCAAGAACTTACTGCGGAATTGACCGAACAGGGTCAACCTAAGACTTTCCCACATACTCTGAAAAGAGAACGAATAGTGGTCGAGGAGTATATTCTTTCGTAAACCTTCGAACCTTGTGCCACTGAGAATTTTTTGAAGAGGATCACATCCCCTCCAACACCATGGGTGATCGAAGAAACGTTGCCAACAACCACAACAATGATAACCCTCCACCACACACATTCACTTATCCTATTGCTATTGATGCAAATGACGAGACGAAAAATGAAAAATATCTCACCGGATTTCTTACCAACCTTTCGAGGCTTGTCTACTGAGGCCCTTGATCAATTCCTATTTGAATTCAAAGTCTTGTGTCAAACCTATGACTACAAGAATGATAATCAGAAACTGAAGCTTTTCCCTTCCACTCTGAAAGACTTAGCTATGCGTTGGTTTATGGGGTTAGCTTCTCAGTTGATAACCTCCTAGGATGAAATGGAGACTGTCTTTTTGGAGAACTATCATAATTACTGTAGGGTGAGTGATAGGAAAGAACTGTTCAAAATAAGGCAGAATGAGGATGAAAGTTTAGAGGATTACCTAGATAGGTTTATCTTCTTGTCCAAACGTTGTGGTGGGGAAGTTATAAGACTCGATATTTTAAAGACCTTATTCCTCAAAGGTCTCAGTGATGAAGCTTGGAGGAGCTTAGACTTTATGGGAAAAGGAGACGTGTCCCAACTGAGACTGGAAGAAATAACATAATTATTTCGGAACTTCTCCTATACTTGTGGAGGGATTAGGAAGTTCACCCCCTTACGTGGTTCTAATGACATAAATAAACTTTGTGAGGAATTTTCCAACTTCAAGACTGTCATTCTTGTCCAACTAAACACCACCTTAGATGGTATCTAGGCTAAAACCAGAAATCTTGAGACTTTGTCTATTTATTGCCCTAGGTGTCGAAACAAACATTTTCTAAGAGAGTGTCCCTTGGACAAAATTGACAAGGTTGACATTTGGTAGGTATGTGACAAGAATCACCCCACCAATCAATGTGAACTATTAAATTCCATCAAAAATTCCAAGAAAAGAACGACTCTAGTTGAGGAAGAAGTGAATGTTGTCAACCAAAGAACAAGAGGTAATTTCTCCTATGGGCAGAATTCCAATCCTAACTGGCGACTCCAATCAAATTGGAACAATAATCAATGGGAAGCGTCCTGGCCTCAGGCACCACTTCCAGTACCCTCTAACTGGGAAACCTATCCTTGGGGACAATTGGACTAGATAAACCAATCTTGGGGTAACCCTGAGTGGTCCAACTAGTCTCAACAACAGTGGTACCCTCAAAATTCCATTCCTCAATGGAATCAACCCCAACATCAGTTCTATTCTGGTCCCAGGAGGATGCCTAACCAATAGACTCTCTTACCACCTCCCTAGAACACTCAATAGACTAAACAAGTTAACCAACCGCCACTTCCAGTGCAACCAATCCCTAATCCAAAGAACAATCGTTCGAATACTCCGGTGTATTCCGCTGAATAGGACAATGTCACTGGACTCAACGAAATACACTGTGGAAACCTACAGCTGAAGTTTGGTAAAACACTTTCGCATCTGACTATCGAAGAAATCATAGATGAACTTGTCCAAAATTTTGTTGAGGAAACATCAATAACACCCATTCCTGAAGAACAAACCCTAGACACTATGCAACATGAAATCGACCTGCCATCTTCAGCAAGAGTTGTCGACCTACCTCAGGAGGAGGGTCAGTCTCCAACTAAATCTTTGAAAAATACTACAACTAAAGACAAAACCAAAGCTCCTTTTTTAGAGCAATTGAAACCAATCTCTATGAAAGATTCTTCAGAAACAACATCACCTACAAAAACTCCACTAATACAGGAAATTAAATGATTGCAGATTGAAGTTCCCTTGTTACAAGTGATTAAAGAGATCCTTGAGTTAAACCAGTTGATTAAATAGTTGTGCATCAAAACCCTAGGGAGGAAGCCAAAACGAATCAACACTGTTCATATCAATGGGTACCTAGCTAATTTGTTAGCTAGAACAGTTACTGCTCTGAAATATGATGACCCAAGAAGTCTGCTTATAACAGTAACAGTTAATGGGGTAGCAATACCCAACACTTTAGTGGACCTTGGAGCAACCATTAACGTAATGACTGTTGATGTGATGGAAAAATTGGGACTCACTGATCTATGTCCCACAACTACAGTCCTACAAATGGCAAACCAATCCATAGCTATTCCCAAGGGCATCATTGAAAATTTTCTTGTTAAAGTAGATGGATGGGAATATCCAGTGGATGTCCAAATAATTGAATCCCTTACACCCAAAGATAGTTATCCAATAATTTTGGGGTGACCATGGCTGGTAATCGTTGCAACCAAAATTGACTGCAGGGAAGGACGAATGACAATCTCCCATGGAACCAATAGCACATAGTTGTTCTTGTATCCTCCTGCCAAGCCTATTGAACATAGAAAAGTATGGGTTGATGAATCGGAAAGTCCTATTGGATAGAAAAACTTGGCTTCACTGGCCATGGTAGTCATTAAACAACACAATGAAGAATTAGAGGATGAATTAGAGAACGACATGGAAAGTATTGCAATAGACTCCAGTAGTGAAGAGATGTCAGACGTAGAAGAAATCCTAGGACACCCAATCAACACAGATCAAGCAGAATTTGATGATGTTAAGTTTATTGGATTTCCTTTCCCTTTGATGAACTTAGTTCCAAAAACTTGCCACTTCTTTGTGCATGTTGCTAGGCTTCACAAAACTATACCGCACAACTGTCCTCTTAACACATTGATAAGGCCCATTCACACTATCACATCCAATTATCTTGGAGTCAAAACCATTATGTTGCTACCAGGAAAAACCTTGAACATCAATAGTTGGTTGACTGAGATGGAAGAACAAAGACTGTTTGATACCTTGGTGAATAGATCTAAAGCGTTCACCTGGGATTATAAAGATATGAGAGGAATACATCCTAGTGTGTGTATGCACCATATCTATACTGAGGATGTTCGACCTATTCACCAACCACAACAAAGACTCAATCCTTCTCTTAAAGACATCATTAAAACTAAGATTGAGAAACTCTTGCAGGTAGGATTTATTTACCCAATTTCTGACAGCAAGTGGGTGTCACCCTTGGTTGTAGTTCCAAAGAAGAATGGGAAGTGGAGAGTGTGTGTAGATTATAGCGAGCTTAACAAAGCAACATGCAGAGATTATTTTCCCTATCATTCATGGACCAAGTGCTAGATAACTTAGCTGGGAGAAAAAAAATTTCATTCTTGGACGGATTTAGTGGATACAACCAAATATGGGTAGCAGTGGAAGACCAGGACAAGACAACCTTCACTTGCCCTTGGGGAACATTTGCATATAGGGTTCTTCCCTTTGGGCTATGTAATGCTCCTGCCACCTTTCAAAGGGCCATCATGGCTATATTTGCTGAGTTGGTAAATGAGTGCGTGAAAGTCTATATGGATGATTTCACTATATACGGTTCAAATTTCGATGAAGCTCTCACAAATCTAAACAAGGTGTTAAAGCAATGTGAGGATCATCGGTTGTCCCTCAGTCACGAGAAATGCTTAATCATGGTGGAACAAGGAATAGTGCTAGGACATCATATTTCAGCCGAAGGGATTAAGGTTGATCCCAAGAAAATCGAAGTCATACAACAACTTGAGATTCTGAAGACTCAGATTGATGCCAAGAGTTTCTTAGGGCATGTTGGATACTACCGAAGATTCATAGAAAACTTTAGCAAAATTGCAGCCCCAATGTTTTCTCTCCTTCATAAAAATGTTGACTTCATTTGGACACCTGAGTGTCAGTCCTCATTTGAAATCATTAAAGAGAAACTCACCTCCGCCCTTGTCCTTCGAGGACCTAACTGGAACCTACCATTTCACATTTATGCCGACACATCTGATGATGCCATTGGAGTGGTTCTAGGGAAAGAAGATGAGAATGGAGGGGAATATGCTATATATTTTGTCAGTAAAAAATTGACGCCAACAGAGAAGAATTACAACACAATAGAAAAGGAATTCTTGGCTATAGTGCACGCCATTAAGAAATTTAGATATTATGTCACCAGATACAAAGTTACAGTGCAAAAAAACCATGCAACCATCAAATATCTCATGAATAAACCGGTGGTAAATGCAAGGATAATTAGGTGGTTACTCCTTCTCCAAGAGTTTAATGTGACAATTGTTGACAAACCAAGGAAGTCTAACGTAGTTGTAGACTTCTTATCCCTGATAAAACATGATGGCTACTGTGCTCTGGTACAGGATGAATTCTCAAATGAAAATTTGTTTGCCATCTCCACTAAAGCTCCTTGGTTTGCTGATATTGTGAATTACTTAGCCACCATAGAAGTACCACCTCACTTCTCAGAAAAACAAAAGAAATGCCTCATTAGATAAAGTGCCCCTTTTAAATGGATTAATGGAATCTTGTTTTAGTGTGGAATGGATATGGTTTTGCGATGGTGTGTTAGGGCAGATGAGACCTATACTATCCTTAGGGCCTATCATGATGACCCTTTTGGAGGGCATTATTCTGCTAAAAGGACAACTCATAAGATCCTGGGAGCAGGATACTATTGGCCTTCAATGAATAAGGATATCAAGAAGTATGTTCGTAGGTGTTATGAATGCCAAAGGATAGGAAGACCAACCACATCCAATGAAGTGCACCTGCAGCCTCAGGTAGTCCTTCAACCATTTGAGAAATGGGGACTAGATTTTATTGGCCCTATAGATCCCCCTTCGCAAGGAAAAGAGTATATTCTGGTTTGTATCGACTACATGACTAAGTGGGAAGAAGTATAAGCACTACGCATTGCTAGGGAAGAGTAGGTAGCTGACTTTCTTTATAATAGAATCTTTCTTAGATTCAAGGCCCTAGGAACAATTGTTATAGACCAAGGCCCTCAATTTATGTCTAAATTCCTATTAACATTCACAAATCACTTCCAAGTAAGTCAAAAGAATTCCTCACCCTACCACTCGCAGGAAAATGGACAAGTTGAGGTCACAAACAGGGAACTAGAAAATATTTTAACAAAAACGTTTTCCTTGGGAAGGAAAGATTGGGCTAGGAAACTACCGAAAGCTATCTGGGCCTACAACACGACCTGGAAGTCAACCACTAGTTATAGCCCCTATGAGTTAGTCTTTGGGAAGAAGCCCCTCTTCCCCATTGAATTTGAGCTCTAAACCCTTAGGACGACCATGGAATTAGGCATGGATCTTAAACGAGCTTAAATCGAGAGAGTCTTACAACTTAGTGAACTAGACGAGCTTTGTCTGGTTGTCGTCCATCAAACTAAATTGATCTAGCAACAATGTAAGGTTTGGCATGAAAAACATATCAAAGAGAAAGAATTCCATATCGGGGACTGGGCATTGTTGTTTGATTCCAAATACAAGGACCATCAGGGAAACTTAGGACACACTGGCTTGGACATATTAGATTTCATAAGTGTTTGCTAACGGTTCAGTCCAGTTAAAACCAATTGATGATGACACCCGAACTCTTCTTGTTAATGGGCATCGATTACACATTTACCATAAACCCGTTAACAAAGAAGAGATTACAAAAATGGTGGAAACACAGGGAGAAATCAACTGCATTGACTCTACTGTGGCAAGGTCAATATAGTGTTAAGCAAATAACATACATAAAATAAAATAAAATATATATATATATATATATATATTTCTAAATATTTCTTCAATTTTCTCATCAACTCCATCATTTGGACTTGGCTAAATTTTTGTTTACATTTTTGCAGGACTTCATCTTGTGGCAAACCTAATTTTGGCGCACCCTACTGTGATGCTTTGAAATTATTGTTGCGATGCTCCAGAATTATTGCTACAATGCTCCAAAATTATTGTTGCGATGCTCTAGACTTGTTGCTACAATGTTTCAGAACCTATAAATCAGATTGACTCAATGACCCGTCCTGATCTTGCATTCTGATGCATCACTCAATGGTACTTTGGAAATTTAAGGCGAAAGTATCACAATTTTCTTCCTTCCGGCTGCATCTTTTCAGTGATGCTCTGAAATTTTGTTGTTTCTTCCTTCTGGCTGCATCTTTTCAGCGATGCTTTGAAATTCTGTTGTTTCTCTTACGATCGCATCTTTTCAGCGATTCTCTGAAATAATGCTCGGATGCTCTAGAATTTTGTTCAAATGCTCCAAAAATTTTGGTTGTTGCCCCGGCTGCATCTTTTGACGATGCTCCAAAAATTTTGGTTGCTACTTTGACTGCATCTTTCGACGATGCTCCAAAAATTTTGGTTGCTACTCTGGCTGCATCTTTTAGCAATGCTTCAGAATCCTCAATTTGGTTACTTTTTTCTGATAACATCTTTCTAAAATAATTATGGAACTCTCTTCTTCTCTACTTCAGTCACATTACTCGATAATGTTCCAATTTTTGTATAATTTTTTTTTCAAAGTTTCTCTTATTTTTCCTAAGTTCTATGCATGCCCATTCTTTAATGCTACTTCGAGATCCATTCCCTTATGATTACTGTGCCATATCACATCAAATATTTCCATAATAAAATGAGATTATTATGACACCTTTTTGTCATAATAACAATTTTTTCCATCACTCCAACCATCCCATCTATGCCATTATTATCCGCCGCCACCTTCGCCAACCATGCGACTATCTAATTACGTCAGCACAGGTAAGTGACGTTTGATCTAATGACAAGACCTAAGGTATGTGTGAATCTATTTATTAGAAGGGTTAGTATTTATTTTGAATAAAGGTTAATTAATTGGCATGATCTGTTCCCCTTGTAATTTTGAAGCTTGTGCCCTTTACATGATTGGTGAAAGTACGACAGTTGTTGTAATTCCCTATGGAAGGCCATCATAATGATACAGTAAGGTGACAAGAAATATGATAATTAATTCTTTCCCTGTTGAGTATATCGACACATAAATCTCTTCGTCTATAATTCAAAGAAGCAAGCATTTCAAGGTTCTGAAAAATTTCACCGGGAAGCAAAGGAGATGGGAGGCAATAAGAAAAAGTCTGAGCCAAATTTTACAGCACCATTTTTGGCATTAAGCAATATAGCCACTTTATTTCAAAGGGTTGGATGACTGGAGTACTTCATGAAACAATTTGAAGGGCACACAGAGCAGCTGGTGAAGGAATTCGTTGAGAATTTTACAGATTGGAAGACTGTGGTACGTGAAAAGCCATTCTGGTTAGTACGAAAGTCCTTGCTCATCTTTCTGGTCTTGAAAATAAATGGATTCATTTGAATGAAAATACCCACATCCCTTATCAAAAGTTAATAGATTTATTCCATAGGGAAGGGGAACCCCCAACCTGTACTGACCATAAGCACCAGGGGGCAAAACAAGGGAATTCATAGAATGTCTATTCTAGAACCCTGGAGGTCTACTGCAACCTGGATTATAAAATATTTCACTTGTGAGGGACAAATGACTACAGTAGTGGGACCCCCTTTCTTCCTGCTGAATCATTTCTGCCACAACATTGAGGACCCTACCCTTAGGGTAAATTTACAAGCCTTTCTTTGCCATTCAGTCACCTCTATGATAGAAAAGTATAAAATTGGGACGGGGACCCTTAAACATCATGGTTTGATACAACTAATATGTAAATATCATTTCTGCAATAAGCCAAAGAAGAAGTGGCAAAGGTTCCTACAAAAATTTGAAAATGAAGAGCCAAGGAGGTCATTTGAGGAAGGGGAATCCTCTAAACGAAAGGAGCAATTTGTAGAAGAACCCTCCTCAAAGGAATTAGGCACCCCTGAATCCCAATATACCTACATGACTCCCAGTGGTGATGCGATAGAATCCTTTCCAGATGAATTACTAGGACAAGAAGAGGAGGTGGGAACTGCGCATTCCAAAGAAGATGAGGAGCCCCCTCGAAAGAAAAAGAAACGAAGTAAAGTTGCTTTTCAAATAACCCCTCCTCTATAGAGGAGTAAATGGTTATCTTCAGGGGTCAGTGAAATTGAACCCCAAGATATAGGTAGTACTTCAAAAAGGAAAAAGGCTAGGACTCTAGTAAAGGTGGTAGAAATTGACAGTCCACCTGATAATGAGGAAATTGAAGAAACAAGAAAGCAAAAGGAGGAACTTCCCAAGGAAGAGGAAAAAGAAACCCTATCACCTAAAGAGCAGGAAGGGGAGAAATCACAATCATCACACTCAGAACAGAATGAAGATGAACCTGCGGGAGGATTCTCGTCCTTCCTTGACAAGTTGGATAGTATACCTAAGTTTGTGGAAAGAGTGCCTCAGGCAACTCCTCATGCATCTTTCTTTGTGGATACCGATGAAGAAGAAGACATACCTCATATGGATGGAGAAATTCCTTGCTCCTCCTTACCTGAAGAAACTGAAGAAGGAAGTATGTATGATATTGAGAATACAAAAGAAGTAGAAGAAGTGCTTCCTAAGAGCACTGAAACAAAAAATGCACCCCATATTGATGAAAAAGTGGAATAAGTGCCTCATTCATCTCTTCTTGAAGACAACAAAGAGGAAAATGTGCCTCATCTTGATGAAGAAATCCCTCATGTATCCTTCTTTGTGGACACAGGGGACGAAGAATCCAGTCGAAGAGATGATGAATTAGAAAAACTAAAAACATGAATTGAAGGGTTAAGGGCTAGGTTGCAGGATGACGAAGCACAAATTAATCAACAAAAAGAAGAAATGGAGGTGCACATTGCCATTGTCCATAAAAGGAATTAGTAAATTGCAAAATTAACTACACAAATGGAGGAAAAAGAAAAGCTTATTGAGCAACTACAATTCCAAATCCAACAATGGAATCGACAGGGTAAGCAGAATCAAGATGCTCTATGTGAAAAAGAAGGGTGTATTCAAGATTTGAAAAATAATTTTATGCAATTATTCAGTGCTTTTGAAGAAGAAAAGAATCGACAAGAAACTGAGTTGAATGCCTCTATGAGTAAATTTGTGGAGCTAGAACAAAGCTTATAAGAAAGTGATACTCAACCAATTATGGAATCAAAAGGGACACAAACTAAACCTATTCTTATAGATTGGTTCCAGGTACGTATTCCCCCAATGCTTGTGAAATGGATAGAGCATTGTTACCTCCTGAAGGATGTGGAATTTGAAAATAATAGGTTAAAGAGGGAATTGGTCATGTTAAAAGAATCTTTCCATCAGGCATATAGGGGAAAACATGATGCTTATGAAATTGGTGAATTTCTAAGTTAGCTTGTAGAAGACCATCTAAGTTGTACTCCATGTTTCTTAATGAGAAAATTTTGAGATGGAAGTTGCAAATAATTCGCCAAAACTAGCTCCATGACCCTGATGTCAAGGAATTTGTAAAAATATTTTTTGAGTCACTCCCTGAACAACATAATTTGTTGTGTGAATTCTTTATTCACAATTTGCTCCTAGAAATGTATATAGATTTCTTTATTAACCTCTTTGTAGGAGAAGCAAATCTAAGATCATTCCTGTCCACTATGAGAAACCAAATTCACTAGAAAGACAGATCAAGAGAGTATGCTTAGGCAGAAAGGACTTTAGGGTTGCAAATAAGATACCCTCATAGGAAGCCTCTCTCTTTCAAGAAATAGTTTCTGGGTGTCAAAAGTAAACAGGAAGCATAGGTCAAATACAATAACAACCTCAGGGTGGTTCATGATTACTTTCAAGAACAAGGGCCACATTTAATAGGACCAACATGGCATGCATGTGAAGAAAGGTACACCCCTCTTCCAATGCATCTCAAAAAGAGGGAAATAATTTTACCTCTCAATATCAGATGGTCCTACGGAAGAGCAGCAACTTTGATCAAAATTCTAAAGGACTTTAAAACCAATTGGATTGGTATGAGGTACAAACCTCCCTTGCTTCTTTCCCCACCACCTTCAGTGTACACAAACTTGGACCAAAGTGAAGATAGTTTCGCCAAATGGAAACAAAGGGTCACTTTTCATTAGAGATTCTTGAGGAATCCAAAGATATTAGACATAGAGGTAGATGATGTGTATGATATCAGTGCTAAATATGAGGAAATGAATAGAAGGAATGATGGACAGGGGACACACCACAAAGCAGGAGGACCTGCTCAGAATTAGGAAGGGGAGGAAATGATGAGGTAAAAGTAACCTCATCAATATAATGGCCTCAATATACAAATATAAACCTTCCAGCCCAAATTACTCTACCAATTGATTACCTTGAGGAAAAATAATTGCTTTCCTTTCTATGAATAATCGTACAAACTTATTTCTTGGAGTTGATTAAATTAAACTAGCTTATGTTGATTTAATGGTTTAGTCTTGAGTATTTCGTAGGTCAACTCCACCGCCATTCACCATTCCAGTCATAAGGGAAATGAATGTGGGTCTCATACTTTTGAAAACTAGCAAGCGGGCGCTGAAATTCTAGTAGCACACGTTTTGGCTGAGTCTTTATAATTCTGTTATTTTTCAATTTCAAAAACTTTATGGCTCATGCAAAGCCTCTTTAATATTGTATATCATGGGATTTTAAGTCCCTTTTACTATGGGCAATCTGTTGAAAGACTTGATTGACTGAAAAATAGGATTCTTGTTAGCCGTTTTTCATATAAGTATGTAAATATTACAAATAATGAGAAGAAGATTATTGTCATGCTGTCAATTTTTCTCTTAAGTAAAAACTACCATATGGATATGAGTATTCCTGCCATTCTTTGAATTACTGCGTAATATGGATGCATCTGTGGAGTGAAGTAGCAGAGAGATTTTTCCAGTGCATGTGATCTGAAGTAGCAATAGATACACCCATGAGCTGGCCTATCGAGGGTTAGAGATAGATAGATAAGTATTTGTTTATTGTTCTGCATTTTCCTTTGATATAATAGAAGTTGCATTTGCATTTTATTTTCATTAGTATATGTTATACTATTAGTGTCAAGCCTGCAGGTTGTAACTGAGTCTGTAGCTTCTGAGCTTAGCATTTGAGTGCCCAGAGCACCTTTCTTCAGTTGATTTTGATTAATGGTTTTATGATTAGCAGTTGGCTTGTGATTATTTGTAGTAGATAAATGTTTCCTAATTTCTTTAAATTCTTTACTTCTTCAGCAATTTACACATTCTTTAGGTTAATCGTTTCCATGGTTTCTAGTTTAATGGTGATGCTTTTCAAGTTCTTAGTTTTTTGTCTTCTAATTTGAGTTATTTTCCTACTTTCTAGATAGATGATTTGTTTCTTTTTAGATTAGAGTCCCCTTAGATTAGAATTTTTATTTAGTAGATTAGTGCTTAAGAGAGAATTTGAGATGTCCTCTATTGCATACAACCATTGGACACTTCCTGGTCGATATTGATGTGTTTATTCACTAAAGTGTTAGGACCTAATGACAACCTATCAGGGAGAGGGGGTGGGAGGGAGAGAGAGTAGGAGAGAGATAGAGGGTGTGAGAGAGAGAGGGACTTGAGAGAGAGAGAGAGATGGTGGGAGGGAGATACTTGAGAGAGAGGGACAAGGAGAGGGATAGGGAGAGGGAGAGGGAGAGAGGGAGTGAGAGAGGGATGGAGTGGGAGAGAGATAGAGGGAGTGACTGTGAGAGGGAGAGGGGGTAGGAGGGGGAGACTTGACAAAGAGAGAGAGGGAGAGGGGGTAGGAGGGAGATGTTAGAAAAATAAGGACAAACAACTAAGAGGGGGGTGAATCAGTTGTCACAGATTATTTAAAATTTTCCAACTTAACTTAACTTAATCTTAGATTTGATGCATGAACAATAAACCCTAAACAATCAACACATCAGAAACACAGAGAACACCAAGATTTTTTACGTGGAAACCCTGTTACAGGAAAAACCATGGTGGATGTTAATCGACAATATTATACCTTGTTAAAAGTATAGAGAAGAATAATGGGAATGCACATGCATTCAAGCACACTGCCTAGAGCTCACTACTCAAATACAAGAGGGATCACTCCCCAAAGAAGAGAAATACAAATTAGATCCGCAAGGTATGAACTGAGAAAGTAGCTTCTCCAAAAGCCTGATACAGTTCTGTTTAAGTGCAAAAATACTCCTTCACACTTCGCTCAAAATTCTTCACACTCTGCTCTGCAATCGAATGATTAGATCATTATTCACACATATGCTCTTCATCTACTCTCACACACTTATGCACATCTCAATTTTCTCAAACAATCACTCTTATATATCCACAACATGAATTTCATCAACAACTTCGTCGACCAAAATATAAAACATATTTTCAATGTCGGCCCAAATTTACAAATAAATTTTCAATGTGAATCAAACACCATCGGTCAATATTATTTTGTGCCCTAAAAAAACATCCTCAAGCACACCAAACATTCAAATTTTAATCTCTAAGGATCCACAACACGTTACAACCACCATGTCAGCCAAGAACATGAAAATCCAAACACACATGAGAAAAATCTTCAACCACGAACACACTGATCAACGCGGACATGCCACAAAGATAGAGAATGATCTAGAAGCATCCACAAGCTACAAGAACCAACACAGAAACATCTGCAACAACTGAAATTACTAGAATCACATCAACTTCACTTAGGAATACTAACTGAAACCATAGAAACACTGTCAAAACACAACTATTCATAACACGAGCAAAAATTCACACGAACCTCTGAAACTTCCGGTAGATAAGCTAGATATTCTCAGCAATAAACCCTTTAGTCCACAATGATTGATCATCAACGTGTTAAGAAAGACACCTTCATGACCTTCACTATTCCACTAGCAACCTGCAACTCTTTCTTTACCAATTTTCTCAATATCCTCAACATATACAACCTTCAATACATCAATGCTAATAGTGTTGACATCAATGACAACCACATATCAGCAACACAACCACAACATCCAACATGAGATACTTGAGAGAGAGAGAGAGAGGGAGAGGCAGTGGGAGGGAGAGACTTGAGAGAGAGGGAGAGAGACAAAGTGAGAGAGAGATAGAGGGAGTGAGAGAGAGAGAGAGGGAGTGGGAGGGAGAGGGGATGGGAGGGAGAGACTTGAGAGAAGGGAGAAACTTGAGAGAGGGAGAGGGGTAGGAGGAGAGTATTGAGAGAGAGAGAGGGGGAGAGGGGTCAGGAGAAGAGAGTGGGAGATAGATAGAGGAGGAGAGAGAGGGAGGGAGTGGGAGAGAGAGAGGAGTGTGTGTGTGTGTGTGAGAGAGAGAGGGAGGTAGATACACGAGAGAGAGTGAGTGAGAGAGGGAGAGAGATAGAGTGAGTGAGAGAGTTGGGAGAGATAGAGAGTGGGTGGGATACCTAGAGGGAGAGGGGGTGGGAGGGAGAGACTTGAGAGAGAGGGAGATAGAGAGAAGAGATAGCGACCCTAAGAGGGAGATGGAGTGAGAGAGACAAAAAGACCAAAGGGGAGAGAGAGAGAGAGAGAGTGAGAGTGAGAAAGGGGGTTGGAGTGAGATAGATTTATCTAGGTAGGGTGGGAGGGAATGGGACTTGAGAGAGGGGATTGGAGTGAGAGAGAGTATTCTAGATAGCATGGGAGGGAGTGAGACCTGAGAGAGAGACTTTAGAGGGATAGAGAGTTATCTAGTTAGGGTAACGAGGTAGAGAGCATATGAAAGGTAAAACCTGAACTATCCATCTACAATCATAAACTGTGCACTCTAAGCATTATCAAAGTGATCAACCAAAGAGAGGGGAAAGCAAGATTATGTTAAAAGTAGGTAATTTGGTGAGCGCCAAATTTGGCGCTCGCCAAATGACCTGCTTTGGACATGTTAATTGACAAGATTCGTCAAATTTCTTCATATTTTTGTCTTTTATCCTCGTCATGTTTGCACGTCTTTCAATGCAAGTTTATAAAAAAATTGTGATGGCGTTAACTTATTTCTTAGCTATCTAAATATATAATTCTTTTTTTGTTTTGATTTAGTTAAGGTTTTGATCCATAACTTCTATTGTAAATGCCTTCATTTTTTGTCAAAAACCAACATGTGCTAGTTTTAGGATAGATTTTTACTTGTTCATCGAAATGTGAAACAAATTACATTTTTTGAAACTAGGCTCCATTCTACACATGATGAAAAAAAAATCAATTTTCGATTATTTTTCAAAAAATTTAGGGGGGAGCACACTCAAATTTTAGCTTTTTAGGATGTGTCCACTTTCGAAATTCATAAAATATTATATATTCATTAAAAAAATTATCCAAAAGAATGAGGATAAACTACATAGTGTTAGCTAATTTCTCACTATTTGGATTTTTGAAATTCTAAAACAAAGTTAATCAAAAAGGGGGGAGCCCTCAAGCACTATGTTGTTTTTTTCATTAAAAAATGACTTGTTTTGGTCCCTCCCCCTTTTTGAGACCCTTAATTTTCATTAATTTCAAAAATAATTAATATCTTAGAAACTAGACTTGGAGCACTTCAACTTTTGTTCTTGCTGTATCTTGAAATTTTGAGCATAACTATCTTCATTTTCTCGTGCAAATTAGATTTTTCTGATTTCAGAAAAAAGTGGCATCTTAAGAGCCAAAATTGTGTCACAAATCCATGCACTTACCCACTTGTAGAGAAAGCTTCTCATAGGAGTATCACCACCAGAGATCAAGAGACAATATGACCACTATCAAACTCTCAGAATACACACCCCCATCTACATACATCCTAGCCACTTATAACAAGCATTTTTGGAACCTTATAGAATTAGGGTTTTATAAGGTCATTTTTCATTTGATGTGTTAACGGAAAAGCCTTGATATGTCAGTGAGAAACAACCTTGAAGTATCAATGGGAAACAAACTTGATGTGTAAGCGAGAAAACCTTGACGTGTCAACAAAAAAATTTGAGGCAATGCCCCGAACCCCAAATATTGCTATGAGTGTACAATATTTGCATGATCAATTGCCACATACCAACATACATCCTATCAACAATAAACCGCATATAATTGCAAGGTTGAGGGGTGATCCCACAATATTTGTTTACAATTCCAGTGAGGAAGGAGAATTGCAAAAATGCTCCTATGATTTTTTTTTTCTTTTTATGGGTTCGCATGAACTAGGGTGTTCGAATGGACCTTGGTTCGAGCAAACCCTATTAAATAATGGGACCCAAATTTTTGGCATTTTTTTATAACGAAGACAATGGAAAATTCAATAAAAGGGGGGGTTCGCTCGAACCAAGGTCCATTCGAACCCTAGTTCTAGAGAACCCCCAAGGGGGGTTCGCTCAAACTTGGGTTCTCGAACCCCCCTATTTTTCCCTTCTCCCCCTCTTGCACCAAATTTTTGCAAAAAAATTCCCTTCGAAGCTTGGGTTGAGGATGGAAATGGAGGAGACTTCATAGACCTAACTGGATGATGGTAGTCCTCGGAATGAGCTATCCATCGAATATAATTTTAATATGTTTTGGTTTTATTATGTATTTTATTTTTTAGTTTGATTAAACATAGATTTTTCATTGAAAATCAAGCTCTATGTTCTGCACATGTGGAAAAATAGCATATTATCAAATTTTTTTTTTTAAAATATCAGTGCACTAGATATTGATGTCCTTGATCCAACAAAAAAAATTGAATTTTGATACATACAAAAAATGTTATGCTTTAGATAGTGAATCATGTCTAAATTGTAAAAGGTTTGACTTTGAAACTTAATTAAGAAAAAAATATTCAATGAAATGCTATGAAACCAATTCCATGCACTAGATATCGTAGTTATGAATCTAAATTTGAAAAAAATAGAATTTTATCCTTCATAGAAAAAAAGTTGTGTTAGCCAGTGACATCACTCTTTAAAAATGGCATTTACTATTAAAAGCTAGTTTTCGAAGGAGATGGAAAAAGAAGTGCAATCTGATTCAAAATTTTCTGAAAACAATATATTTAGAATCTACAAACAAAATGTCATAAATCACTAGTTTGCATCATCTTCAAATTCCTCACGGTTTAGCCACTATAGGTGCCTGAAAGTGAAGATTTAGTTAAAAAAAATTAGTTCAATGTCCATTTTGGCCAAAAATTGTAAATCAGTATTGTGGGATCACCTTGAGACACATTTTTTCAACAAATCTCCCACTTGTTGAACACCCTACAAGAGCAATGTGAGGGTGTAACCATCGTCTCTTTAATTGCTAGGGGCCAAAAGGCCCATAGTCTCTGAACACCATATGAACTTCTCTATGTTCACAGGCTTAGCTAAGGATCAACAACATTCATCAAAGTCTCTACCTTAACTAGCTTCACTCTTCCATCTTCAACCATATCTCTAACAAAATGATATTGTACATCAATGTGCTTGGTCTTGGCATGAAATGTCAGGTTCTTGGCTAGACATATCACACTTTGACTATCACAATAAATTGATTTTGATAGATTATGTAAATATTGTAGTATTCATAGACAAAAGACAACTCTATATTCTCCACAACAAAATGGAGTTGTAGAAAGAATGAATAGGAAACTGATGGAGAAGGCTAGGAGTATGTTGAGTGGTGTTATCCTAGAACAAATTTTTTGTGCTGAAGTTGTTGCCACTGCTTGTTACCTGATTAACATGTCTCCTACATGAACTCTTGTTGATAAGAATCCTATAGAGGCATGGTCGGGTTGTAAGCCTTCATTAAGACATCCTAGAGTTTTGGGTTGTGAGGCATATGCACATGTGCCAAAGGAGAAGGAAACAAAGTTGTAAACAAAAATATCATGCATACCACAACATAATGATTTACGTGGAGAAAACCCTTTCGAGAGAAAAACCCCACACTCCAAAAGTCGCCCAATATATTATCCAGAAATCAAAAGATTACAATATACTTGCAGAGAAAACTTCTCACAGGAGTATCGCCACCAGAGATCAAGAGACAATACGACCACTATCAGATTCTCAGAATACACACCCCCATCTACATACATCTCAACCTCTTATAACAAGCCTTTTCAAAACCTTCTAGAATTAGGGTTTTACAAGGTCATTTTTAATTTGACGTGTTAATGAAAAAACCTTGACATGTCAATGCGAAAAAACCTTGACCCAACACTTTTGAAGATGTTGCATTGATTCTACTTGTTGAAGATTAGAAACCAAGCACTTTTGAAGAGAACAAAGATCATTTCAGCTGCAACTTTGGTTTTGTATTGGATATGTGCAACTCATTGCTTCGTACAAAAAATATATGAAGGTGGCTATGGAGAGATCATTTTTGTTTAATATGTAACCAGCTTTAAGTAGTAGTAATATATTTTTTAGGTGTGTAGTAGGAAAATAAATATTTGAAAAGAATATTCTATTGTATATTAAATATTATTATATTAATTAATAACTAATATATGATTATATATATCATAAATATATAATAATAATAATCATATTAGTAGTAATTATATATAGTATATCAAGAATTGTATATATTTATATAATTTTAGTTATATATTATCTATACATAATGAATTTAATATATATTTTATAAATATATAATATTAATATTAATATATTTTATAATACAATTATTATTATATTATATAATATTAATTAATTTACATATAGTATAGATATATATCATATATTAACAATAACATAGAAATTACATATTATATTATTATTTACTATAACAATAAAAATATTAATACATTAAACAATAAAAAATATCAATTCTATGACTCTATCAATCAAATCAAATAGTTCCACTTTTTGTTGGTGCATAATTGACTAGAAATATTATAGGCAAACTTTTTTAGAAATAGTGTTTTTAAATGAATAGTATCAAATAGTGATACATTAGTCAAAATGCTTACCTCATACTAATATGATTGTACATACTACGATCCAATAGAATTAAAGAAAATAAGTTTTCATATATTGAAATAAATTTTAGAAAAATATATAAATTAGAAAAAATAGTCAATTGATTTTAATTCTTTGCTCCTATTGGTTCATTTGAACAAATTACTAAATTTAGATGAATGCATTAGTATACTTTCCTAAGGCAAGAACTAATAAATTTAGGCAGGTTTGAATTAAAAAAATAAAAGAATTAAATCTTATTATATATTTTTAGGTCTTTTTAAAAATGTAAATACTTAAAATTCATTATAGAAGTCTAAAATTTAGGTTATATCTTTCTTGTATATATTTTCAAAATGTAAATAAATAATTCAAAAAAAAAAGAGTTTGAAAATATGAAAAAAATAAAATATTTGGCTTAAATCATCACTGTAATATCACTTGTAATGAAATTATTTCAATATAAATAAAAAAAGAACATAATAGTGAATAAATTTATTGAGTGTCACTTCAAGGGGGAAACCTTCACAACCTTACAATAAGAATATAATTCATAATTTGGTGATCTGGAAGAGACTTGTTCATCCTTATTTATAGACATAACTAGGTAGAGGCATACCCCTTCATCCAAATTAGATTTCTCCAAAGTACAACTAATTAATGGGTTAAATAAGTGTGCTATAGTAATGTTAGTTCACACATATTCATGTACATGATAGAGTTTAAGGGCATAAAAAATAAACTTTTCCAACATGTTTTATGTAGACTAATAATGAAAGTAATAAGTACACAATGTATCATAACTTAGTTGCAAATATAAATATCAAGATATTGAAATATTAAATGCTATTTACGAAATTAAATGAGAGGGTAAAGGCCATTAGCTTTGGGAATGACAACAATTACTAAATTTATTAATGCATTGAAATCTATAACATCTTAAGGTCCTAGAAAGGATGGGTCTCTATTTTTACTTTGACTTGAGATAGTCACCTCTTTGAACGATCAAATTTGCAAATCAAAGTCTTTTCCATAGTCACAAATTTGATCTCTACCCTCAAAAGTGATATGGTATAGTGTGCAATCATATTTTCTAATTTGTTTGATTTATCTTTCTTCTTTGAGTGTTAAGGATTGGTGGTGTTTGCAAACACCTAGGGTAGACATTGTCTTCTCTTAGGTTGACCCCCTTGATAGGATCAACTTAATAGTTGAGGAAAATATTAAGGACAAACCTTCAAACATGTAGATGTTGAAGGATATGATGCAAAATTATATTTGTTTTAGTGCTCTAATTGAAGTGGTCTTAGCATGTTACTTTTATAAATGTGAATGGCTACCTTGATCAAATAAATGCAATTACCTTCCTTTAAATACAAGGACATAACAATAGATTGTGCAAATGTGTGTTTAGTTTGATCTAGGCAAGAAATACTATGTAGAGTCAATTAAAATTAAAAGTTTAATTTTGAAATTTCAAGAATTAGATTTGTGGGCGAAAGATTAATCTTATGCCTATAGAATTAGATCTATGGGTGTCATATTAATCCTAATATGTCCATAGGATTGATCTCGGACAAGGATATTAGACAATCAAGATGGTAATGAAATATCTAGAAATAAACATATGGTTAAACACAATAAATGAATAATTAGAATGAATATATCAATGTGTGAATCTAAATTAAATAATTATATCTTCAACAAACAACATACAAAGACCTTTGACCATAATGATAGTCATAACGAATGTGAAGCAAACCTAGATAGGAGATCCAAATGTGTATATATATAGAAAAATGTGAATAGAAAGAAATAACATTAGAATCCTTGGATATATAAGGAATCTATAATAAAAATAATATGAGAGGTGTGAACATAGAAATTGGACATTTAGAACAAGAAATTCGGAATGTTTGGATATAGTCTGAAGTGTAAACATTGAACACGGACATTTAGAGCCAGAAATTCGGAATGTTTAGACAGTAACGATTGGCTATGCTTGCATTGTTCCAGGCGGCGGTGGTCCCGACGTCTGCCTCCCATTCCTGTGGTACCCGTTTCCATTCTCAGCTCACACCGACACGTGTCACACTCCAAACATGAGACCCCTCTGCCGCCTCCGCCGTCGCCATCGGATTTTGTCCCCGCTATAGTCCTGATCGGTTTTCGGGATTGAAACAACCTTTCAATCCAATTAATTCAGTTCGAAAAATACGCGTTTTGTTTTTTATATTCCTTTCCTTTTTATTGGCGCCACAACCCAACCCTCACTCCTCGCTCACCACCTTCACTTCCCAGTTGGATCCAGACTCTCCTCTCCATGGCGATACATAATTACATGTTTCTGCATCCCCACGCTCCATTTCTTCATCCCCAGGCTCTGTTTCAGGACTTTATTGCAGGCCAAGGACGCGCTTTCATGAACCCCGAGAATGAATTAATGGATGTAATTAAAGCAACCTCTTATGGCACTCATCCCTTCTTGAAATTCTGTAGACTGAGACTCTTATGTCAGTCATTTCTTCTTGAAATTCTGTTAACTGAGACTATGGTTTTATGTAGGAATACCTGTCCAGAAGCGCGGGAGTTCCCGAATTCGATTTTGGAGAAGTGGAGCTGCCTGAGGATCCCCTGCCTCTGCCATTGTCAGTGCCATTCCCCTGTGCAGCTGCAGAGCAAGTGAGGAAGGATGAAGGAGCTGTGGTTCAAGCTGATTCCGTCCCCAATCTCTACTTCCTCCCCCCTCCTCCTCCCCTGCAGTCCAGAGAGGAGGTGCAGAGGTTGGTAATGTCACAGGGCAATGGCCCTGCCCATTTGGGGCTGAATGAGAAAGCCACAGGGGAGGGAGGGAGAGAGAGTGGGGGGTATCTGGGTAGCAGCTTATATGCTCATCCGCTTGAAATCGAAGGCTCTGCGCTTAGTCTCCGTCGTCGGATATACGGTACGGGAGACATTCAGGTATGCTTTCTGCAAATTTTTTCTTCCCGCCGACTTGCCATTCTTGAAATTAGGAACTGTTTTTTCTTCTCAGTCCAATGTTCCAACCAACTGCCTGGTTTTATGTAGCTGTTCGTTATTCCTTATACAACATGCTAAAATTATATGAGATTCAGTGAATCTTAAAGAAATTTCTTACCAGTTATGTTTATCATGGTTTGCAGAATATGGATTGCATTACAATGGGTCATGGATGTGGCGGTCCTCTGATATGTGATCATTCGAGTTTCGAGGAGGCGAGGTATAAGGTGGGGCGTTATACTCTTGAAGAGAGAAAACAACGTATCTACAGATACAAGATGAAGCGTACTGAGAGAAATTTCAATAAAAAGATCAAGGTACCTTAATACTCTTCATTCTTGATTCTTGTTCTTGTGAGCATTTTGTCATGCAAATCATGTTAAAGTTTAGTTTTGTTGTTTTTGGATTCGATTGTGTTCCAATTTTTTCATCAACATTATTAAGATAGAGAGTTGAAGAAGATGAGAAACATATTAGTTGCAGACTAGCAGGTTAAGAAGATAAATAGGAGGGAAATCCTATTTATCTTAACCTGCTAGTCTGCATGCATCAACACACACACACATCAACACACCAACACACTAACACACGACATACACACACACATACACAACAACACACAGCACACCCACACACCCACACACACACACACCAACACATGTGCACACACACACATTCGAGAAAACCCTATATTTATTCCCTCCTATTTATCTTCTTAACCTGCTAGTTTGCAACTAATATTTTTCTCATCCTCTTCAACTCTCTATCCTGATGATGGATCACTGAGTGTGATCCAAAACTTTGATGAAAAAATTGGAACACAAGTGAATCTAGAAGCAACAAAACTAATTTCATATAGATTGTGGAAACCCAATTGCATTGAATGCTGAAGTTTGTTAGTAGTTTTGGTCAAAAGTGTTTATCTAATAAAATATAGGTCAAGTTTGTTCAATTTGTAAGATCTATTTTGACTTGTAAGGTTATTTGGTTCAATTGGTAGTATGCATGTCGGAAAACCTTAGCTGATAGCAGACCTCGTGTAAGAGGGAGGTTTGCAAGAAATGAAGTTGGAAATAACCCTGCAATGGCTAATCAACATCAGGGTTATGTAGATGGAAATGAAATGGTAACAAGACTTCTATATTCTTGTTGTTGGATTATCTTTATTTATTTTGTGTCCTTATTTTTTATATTTGTTACTATACAGATCAATTCTTGGGTTCCACAAACTATCTAGTCTTGTGGGCATCATTAAAAATGCTCATTTCATTTCAACTATTCAAAAAAGAATTGGAATGCAAATCTATAAATGACTGTATCTTGTTATGAATGTTATTTGATTAATTGATAGGTGTTTCACTGTGCAGTTGAAAGTTGTAGGAGAGATGTATGGAAGCGGCGATGATAACTACTTGCACAGATTTGAATGAAATGAGAGGAGTACATTTTTGTACCAAATTTGGTATGGAAAGGTTGAGTTCAAATTTTATGTTATTTGTTATTTTTCAAATAATAAATAACAAATAACATGTTCACTTTTATTCTTTTCAAATAATAAATAATAAATAACATGTTCACTTTTACATGCTTCCTCTCTCATTACCTGATGTTAACTTAACTTTTTGAGTGACACCAAATGTGTCTCCTATTTAATATATTGTATTAAGCGCTATAGTGACTACATTGTAGTGTTTTCTATTAAGTGCTATAGTGACTACACAATGGTATGGTGTAGTCATTGAAGCACTGAATATTAAATAGTGTTTTGTTCTTCCCTAACAAATTAGTGAAAAGTGGAATGATTTCTCCAAAACTTGTGTAATGAAGATACATGTTCTTTAGTGTTATCTTTATATTAATTCAAGATTCAAGTATATCCAAAAGGGAATAAAATAAATCATTATTTTTTTAAACAATTCTTTGTTTTCTAGTAATAAGAAATTGATTTTAACAAAAATATTGTTCTATTAATTTTATTTTGATTTTTAAGCTATATTAAAAAATGGGAGAAAAAATATTACATTTTTTAAATAACACAAATATAAATATGTTAATCTACATAAATAGAAGTAAAGGCTCATAGTAGGGGATCAAAATTATATGGTGGTTGATTTTTCCTATCCTCGGCAACATTTTCCACTAGAAATTGTCCACAACATCCTCCTCATTATGGTTGTGTCATACACCATGCAAGTTCTATTGCTTTGATTATTTAATTATTTATTATTTTTCATTTTATTCCTTGGCCATTATGTCGTATGTAATTTATTTTCCATGTGTAAATATATATTTATAAAAGGATATTTTATCATACATGTAAGAGTATTTATGCCAAGATAAATGTGTAACACATATTATGATGTGTAAGAGCATGATTAAGAGGGGGGTTACAAACCAAATTACAAGTTTGATATGTTAGTTTGTTGTTTTAGATGTTGGGTTTTTTCGAGTATGTGTGTGTGTGTGTGTTATTCTTTTCTTTGTGCTATTTACATGCTGGAATGTTTTTTATTTTTTTATAGATTTGATTACTACATTATTTTTTTCAAAGGGTTAATATCGAAATGCTTGCAATGTTTAATAATTATGATTTAATTACTAAAGGGTTTGTGAGTGAATTTCTTAACATTTGGTATAAAATAAAAAGTGGTTTTGTGGTTTACATATGCTTTCATCTGACTTGTTTGTATTACATAGACTTGCATGTTGGCTACATGTATTTGCATGTCACTGCATATGATAGATCCATGGTGATTTGGTTTTGGGTATTCTTCCTTTGTTGATTTTTTAGCTTAGTAACTTTGTGGGTATATATAGGAAGGAATTATTTATTTATTTGTTTATCCTTGTATGAGTGATATTTTGTACTCGACTTGATTTACTATTTTAGAAAATAATATGGTGAGCACTAGTAGAATGGAGTTGGTCATGTGTATGCATGTTACATTGTTGTGACATGAAACTCCTATTTGGTAGTATGTGATTAAACTCTAATATGGTGTCTCTATTCCTTTATCCTATGATCATCTATAATAGAAGAGTGTTCATGTTGTGGGTTTTTGTTTGGCCTCTTGGTCACATGAAAAATCATTAGTTATGCTGAGTATCGTAAGGAGTGCTTAAGTTGGGTTCATGGTTTAGATCCCTAATTTTCATGAAAGCACTAGATGATTAGCCCTTGGTTGCATGTGGGTTATGGATTTTGTCTTTTGGTGACCTAGAATCTTTCAAATAACTTGGCTCCTTTGTTTACATGTACTTGGTAATGGTTGTGGAATTGGTCTTTTGGTGGCCTATATTTCTTAGACATCCCTTTAATCTTTTTAGATATTTGTAATTGCATATTTCAAATTCATTTTATTTTGGATCAATGGGTTTTGTAGATTTTATGTTTAAAATAATTGGGTTTACATATTTATGATATCATATTATTTTAGATTATAAATTTGGTGTTTTCAAATTTATGAAAATTATATATGTATACATGGATTTAGATTTACATGGGTGGTATTGAAGATTTTGCATGTTAACCAAAATATGTGGTTTTATAGATATGTCAAATGATTGTTGTTCAATGGTTTTTTGGACAAAGACATATAAATTTGTGTCCATGCTCCTTGTATGGTTAGAGGAGGTTGGTTGTAAACTCCTTAGGTGTAGAAGTGTTGATATGTGCTTCATCACTTAACATTTCTATGGAGTGGCTTATTGGGTTCCTAAATTATGGAAACTTCGTTGTGAGTTTATAGTAAATTAGATCTAGAGTTAAATGGTGTTTGAATAATGGAAAATCTAAATGTTAATCTTTGGCTGGCTCTATTTTTCATAGTTACTAATATGATGCTAACCCCGTATATTACATCATTTGAGATCTATAAGTTGTGCAATTTTATGGGTGTTATATACCCTATAGGTTGTATGGGTAACTTGGATGTAGGTTGTCTATACCCATAGATATTTCAATTTTGATGTAGATTCTATTGGTTGGCCTTTCTTTGTTAACTAGTGCATTGGTAAGTTTATTACTATGAGGTGGAAAGATAGTGTTTGGAGTTCCTAAGATAGTTACATTTTGGTACCTAAAGCTATTGAATATGGTGCAATGAGAGGCTTTGGGTAATGGCTCAATGAGATCTTTGTGTGGTTACATAGTCTATTCTATCTTCTTGGTTGGAGATAATGGTTCTACCTTGGGAACTGCTAGTGTTATAGTTGTGTTCTTTGATTTTAGAAGGGCCATGGGTGATCTTCAATTGGGAGATGTTTATCATAGTGTCATATGCAACTTCATACCACCCTTAGTGGGACCTTTGGTAGTGATATGGAACTATCAAGTTTTGTGATGTATGGTATTCTATGGTGGATGATGGTGTCATGAGGAGCTCGTGTTTCCTACTGCGTACAAGTAGTGAGGATATTTTGGTAATTCCTTATTCTACCTAAAGAGGATGGTTATCTTCATGTGTTTTGAATATGTTGACATCTTATTGCCATGGAGGGATCTTATAGTATTTGATTGAGTTGTTATGGTTTTTTAGTTTAGATCGATGTATCCTTGATTTAGACGATAAGGTTGATGTTTTATATGGCAAACTTTAGGTCACTAGTTGGAATTTTAACATGATATGGATGCTTTAAACATATTTATCCATTGAGGAAAGTGGCCTTCCTTAGTGAAGACAAATAATCAGACCAATTGGATTTTCTAGAGTTTATATGCTTTCTTAATTATAGTAATATCATTCGTCATGGTTTAGAATATAAATCATGATATCATCATAATGTCTTAGGTTTTGTATTAATTTGATAGTGTGATCTTCGATGGTGGTTTGTAGTAACATGCCAAATGAAAGTTGTGATAATTTTACCTTGGAGCTCCTATTCGTTATGATGTTTTTGTTGGAATTTTGTTTGCATGAGATGATTATTTGTACACATCAAATTTGGTGAGATTAAATATCTTTCTTTTGTAGATTATATGTTAGAACAATGACTCACTTGAGGAGGTTTTAGTAAAAAGACCAAGGAGACTACATCTTGAATTGGATGTTTTAGAAGTAGAACTTTCTCATAAACGACTCTTGGTCCATTTTATGGTGAATGATTTGATAAGTATTGTCCACCTGATTTTAAGATGCATCCTTTCTTTTTGTCTTAACTTCTTGTGTATTTTTTAGCTTTGAGCTATGGATGTCAATTTTGAGAACATGTTCGAGTAGTAGATACATGGGTAATAATTTCCATTATCTCCTTATATTTGAATCTTTAGCTATATTCTTAGTTTTGAGGTTTTAGAGGTGGTTAGTGGATGTGGGCATATTCCCTTGTTGTGGGAATGATTGTTTGATAGTATTTAGTTTGAGAGTTTTACATTTACTTCCACTATATTTGACATTAGATTGAATGGTTATATGTTCACAAATTTTATATTTATGGATTTAAAAAATCTTATTTATCATAACTTGAGCACATGTTGGTGTTCATAGAAGGACATGGTTTGATTTGTGGGTTTCTGATTATGTTTTTTTGTGTACTCAAAGGTTTGGTTCATTTCATGTTGTAGTTGAGGGTTGTGTAGAGTTGATCATTTACTAGTTCTATACTTCATTAGGGTATGTGCATGAAAATAGTGGGACAAAAGAGGACCAAAAGTGGTCACTTTTATTTTTTTAAATCACTAAAAAATGATCTTAAATAAGAAATTGAAGATATACATGCTCAAATTTGTAGATATGACTAGGACAAGATTCGTAATGCTAAAAATCTAGTTTCTAAACTACTATTTTTTTTAAACGGTGGAGATTAAGAGGTTCAAATAGGGGGAACACACAAAGGGCTCATTTTTTATCACAAAAATATAGCATAACATCTATTGTACTTCCCCCTAAAATGTTGAGTTTTTTAAGTATTTCATAAATATCTTTGGTGGAAAATTAGCTAACATCATGTGGTTTATGCTTAATTTTAACTCTAAATTTTCAATCAATGTATGATTTTTTTATTAATTTTCAAAGTGGACATATCCTAAAAAATAAAAAGTTGAGGATGCCCCCTCTATTTTTTGAAAACTAATTGAAAGTCAATTTTTTTAATGTGTATATAATATATTGAAAAATATAAAAAACATAATTTCTTTCTAATTTGGATAAATGAATAAAAAATGACACTAAAAATACTACACATAAGTTTTGGGAAAAAAAGAGGACAATGGTAAAAGAAATTGAAGACCAAAACCTTAATGTATTGAAAATGATTTTTTTTTGATATGGTTAGAAAGGTAAGAAAACTGATGTTATTTTGTGACATTTTTTAGATCAACATCCAAAATTGTGCAAACCTGATTGAGAGTATGCTTGATATTTAGTTGTTTTTCAATATTTTACAAAAAATGGATCTTTGAGCATTGAAATGTAAGTCCAACCCTTTGGTTTGGATACACGTAGAAAACATAACCCTAAGGGTTGGAAATATCCGAGGCAAGTTATAATGTGAGAAAGTTATAACACAAGTGTTATAACATGCTTGCATTTTTTTGTATATAAAAAATAGGAAATGGTCAAAAAGCATGTGCATCCCATGATTTTGGATCCACCTAATTTGTTTTATCCTACAAAATGTGCATTCTTCACTTTTATGGTTTTGAAAAATTGCAATCATTAGTTGACTAATATATCATTTTTCTTGATTTATTGAAGTAGAATAATAAAATTGTATGTTTTTAAATTAAATTTGATAGTTTGAATGATTATTTTCATGTTTACAATAATTCAAATGATTATTTTCACGTTTTAAAGAATTTGAATGATTGTTTCCATTTTTTGTATTTGTATTTGATATTTTTCAATCATTGTTTTCTTTATTTTGGCTAATTGGATATAGAATTCAACACCACACCAATAAAATTGATCAAAAACTCAAATGATGGAGGAACATGAATTTGAGAATGAATGAAACACTTTATGCAATTAATAAATTGATTTTTGGAGTTGAAGTTACTTCCTCTTTTCTATCTCAATTTGATATAGAAAAAATTCCTCAAGCATCGATCGAATTTATTTAACCACAAAGGTGGGGCTAGCATAGTTGATATATTTTAATATATCATGATGCCAATAAATTTAACCTTTCTATATATCTCACCTTGCATTCCTTTATCCAACCAAGCATTCTACTTGCAGAGCTATAATTCAAAGAGATAATAATTATCCTATGAATACATGGTTTGATAAATAATATCAAAAGCTTCACATCACACTTGAGAACCTCCTTAGACACATGACCCTATTTCTAAGTTAATATTATTCATAGAAATTATCACACTACACTACAATAGAGATCTAGTGATAATTCATTTTCATCCATTATCATAACATTTTATCTATCCAACCTATTTTTAATGTTACTTGCAACCACACAAAAACATGGTATTCTTTGTACACTTGCATGTTATTGGCTACAAGTGTTATGTTTCAATGTTTTTGCACTAGGTCTTAGGATTTTTCCTATATATTTGTCTTGTATATACTTTCCTATGTGTGTTTTTATTGTTTTTGTCTGTTTAGTCCTGGTGGTCCTCCTTGTTGTTGTTGTTGTTGTTGTTTGCACTCTATAGAATGATGTTTTATGAGATTGTTATTATTTCATACCCAAAAACAACTAGAGCTAATGCTACCACCTGGATAAAATATAAAAAATTCCCTATTAGTATACGAACCATTTTTTTACTGGATTGATCTAATAGTTTCAATTAGATGTTTCATGATTAGGGTTCTAGTATAGGTGTTTGTATTAAAGAATATTAATTTTATGTTGTATAGATATTTGTCTTATTACATGTCTCAAGGTAAAATTATCCCATGTGTTTAAACAATGGGCAATACAATACAATCACCAGATTGGTCTTATTCACCATTGGATAAATGTTACATTATTTAGTGTAAGTTCTTAGTTTGGTGTTGTGTATTTACATATGTTTTGGTGTCTTGTGTAATGATTTTAATTCAAGATTGGATGGTATTTTCTTTGTATCATGCCCACAATAATTTAAAATATGAGTGATTAAATCCTTTCTCTATGCCTAATGCATATTCTCTATGGTGATAATTCTCATATTATAGCCTCCCAAAAATCATTTACACTTTAGGTTATAACTGATTATTTACTACTTATAGCTACTGGAAAAATAATTCAAAGCACGTGCTTTATTCTCAAATCTCTAGTGCTATCACCTTGCCTATTCTCCACTACTACTGTTGGCAAGAGAAATGGGGAAGTATAGTCTGGAGATTTGTACCTTAACACTCCTCGTGTAGTTTGTTTATACCCTAGAGGATATAGTAAGAGAAACAAGCATGCGCAATAATAATCTAGAAGGAATACATATCATATACCATCATAATATCAAAGAAAATATTCATACATCCATCACACACATATTTAATCCTTATAACTCCTTTATATTATATCATAACAAGTAAAAAAGGTAGGTCTATGTCTCTACTTCAGTGTTATATCTTTCTACAATTATATCTCATAATCTCCTATCTCTATTTGTATATATTTTACATCATATATACATACATTCCCTTAAAGGGGCATGACTCCTAACTATACCTAATGGATTTTTCTAGTACCGCGGACCTCTTCCAATAGCATGTGGTATGTTCTATTGTCCCCCTTGACCTACTAAGCTCATCCCCCCTTTTAAAATTATGTCTTGTCCTCAAGATATGATGCTCAATTGGGAAGGATGTGTTGCTATTGTATCTCTAGTTTAGCCAGGGTGGACGTCTAATGTGCATGTTCCTAGATTAGGGTACCCATTTGTCCTTGTATTTGTGCCAATGTGAGCTCTGCTTCCCAGAGATTAGCTAGGATTGAAATGTTTGTTGTTATTTGTTTGGCTTCCTTCAAAATAAGTTGGAGGAATATTAACTCGCTACTAATAGTATCCCTCAATTGTTGTATTTGTTCTTTTACTAGTTCCCTTTGAGTGTGGAGCTATTGTAGTTGAATATGAAGATTCTCCACTTGATCCCTTAGTCCTTTGATTGGGTTCTGTAGAGGATCATATATGTGACTTGGGCTATCTGGTCTTCAATTTGAATCATTTGGTTGTGGAGGTCCTTTGTTGTATTCTACTATTATAAAAAAAATTGGTATATCACCCTAGCCTCTTGGATACTATCTTTGGTTTGTTTGATCTATTATTCGAGTTGGGAGTGTGTAGTAGCACATCTCTTTGTAAACTCCTCTATTTTATTTCTTACCATCTCTTCTTGGGCCTCTTTGATGATGTTGGACATTATGAAGGAAATTTTTTCTTACAAACTATCTACTAGCTACTTCAATTATTATGATAGCAGGAGTGAAGTGTCCCATGAAAGATGAGGAATTACATTTTATAGGGTGAACACCACATCCTCCAATTTTTCAATATGTTGGATGTGCTCGTGCAACAGTTCTTCTCGAGTGATTGCATGGAAGATGTCCCCTAATTGTATCTTTTGTAGGGGTGATATTCCAAATAAATTAACTTGTGACCCTACCAATGGTACTTGTAGTAGTTGTAGAGATGACACTATTCGAATCTGCTATTGTTGTGCCAAAAAAATATTAATTGCAGAGATAGTATATGAGGGAGTGGATACTTATCAAGAATCCTCTTTGTTTTTGTCTACTTCTTCTCTAGAACCATCCACATTCTCTTCTTGTTTCTCCCTATTGTCTCTCAGATTAGTCTCTATCTCTATGGGAGTGTCATCCTCTAGAGTTGGGCCCTTGACTTGCTCTTTGTTCTTTATCATTTCCTCATAGAAATTTTCTAGTAATTTCTTCTGTCTCCTTCCAAATAGCCTATGTGTCCTCCATATTTCCCTCTATGAGTTTTTCAACCCTTTATTTTGTGCAGATCTCTTGTGCTTGTTCTTATTCCAAGGCTTACTTTTCCTCCTCAGTTTTGTTTTGGATAATTGAGGAGATTGCTTGCTCCTTCATTTATTCATCCCAAATCAATGCCTTTGCCCTCTTCTCCTTAATTGTAATAACTATCTCTTTAGGGAATTATTTCATAGCTTCTTCCACCCCTTTATTGGCTCAATTAATGTGTATGAGGAGGCATTGTATTATCCTATCTTTATTTTTTGTGTTATAATCCTCAAATTTTTCCACTGTTGGTAGCATGTTGTGATGGATGATGGAAATTTTGGTAGCCAATATATTGATCAACTCTTTTGGCTACTTTAGAGATTCTTTTGGTTGTTTCAAGTTTATTTTCAGTTGCTCTTGAGTTTCTTCTGGTTGGTTTAGAGTGACATTTGGTTGCTCCGATTTGACTGGAAAAAGGGTTATTGAAGTTTGTTGTCCTCTTTTCTTCTTCCTAAGAGGTTGCTCGACCTCTTCTTCTTCCTCTGATATTTCTTCTATGTTGTCTTGTTTTGTCTCCTCCTCTGCCTTGCTTTTGACCCTCTATTTAGGCCTTTCTTGTTTGGTTCTTTTAGGGGCTTGTGGTGGCTTTATTGGTGTAGATGTGGTGAGGCCTTCTGATTTCCCCAGAGAGGTGTTTTGGATCCCCTCTAATTATCTTGCAAAGGGTTTTGAATGTGCTACGGTTTTTGCAAACCCTCCTTCTAGTATACCCCATTTCTTGTAGAGTTTGATTTTGTTCTTTAAGTCCTCCTTATCTTCTTGGACAATATTTTTTCCATGAATTATTTATATGTACCAAACCTTTCTATGGTAGTATCCTTGGGATGTCATAGCAAGGTTGTCACATATGCATCTATTTCTTTTGTATAAACTTCATAAGGTAGTTGCGAGATCCACACTGTACATGGTTGTATGGCCTCCATGTAAGTGTAATCCTTGTCTACCAAGAATATAATGGTGTTGGTGTATTGTTGAATGGAAATTTAAGGGATCCTCTCCCTCTATTGCATTTGTTCCTAGAAGGTTTTGAAAAACCCCTAGTATGTATCTTTGTATGTCGTGTCTTGGAATTGATATATGTGTCACCACTGTCTGGTTGAGTTGCCAAACCTTCCCTTTGAATTTTGGCAGTTCATTGAAAAAGTAAAACATTAAACAAATGAGTAGTGTACCATACCGAAAATGGTACTTGGAGTTCTTAATATTTTGTATGTTCTCCATCAGTTGCTCCCTCATAACTTTGCATAAAGTCCTTTCCTTCTACCACCATCTGATAGACCATATGAATAGCGGTGGTAGTTACAGATTCCTCTTGATTGGTATAGTATGTCTTATATCAAATTCCCATCATCACATACCAGACTCTAAGATTTATGATTATTTTTAAATTCATGCTTATGGCATCGAAGATAGCTTCGTTCAGCTATTCGACCTCGCTATTCTTGATTTCCTTCTTGGCTAGAATTCTACCTACCATCCTCAACCCTATCACCATGTGGATGGCTTCCTTTGTGAATCTATATGGTTTGTTTAGGTACATGAATTTTTCATGGACCCAGCTCAACACGATTCAAACCCATGGGTCATCGCATAAATTTGAGTAGTCCTTCTAGATGTCAAGATTCTTCTAGCCAATCTCCATATACTTCGAATTTTAAGTTTTATCATCATCCTCTAGAAGTTTGTATCGAAGGTCTTCCAACTTAATGTGATTGATTTTTGCTATCTGCTCACAAATGTACTTCCAGACATTCTCTAGGTATATGATATTATGGGGTTACCGATGAGAATGCGCCATCCTTGTTAGTTTCCAATGCCTTGTAGAGGTATGTTTTGAATGTGGGTTGAGATTTCTCAATACTTTCACTACATTAGGAGTGGCCATTGTTATGGAGATAATTTTCACAGAGCGCTAGACTGCTAAGGCTTTGATCTCTCATGAACTTTCACAAAATTCAAATTGCAAAGGAAAACAAGTGAGGGAATGAGTGGAGTGTGAGCTTTTATATAGGTAGGGGTAGCTGCACATTTAATGTTTTTCCCATTTTCCAGGTTTTCCTAGCCATTTTATTGATTTGACGGGTGACTTTTAGGTTTTTAATTTTTTTATCTTCTTAAGGTCTAAACTATGGTACATACTATACATAAGGTGTTTATAGTTTGATATTTTCATTATGGTGGTAGGTGATAATGTTTCAAGTGTGCTCCATTATCGTGCCTTGTTACAAGCATGTTGTCCAATTATCCCTATTTTACTACTCCAGATTCGATTATCTCATGAATTTAGTGTGGTCTTAACTAGATGACCTTTATTTTTCCTTGATTTTTAAATTTTCTATCATATAACAACACCAAATCCTTTGTTCAAAATGTTTTCAACAGCAAGTTTCAGTTGTGCCATGCCTTTTATCTTTGTCTTTCTAACTAGTGGTTTTATAATGTAATTTGTTAAAATTCATCTAATTTCTCCAAATCCTCTATCCTTTGTATCAAGGATTGATCATCCTCAAACCGTAAAGTGTGTGTGGTACATATGTTAGGAACGATGAAGTTCATAGGTATTGTGGCATCAATTCCATACCCCAAATGGAATGGGGTGAAAGTACTTTCATAGGATGTGTGGTATACACAAAGTATCATAGGTATCTTTAGATTTTAATCTGTTATGTTCCCATCACACATCCTTGTTAATGCTTTTCCAATTATTTTGTTAAGTGCTTCACTGACTCTATTAGCTTTTCGATGATATGGTGAACTCCTACTATGTGTTATCATAAAATTCTACAATAGTTCCTTTATCATCTTATTCACAAAGTGTTTACCTTGATCGTTGACTATGCTTAGAGGATATCCATACCTTGTAATGATATTTTTATATAAGAATTTTGTGGAATTTTTTGAGGTACAGTCTCTTGTTGGTTCTACCTTTTCCCACTTTTTTAAATATTCCACTCTGATTATAATGAATTTGGCTTTTGAATACTTTGTTGGAGGGTCAATTGGTCATATGAAGTCTATCACCCACTTTTCAAATGGATTTTGGGCTAATACTGATCTTAGTGGCATCTCATCTCCTGGGGTAGGTTTCCCTACCCTTTGGCAGATATCGCATCCGTTTACATATTTTGTGGCATCTTTGTTTAAAGTTAGCCATCATATGCCTCCAAGTTTTATTATTTTCTCCAGAATTATGGCCTTCATCAGTTCCTTCATGTATCTCTTGTAAAATATATTTCCTCTCATGTTTGTATACCACTCTTCTTAAGATATCATCTTTCCCAAGATGGTGTAGTTCTCCTTCCACTAAGGTGTGCGGTATAGCTCTCCGCACTAGTGGTTGTTTGTCTTGCAATGATATATCCTTAGGGAATTCTCTTGTAGAAAGAAAAACAATAATGTCTTCCAACTCTTTTAATACTGGAGTAATGCAAAATAAATGTGTATTGGGTAACTCTTCTTTGTAGGTATCTGGTTCTTCTCTGATTTCAATCCTTGACAAGTAAATCCAACCCTTAGTTATTCTTCTCGAGTTTTACCATGATTTTAAAGTCAAACTCTTGGAATAACAACAAACATCTAGATATGTGCCCATGGGTTACTGGTTTGCTAAGTAGGTATTTTAGGGGTTCATGATCTGTGATGAAGGTGAATGGTGTAGACAATAAATAATGTATGTACTTTTGTAACACATACACCATTGCTATTGCTTCCCTTTCTATGGTGGTGTAATTCTTTCTTACCGCATATAGTTTCCTACTAGAAAAAGCTAAAGGATGATCCTTATTTCTCTATTTGGGTGAGTACCACTCCTTTTCTATACCAAAGGCATCAACATGAACATGGAAGGGATTGTTCCAATCTGGAAAGATAAGAATTGGTGCCTTTGTAATTTTTTGCTTTAAGGTATCAAAGGCCCTTTGTGCTTCTTCATTCCATTTTATACTTTTACAACTTTTCTTCATCAAGAGATCCTCTAATGGGGCTGCAATTTTGACATAACCTTTGATGAACTTCTTGTGATATCTTGTGTACCCTAAAATTTCTTGAATTTCAGGGCATTCTTTGGTGGTGGTAAGTTAAGAATTAAAGCCACTTTCAAGGGGTCTACCATTAACCCTTCCTTACATATGATATGGCCTAGAAGAGTCCCATATGGTTTTTGCAAGTATGAGTAAGTTTGGTGGTGTTGTCATTGATGTCAACACAGTACAGGATGTTGCAGGTTGTGCATGTATAGTTCAGATGCTGATGAGATGTTGTGAGTACATGGAGCTATCTTTATGGTGTTGCAGGTGTGCTGATATGATAAGTTGCTAAGTGTTGTTGTGAAGACAGAGTTGTGTATGTTTAGAATGTGCTCTAATTTATGCTCCACATTTCTTATGTGTTGATCCTATGCTTGTGTGGATATGAGGTGTTGTTTATGGGCATCTATTGGTGATATCTCCTAGTTTGTAGCTTCTGGTTTGATGGAGAGTGAAAGTTGTGTGAATTGGTTTGGTAGAGTTGTTTGTCTATGACTGGGAGAAGTCTCTTTGCTTTGTAGTCCTTCACTGGTTTGTTTAAGGTCTTGCAGATATGGAATATGTCTTGTAATGGTGTTCTTTGTATTTTGGAAAAGGTGTTCGTAGTTTGGTACTCCGAAAGTTGAGTTTTAGTATTGCTATGTGTGTCTGTATAGTCCGAATGGACTGATGAGAAGTGTTATGGGTTTGAAGGTTGTTGCAGATGATGCACATGAGTCTAAAGGAATTTGAGATGTGTTATAGTGATTGGTGAAGTGTTTCAAGTGGTTCACACATTATCTTCTCTTTGCAAAAGTGTGTTTGGATGACCTATTGTTTACAATTCATACAAAGGATTAAGCATTAATTAAGGAAGCATGTGATTGATCCGAGACATTGTTTTGGGTCTTGGTTAAGTGTTGGATTGGTCCGATCTCATTCCTTTCCATTGTGGGAATGTTGAGTTGCTGACCTAATTTGAATTTATGAAATAAAGCGTGTGTAGCCAACCTTGGAGAAAGTTTCTAAGGTTGAGGATGGTATAAATATTTGTCAAGTTGTGTTGTTATACAATCGATCATGCCACAAGTTTGAGAAGAAAATTCATGCAAAAGTGAATTGAGGCAACAATACTTTAATGTGATAGATTCTTGAAAGCAGTGAGTTGATGGTGTCTACAATCCTTCTGATCAGGCTGCGAATGTGTGTAACTTGTAGTGGTGGATCTTTCTACTATCTTTTCTTTCTGTAGGTAGTGAGCCTCATTCTGGAAAATGAGTCCTATCTGTAGGAAGTGAGCCTTGTATTTAGGCAATGAGCCTCTTTGTAACCAATTTTGCTATTACTTTATATGGTGAGCTAATCCTCACCATGGTTTTTCCCTTATTAGATTTTCCACATAAATTTGGTGTCTTTTGTGTTGATTTTTCTTTCTATTATTTTCATTTCATGTTCATACTTAATAATAGAATAAAGTGAAGTTGACAAGTGTTTGAATTTGGAGACAACTAATTCACCCCCCCTCTCAATTATTTTGCGCCTTTCAACAATTGGTATCAGAGCTTTGGTTCCTTGGTGAAGATCTTAACCACTTGAGGTAGATCCAATGGCACACAAATTGGTGATCCCTATGTTTGATGGATCTAACAATAGTGACTGGAAAGTGCAAATGAGAGGTTACATAATCTCTCTTGGTTACAAGACCTGGAAGGTTGTTGAGATGAAGTATGTTGCACCAACAAGAGGTCCTACTTTTGCAAATGAGATTTCTTCCTATGAGGATAATGAGAAAGTGAGGTATGTAATCTACAGTGCTTTATCTAAGACTGAGCGAACAAAAGTTATTTCTTTAGGCACTGCTTATGAAGTTTGGAAAAATTTGGAAGATATCTATGAAGGAAATGATAGAGATAAATTGTCAAAGAAGCTGAAAACAAAGCACAAATATGAGAATTTGAAAATGGAAGAAGGTGAAGATATTGCAAGCTCTTTCCAGAGGGTTGATATTGCAGCGAATGAAGTAAAGAATCAAGGTGGTACTCTGACTCATGAAGATGTGATGGAGAAGATTCTGATGACTCTACTAGAGAGTTAAAGTGATAAAGTTTCAGCCATTGAAGAAGTGTATGATCCTAAGAAGTTTACTAAAGAATAGCTAATTTAGCACCTTGACTGCATTTGAGATGAAAAATTTTGGAAAGAAAGAAAGATCGAATCATCTTTTAAAGCTATAAAGACAAAGGATGATCCAGATAGTGATAATTCAAATGAGTTGGAAGTTAATTTTACAAGGAAGTTGAAGAAAGGTACCAATAAGTACAAATGTATGTTGCCCTTTAAATGTTCTAGTTGTGGAAATATTGGTCATTATGCTTCAAGATGTCCAAATAGAGTTGTACATAAGAAGAACAGAGATAAAAATAATAAAGACATAAAGGATAAGAAGTACAAGAAGTTGTATTATGTCAGAGAAGATGTTGGGATTTCTGATGATGAATCAAACTTTGAGGATAATGATGATGAATTCTTTTTTTTAGCTTTAGAGAATAAATCTATATTTTCTAACTTTGGAAGATGTGCAAGGGAAAGTGGTTCGAAGAACAAGAAGGATGAGATGGAAGGTACTCTGGTTGCTGCATTTCATGCTAGAAAATATGAAGACTATTGGGTGATTGACAGTGGTTGCTCTAATCACATGACCAGAGATAAAAGTAAGTTCACTAAGCTTGAAAAATATGATGGTGGTTTAGTTATCTTTGGAGATGATTCTAGAGAAAAGATTGTTGGGAAAGGAACAATTAGCTTTGATGCAAAACACCGTATTGATGATGCCTATTATGTTAAGGGCTTAAGGCATAATCTTTTGAGTGTTTGAAAAATGTGTAGTAAAGGATTCAAGCTTTTGTTTCAGAATAACACCTGTGAGATTATGAAAGGGTCCACAACTTTGGTTGCAATAAGAAGAAGAACATATGGAAATATTTATCAACTTAAGGGTGTTGATGGTCAGTGCCTTGTATCTCAAGTCAATGAAAGTTGGCTATGGTACCAGAGGATGGGACATGTAAACTTTGATAATTTGATCAGGATCAGTTCAAGAGAGGTTTTCTGAGATCTACCTAAGATCACAAAGCCTAATACTGTGTGTAGGAGTTGTCAGTTGGGAAAGAAAACTAGATGTAGTTTTAAAGGAAAAGATCAATCAACTATCAAAATTCTGGAATTGGTGCATATTGATCTATGTGGGCCTACAAGAATAGGAAGTCTAAATGGTGACAGGTATTTCATGCTCCTAGTTGATGATTATTCAAGAATGACATGGTTTACATTTCTTAGAGAGAAGACTCAGACTCTAGATAGATTTAAAGTGTTCAAGGAAAGGGTAGAGAATGAAGTAAACCCGAGAATTAAATGTTTAAGGTTTGATAGAGGTGGAGAATTCACTTCCAGTGAGTTTAATGCATTTTGTGAAGAGCATGGCATAAAGAGACATTTTTTTGCTCCCAGAAATCCTCATCAAAATGGAGTTGTAGAAAGAAAGAACCAAACTAGTTAGGAACCTGTAAGAACTATGATGAAAGAAGCAAATATACCTGATGTATACTGGAGAGAGGCAATCCAAACTACTGTTTATATTCTTAATAGAGTTCAGATAAGAGGTAACAACACTAAGACTCCTTATGAGATGTGGATTGGTAAAATTCCTACTATGAAGTACTTTAAGGTGTTTGGAAGAAAATGTTACATTAAAAGAGATGATGAGAACCTTGGGAAGTTTGATGCTAGATGTGATGAAGGAATTTTCATTAGGTATTCAACTAGTAGCAAAGCATACAAATGCTTCAATAAGAGATTGAGGAAGATAGTTGAAAGTGCAAATGTGAAGGTTGATGAAGATATGCACAAACCAGTTGAGATAAGTGAAGTTAAACCAAACGAGCCTATTTGCAAACTAGTACCATAAGAGAATAAGGAAGAAGAAGAAGAAGAAGAAGAATAGATTGAAGAAGAGGAAGAAACTCCAAAACTTCCTCCTAGGACTCATAAGTATGTAAAGAAGAATCATCCTGAAGAACAGATAATTGGAGATAAGAGTGAAGGTGTGAAAACAAGAAGCAAAGTGGTAGCAAGTGAGGTAAATATGTGTTTAATTTCAAAGATAGAACCTAAGTTTGTGTATGGATCATGTAAAGATGAAAGTTGGGTTAGAGCTATGAAAGAAGAGTTGTAGCAAATAGAGAAGAATCAGGCATGGGAACTAGTACCTAGACCAGTAAACAAGAATGTGATTGGCACTAAGTGGGTGTTTAGGAATAAGTTGAATGAGAATGGTGAAGTTGTGAGAAATAAACCAAGACTTGTATGCAAAGGATATTCATAGGTTGAAGGCATAGACTTTGAAGAGACATTTTCCCTGGTGGCAAGAATGGAGGCAATTCAGATGTACTTGGCATTTTCTGCTTATAAAGACTTCAAGGTATATTAGATGGATGCCAAGTTTGCTTTTTTGAATGGAGAATTGGAAGAAGTGTACATAGAACAACTAGAGGGATTTCAGTTATTAGATAAATAGGATATGGTTTGTAAGTTGAAAAAGGCATTGTATGGACTGAAATAGGCTCCTATAGCATGGTATACAATACTAGATAGGTATCTGACACAACAAAATTTCAACAGAGGCTACACAAATAATAATCTTTATTTCAAGATTGAAGGAAATAAAATGTTGATAGTAGTGTATGTGGATGGTATCATCTTTGGAGGAAATGAAGGTATGTGTAAGAGGTTTACATAAGAGATGCAAAAAGAATTTGAAATGTCTATGATGGGTGAGTTGAATTGCTTCCTTGGACTGCAAGTGAATCAAACTGATAAGGGAATATTCATTTCACAATCTAAGTATGTCAAAGAGTTGTTGAAGAAGTTTGGAATGGATAACTCCAAACCAGTCTATACCCCTATGGTGATAAGATGTAAGCTGAGTAAAGATGATTAATCTACTAAAGTTGATCAAAGCAAGTACATATCTATGATTGGTGGACTTTTGTATCTTACTACTACAAGACCGGATATCATGCATGTAGTATGTTTGGTTGTTATATTTCAAGAAGAACCAAAAGAAGAACATGTTGTAGCTGTAAAGATGACATTCAGATATCTTAAGGGCATTCTGGATTATGACTTGTCGTATCCTAAGGATACTAATTTCACTTTGAATGCTTACACTAATATAGATTGGGATGGTTGTGTAGATGACCAGAAGAGAAAAAGTGGTGGTTCTTTCTTTCTTAGAGGTAGTTTGGTTTCATGGATTAGCAAGAAATAGGATTTTGTTTCTTTATCCACTGCAGAGGCTAAGTATATTGTAGCAACATCTTGTTGCACACAAGTTTTGTGGATGAAGCAAACATTGAAGGACATAGGAGCAATATGTGATGAGCCTATACCTATCTTCTGTGATAATACAAGTGCTATAAAAATTTCAAATAATTTGGTAATGCATTCAAGGACAAAACATATATCCATTAGATATCATTTCTTTAGAGAAAAATTATTGGATAATGAAGTTAGATTGGAGTATGTGCCTACAAAGGATTAGATTGTAGAAATATTTACTAAGGCTCTTCTGAAGGATACATTTGAGTATCTCAGGGAGAAGTTTTGGGTCATTGTTCCTCCTTCTTCGAACTAGGTGCACATGGAGGTGCATCAGTCTAGTGGATCTACAAATTCTTCATTTTTCTGGACTGATGAATGGGTCTACTCCGCAGGGGGAGTAGAAATTTTCATTGTTGCAGTATGAGTTGTGTGGGTGCACTCCTAAGGGGGGGTGATCTGAGTTTTTGTTCTTTTCCTTTGATGTCAAAGGGGGAGAGAGTATCATGTGAAAAATAGTAAAAGGGGAGAGAAAAAGAAGTTGAAAGGAAGAGATAATATTGAGAATGTGCATTGTTGTCTTTGATGGTTTTTCACATCATGTGTTTCCATCAATGACAAAGGGGGAGATTGTTGCAAGTATGAGTAAGTTTGGTGGTGTTATCATTGATGTCAACACAATATAGGATGTTACAGGTTGTGCATGTATAGTTGAGATGTTGGTGAGATGTTTTGAGTACATGGAGTTATCCTTATGGTGTTGTAGGTGTGCTGATATGATAAGTTGCTAAGTGTTGTTGCGAAGACAAAGTTGTGTATGTTCAAAATGTGCTCCGGTTTGTGCCCCAAATTTCTTATGTGTTGATCCTATGCATGTTTGGATATGAGGTGTTGTTTATGGGAATTTGTTGGTGATATCTTTTGGTTTGTAGCTTCTAGTTTGATGGAGAGTGAAAGTTATGTTCACCAGTGTGTGAACTGGTTTGGAAGAGTTGTTTGTCTATGACTGGGAGAAATTTTTTTGCTCCATAGTCCTCTGCTAGTTTTTTTAAGGTCTTGTGGATCTAGAATATGTCTTCTAATGGTGTTCTTTGTATTTTGGAAAAGGTGTTCGTAGTTTGGTGCTCCAAAAGTTGAGTTTCAGTATTGTTGTGTGTGTTTGTACAATCCGGATGGACTAGTGAGAAGTGTTATGGGTTTGAAGGTTGTTATAGATGATGCAGATGAGTCTAAAGGAATCTGAGATGTGTTATAGTGATTGGTGAAGTGTGTCGAGTGGTCTAAATGTTATCTTCTCATTGTGGAAGTGTGTACTTCAAAGTTCATTTGTGTTTTCATTAGGTTTGGCCAATCTATTGTTTACACTTCATATTAGGGATTAAGTATTAATTAAGGAAGTGTGTGATTGATCCAAGACATTTTTTTGGGTCTTGGTTAAGTGTTGGATTGGTCCGTTCTCACCTTTCCACTGCGAGAATGTTGAGTTGTGACCTAATTTGAATTTATGAAATAATGTGTGTGTAGCTAACCTTGGATAAAGTTTCTAAGGTTGAGGATGGTATAAATATTTGTCAAGTTGTGTTGTTATGCAATCGATCATGCCACAAGTTTGAGAAGAAAATTTGTGTGAAAGTGAATTGAGGCAACAATACTTTAATGTGTTAGATTCCTGAAAGCAGTGAGCTGACAATGTCTACAATCCTTCTGATCAGGCTGTGGATATGTGTAACTTGCAGTGGTGGATCTTTTTGTTATCTTTTCTTTCTATAGGTAGTGAGCCTCCTTTTGGATAGCGAGTCCTATTTGTAGGCAGTGAGCCCTTTGGCAATGAGCCTCTTTGTAATCAGTTTTTCTATTACTTTATATTGTGAGCTAATCCTCATCGTGGTTTTTCCCTTATTGGGTTTTCCACATAAATTTGGTGTCTCTTGTGTTGATTTTTATTTTTGTTATTTGCACTCATGTCCATAAATAAAAAAATAAAGTGATTGTGAAGTTGATAAGTGTTTGAATTTGGAGACAACTGATTCACCCCCCCTCTCAGTTGTCTTGTGTCTTTCAGCAATGGTACCACAAATGTGCACTTCTTCAGATTAAGTGATATTTTCATACTTTTGCACCAGTTTAGCATCATCTCGTGGACCTAGAAATGGTATTTCACTAGACCATAGACCATCTAGTCATCTAAGTATACTTCCTGAAAATAATGAATAAAGTCTTTAAAGGTGTTGATTATTATCTAACTAAATACTATCGAGGAATTCTTTAATCTGAATGACATTATTTTATACATATAGTAGCTCCATTCAGTAGAAAAAATAGTCTTAGGTTGGTCTTCCTCCTTGATTCTAACTTGGCGGTATCCAAAGAAGTTATCAGTGAATGAATATATCTCCCTTCTGGTTACTAATTCTAATATTTCCTCTGTAAAGGGAGTTGGGAATGGGTCATGCAAGCATGCTTTATTCAATTCCTGGAAGTCCACACATACCCTCATCTCTCATTTTTTCTTATTTTGCACCACCATGGGACTTATCTAGTCTGCATATTCTACCAATTTGATTATTTGAACAACTAACATCTATTTCAGTTTTTACTTTCTTCTTCATATTTGGTTTTATTCTATACGATATTTTTTGGACCAATTTAGCACCTTATTTGAGTTGAATCTTCATTACTCCAACCTCCTCCTTAATTACTTTCATTTTAGTAAAGTTTGGCTCAAACATATCTTGGAATTATAATAAGGCTTCTACTATTTGTGCTACCACCTTTTCATCCCAATAGTCACCTATTCATGCCATTTTAGGATCCCCTTATATCACAATATGTGTTTCCTTTAGTTTGATAGGTGCATTGTAGTATTTCTATTTTGGTGTGGTGGCCTCTTCTATTTCCCTCTCTCCTTGATTTATTTCTATATTTGGGGTTTGTTCTTCTTAATTCGTCATCTTGTACTGTACAAAAGTGTTTTCTTGAATTGGTTAGACTTCCTAGTCCGTTTAGTTAGTATACTCATATACCCCTTCTTTTGTGAATGGTTTGGAAGAGAGTTGTGGTACTAGTATTTCACTCTCTTCTACCAAATTGAAGATGATTTCCTTTGTCTAAAGTAGTGCAGTATGAATTTAGGGGTTTTTACTGTAAAAGGAAAAATTCTAGATGAAATTTATAGTCATTTCTTTCCCTATTTGATTCTTTGTTCGTCTCTCTTGGTCAATATACCAATTTTTTTCTATGGGACTTAATTTCCAATAAAATAATTGGATATATAATCTATCCTCATATTCATAATTTTCCTCCCAATAATGTATACATATGTCTAAGCGGTGTTGTGACAAGATCTATCCTTCATAGGTAGGTATATCTTCGTACTCTCCTACCTCTAGTAGAAATATTTCCTTAATCAATGTTTTAAATGTTTCCAATTTTTAAATGGTTTATTTGTTGAACCAATGCACGACAATGCATGTAAGAGTATGCGGTAAAGTATCTAGCCTCTATGCTTTAGTGGGGAAGGTTTTCTCTATTTGGGCTATACAAGGTAGCAAATCGTCTACTTTGAAGTATTTGGGTAGTTGAATTTGATATTTACCCTTTTTAATGTGAGACTTGTTGAGGATTTTCATTTTTATCACCCTTATCCCTTTTCACGGTATCGCACATGTCCTGTACTACCCTGCCTTCTTCTATAAATGTTTTCCTTATCATGAATACTCTCTAGGAACCAAAGATATCGATAGTATACTTCTTGGTTATCCTAAATCCATGCCTCTAGTACCATCTCGCTGTCTGTACTTCAATTTATTTTACCTTAATTTATCCATCTAAATTAGGTTCTTTTAGAGTTTTAGTTGTCAGTCTGATTATGGGGTTTATAGTCATGGCATTGTCCTCATACTCTTCCACATTAACTTCACCTATATAGGATTCTTCTTTCTTTTTACCCAGGGGTATGTGAACTACCCTTATGTCATCCGTAAATGATATATCTTCCTTTTTAGCATCTATTATCCCCAAGATTCCATAAACCATCTCAGTCCAAATAGTGCATCAAAGGAATAAAAGGTTTCCTTCATAGTAACCACTTCAAAGTTGACCACTTGCTTTACCCCTTTCACACTCTTCAACATTCCTCCAGGTATCTAGGGTCTTTATTTTGATATCATCAACTAAGCTAATATTGTAGGGAGTTGGCTCTAGTACCGGTCTACCCAGATACTCCAAAATTCTTATGGAAATTAAGTTGACATCTGATCCTAGATAGACCATCACCTTAGTAATATTCTTGTGGTGAATGTGGAGATCAATCATCACTAGTATTTTTTTGCAGTGTTTCCCCACTGTTCTAACTTGTGATATATTCTTTTTGTTCTAATATTTACTAAATTGCTTCAATTTGGTGAGTAGGTCTTGTTGTATTGCTAATTTTGCTAATTTTTTAAGTTCCTTTACTTCTTACTCTATAAAGTAGTTATTCTACTATTTCTCCCTTTCTTGCTCTTGTTCAAGGATTCTAGTTTGTTCTACTATCTGATCATGCTAATCTTTCATAGGGAAGAATCCCGCTTCTTCTTTAGAGCTTTCTTCCTCTAAAGTTACCGCATTTGTCCTTCTAGTGTTGATACCCTATCAAGCCACTAGTACTACCTTCCCCTTTTTCTTGGGCCTAGATTCTGTGGTATTATTCTTTAGTGCTACTCTCCTTAGTAGTATATCCATCATATTTTCCCATCTTGCGACACCTTTTGGTCCCTTCTGTAGGGCTCTAAGGTATTTTATGGAGGATCCTAACCCCTCTAGTTTTATTTGAGTCTTGTTGTTTGTGACTTTGACCTTTCGATTGTGTAGTTTTATAATATTGGTGTGCTTTTCCACAATTAAACACATTGTAGACCTCCTCACCATAGAATCTACATTGCTTTCTCTTTTCCTCCAACGTTCAATAGTGAAATGTCTTGGATTCCCTAAATTAAAGTAGGTGGTGTTGGCTCTTCTTCCTCTTCCTCATTTGTGGGAATCTTCAAAAGGTGGCATTCATAGAATAGGATTCTAAAATGAGGTAGGTTTGGTTTGGACTCAATATACCTACATTTGTTGGTAATGTGTTAAAGAGGCAAAGAATTCAAGAAACAATGTTGTTTGGAAACCCCCTATACAACATTGGTATAAGTTGAATTTTGATGGGGCCTCTAAAGGGAACCTCAATATCTTAGGTGTTGGTTGTATCATACAAAATTGGGTTGGAGACACAATGGGAAATATTTCTACATATCTACCTAAAGGGACAAAAAAATTGGCTGAGTTTCAAGCTATAATTCAAGGTCTACACTATTGCCAAGAATTAAATCTACAAACATAGAAATAGAGGGTGATTCTTCACTTGTAATTAGTGCACTCGGGTCTGGAAGAAGACCACATTGAATATTTCAATATTTTGTGGATAAAACCTTAGAAATAATGGGTCATTCTAATATTTTTCTGGTTTGGCATGTTTACAAAGAGGCAAATGTTTTTTATTATAAAAGCAGGGAAAGGGCTCTAATCCGATACAAATAGAAAAATTTCCTGACCAACAAAACCCAAGCCAGAACAACAAAATAGAGGAGACAGTAAGAAACAACAAAAGGTCTCCTCAAACATAGCCCAAGGAATAGCCACTAACCAAACATGAGAAACATATAGCTAAATAACTTATCTAAGAAATAGTATAATAGTAACCATAACCTACTAGAATCATTCCATAGAAAAAAGCAGACATTTCCTATCCATAATTTCCAAAAGACTAAAGACCATCATAACATAGATTAACAACATATATATCAAGTTCAAGCTACAAGAGCTAGTATCAAACTTAGACATAACAAGATAGTCTATAAACTAGACAAACACAACCATTAAGAAAAATAAAAAATAAAAAACCAAAAGATTAGGACTCCTCGACTAGGCTCCATGTTGACTTTAGGCCATCCACCGTTCCTTCAATACTTTCCTTTTCTTCCATAGTCTCGAACCACTCCGCATCATCTTTCTTTCCTTTTTTCTTCTATTGCTTAGTGGTCTTTCCTTGAACAAAGATGGTTCCCATAATAGCTCTCTTCATGACGCCCTCAATCACTCTACAAAAATTCTTAATGGTACTATCAATAGCTTGGAATCTAGCCAAATTATCTTCTTGTTGCAACATTTTCTCAACTTGCTCCATTCTTTCCACGAGAATTTCCACAGTTGTCTTATATATTCCCAATATATCCCCTACCATAGTATCAGCATTGAGAGGGTGAAAAGTAGTATTATCTATATCCTCCAGATCAATTAGGGCTTCCTTAGTATCTTTCTTTGCTTTGTCAACTTCCGAGAAAATTCCCTCCTCCTCACCATTCTCTATCACCTTATGAGGATTATTTTCTTCCACATCTTGACTAGATTTCTCAACCTCTTCTGAATTCTCTAATTTTGCCAGACTATCTGGAACATACTCCTCCTCGAAGGAGGCATCCGACTCATCTGTAGCACCCTTTTTCTTTTTCTTCCTCTTAGGGTCCAATAATGCCACTCTTTTCTTGTCCCCAGAATTTTTAAATTTTTTCCTTGATTATTTTCCTTTAGAAGCAACATGGGCCAACTAAGTTGACCCGCAACCAACTGAGGGATTATAACCACTACTAGGGCTGATTTCTTTATCATATTTTATGGTAATAGTAGGGGTATTTGGATATTGTTGTTTGGTAGTTTTTCATTTCTTTGTGTCTCCAAAAGAAACGGGGGGGAATAATTTCATTTTTCTAGGGTGATTTTAAGAAGGTTTGACCATGAGGGCTCCACATACTTAGAGGGAGGAATCTTGTGCTTCTTAGTGTCTTTTTCCAGAGAATGGGGACGAATTTCAATAAGCTCTATTTTAATAGAGCTACTAGAGGAATAGCTACCCTCAAGCAAGTTAAGAAAAACATTCTTTTGTGGGGTGGTGGTTAAAGAATACTTATAGATGGCCCTAATTAAGCCCTAGTGTAAAGGAGGGTTAGCCCGATTAGTAAGACTCTGTTGCAAAGATGAGAAAAGGAAAAAGGGAAAATTTATTTTATCCAAATGATGAATATGATTAAGTATGGGAAAGTGATAACCATGGATGAACTGGTATCGAACTTCTAGGGTGAACTATTTCATCATCAAATAATTATGATATGGGGCAAAGAAACAAACTAGAGTAGCCATTTTGGAACCTTAGCAGCTTTTTCGTGTCCTCGAAGAATTTTTTGATAAAGGTCTGGTAATTCCCCATGCTCTTTTTAACGATTTTCTTCCCTTCATACTTAAGGCTTGTAGCCTAAGTAATCATATTTGCATATACAATGAAATATATATCACCCATATCAACCTATCCATCCCTCCATGCATTAGCAAATCTATAGCTTAGCTCCTTGCTATATCCCTCCATGGCTTTGAAATAAGGAGTAAACCCCACCCGTTTGAAAAGACTCCAAAGTTCAACATTTTTGTGAAAGAATCATGTTTAATTGGATCAATTCTCTTCATGGGGCCACCTATATTATCTTCAGTGGAAAGGTTATCCTTGCGAAGAAGCAAAAATTCAGTTCTTAGGCCCTTATTGTCCTCAATCGAAACCACTAGGATATCTAACTTCTCGGTATTGAGAACAACTTTGGGGCTATTCATTTGAAAAAGTAGTGATTCAATCCAACTGTCAGTGGTTTTAAATAAATCTAACTAATAACTATAAGATAAAATGTGCCAAGCCATCCTACCTTTTTTGGAAATGACAATCTCTCCGCCATAAAAGGCCATAATTAATTTTTTTTGGCAGTACAACAAGTAATCTGAGATATTCCGCACAGAGGTGTCTTGTCGCCAGCCTAACCCAGGAATGAAAATCACTTGTGTGGGGGCTAAAATTATTTGGAAACCTTTCAAATAATTACCCAAAATCATCCACCACGAGGTAGCTAAAAGATAATTATTTTTTAGGTTAAATCTATCATTCTTTTGGAGATTTCTTGTACCTTTGCAATCATTTTGGGTGCATCTAATCCAATCCTTCCCATTACCCATAACCCTTATGAGAAAAAAAAATATTGAAAATGATTTTGATTTGATAGCTCATTAAACCTCCCATCAATTCAAATTTCCAATGACTCCCAAATGTTTTGAAAAGCCATATTTTTCACTCACAATTAATTATTTAAGTCGATGTGAAAATTGGATGAATTCCCAATAAGTCCAATTAGATTGTCTTAAGCTGAAATTTTCCAAGGCATCTCCCACCATACTACCTTCCTGGTACACGTGGCATATTTTGTAATATTGAAAGGATTTCAATATTCCCTTACAATCATCCAAAATATCCTTCACTTCCCAAGGAGCGTCAACCACATCATTTAAATAATCCAGAATAAGCTTAGAGTCTCCTTCAATTAACACCTTAGTGTAACCTTTTTCCTTCAATCTATTTATCCCAGCCCACACCACATTCGCCTTAGCCACATTATTAGTAGCGACACCCAGGCCTTTGTTGTATCCCTCAATAAATCTATCATGGTGATTTCTAAACACCCCCCCACTCCAGCCATCCCTGGGTTCCCCTTGGAACATCCATCAAAATTATGTTCAATCCATCCAACATTTGGGGGTATCCAATTTGTGCTACTTCAAATAAGTTTCTTTGAACAATTGATATCACATAGATTTTATGAAATGCCCCATAATTGCTTGATTCTCAACTCTTTGTAGGATGACAATTTCTTAGGAGTATGCTTGCAATTATTAATATTCTCTTGTATCTGTTGTCTTATGGCCATACACAACTCTTTACTCCCCTTAGCAATATCCTGAAAGAATCTATTGTTTCATTCTTTCCACAAACCCTAAGTAAGGAATGGAGAACTTGTCTCCAAAGGTCTAAGATAATATTATGGGAGTAGGGTCAAAAACTCCATCCATCAACAAACAACTTAACTATTTGGGGAAAAACCCACTCCACCATCAAGTTATTTAGAAAATAGGCCCAGACATCCTGCACATAGGGGTAGTGAAAAAGTAGATACATAATAGTTTCCTCACTCTCATTACAAAAATAGCACTTATTGGCCAAATAAAACCCTTTTTTCTTGAGGTTATCTATAGTAAGAATCCTACCATGGACCACAGTCCACCAAAAGAAGTTAAATTTAGGGATTAGGTTCTTATGCCAAACATTCTTCCAATTAAAGTCTTCTTTACAACTCAAAGGTTTAACCAAAACATCATAGATAGATTTGGCAGAGATCTTTCTCAAAGCATTTTTTGTCCATAACCATTCATCATCCCTTTCCTTCGAAAAAAATGGGTTCCCCAATTTGCTGAAGAAGAATTCCTAGAGAGCCCTCCCAATTCTGCCGACTATCCCTTCTTAGAATAGCACAATTCATTTGATCCATAAAGTTTTTCCAACTCAATTTCAGGCCATCCCAATTAATATAATTTACCACATTTTTACCGATTGACCTTTTCAATCTAACTCTAGCTTGTTGAAATATATTATGTGAGGAAAAAGGAGCATTACCCAACCAGGGATCATCTGAAAATTCAGTACTCTTCCCATTCCCTATTCTCCTTTTCACCCCTATTTTGAGGGTACCTGTGACCTTAATCAGATTGTTCCAAAAGACAGAGCCAAAAGGAAGATTATCTTTCCTTAGAAAGCAGCTCTGGTCCTTATTACCCAAATATTTCGCCTTTATAATCTAAACCTAGTCCTTTGCTCCTTCTAAAAAGAACCAACTGATTTTTGCTAGCCTAAGGCTTTATTAAAGAGTTTAAGCCTTCATAATCCTAGGCCACCATCTTCCTTCGGATTACACACTTTATCCCAACCAACTAGAGTTGAAGTTGATAGGTTAGAAAATTTAGAGATAGATGGGATAAGTACGAAAACTCATATATTTAAACATATCACTTCAACACCACTCCCAATTGAATTTCATGTAATTAAAAGTTAGTGTAAACTCCAAAGAACTCCAAAATTAAACTTATGTGGTATGAACCAATTGAGATCATTTAATTCTACATTGGGAAGTAGTGGCACCATGTGTGAAGGAATTACAAATGGAAAAGAGCTCAATTTTTTGTAACATAATTAGTTGTATGGTGGTTGCATTAGTTTCATCATGGATACCCCCATCCTCCTAATGTGATAAAGAAGGAAAATGGCCTTCTTGGACATGATCATTGGGATAAGACTTAGGTTTTTCTTTAAAATAGATAGTGGCTTAAAACTAGGGGCGATCAAATTAATCTTGGGTAGAGAATTTATGGAAGTAAGTGAGAATTATAGGGTCAACTTTGACCTTGCCTCAAATTTTATAGCATCTCTCTTAGACTTGCAGGTGTCCAAAGGTATGATTCTTGTAGACACATAAAAATGACCTAGGCCTGCAAGCTCTATTTTTACCACTTTTGTCCTAGCATAATTATGACATTTAATTATGTCCTTGGTCCACTTTCGACTATTAATTAAATAATTCACAATTATTTAATTGATTCGTGTCTTTTTATTCTCCATGATTATTAAATAAATGAATTTTATGTATTTATTCAATACGTCATTAATTGTCTAAATCTTCCCATAATTAAATAAATGTCTTAATTTATTTAATTATCTTTATTCATTTATGTCCTCCCGATTATTAAATAAATATATTTTATTTATTTATTTAATAAATCACTATTTCTCATAATTAAATAGATTTATTAATTTATTTAATTATTAGTCATATTCTCTAAATTAAATAATTATGTTTAATTATTTAATTGCCTCATTTAACATTTCCCTCATTTTAAATAAAATTAATTATTTAAAATGGCCTCACATTATTAACTGCCACTTCTTTTAGTAAATAATCCAAAATCAATTATTTTCTATCATCCAAATCCACATTTTTGAATTATTTTTAATTAAAAAATGCAATCTTTTTCCATAAATCAAGTAATTGAGCAAATTCTTCTTTTTCCAAATCTTCTTTTTTCTGTCCAGTCCTTATCTCCTCGATTTTTCGAATCTTATAAATCAAGCAATCTTTATCTTCTTGATTTTTGAAATCTTTATCTTTTTGGCTAATCTTTATCCTCTTGTCACATTTATTCTCGATCGTCGATGCGATTATCTCAAATGGCATCTTGGCCACTCATTTCAGATTTCTTCCCTAACCCTAATTAGGGATTGTCACATGCAATCTTGACCTCTGATTTTAGGCTGTCGTCAACTGTTAATCTCGACCGTCCATCCAAAATTGCATTTTTCTATAAAATTCCAATTTTGCTCACATTTTGATTTACACACGGACACACGCACACTTCTTGATATTGGCATTTGGCATATTTTCTTTCATTACTTATTGAGTCTTAGGCATAGTCATATTGGCATAGTTTTTTATGCTTATCATTTGCATGACAACATAGCATTTGTCATTCCAAATCCTTCAAACCTTGCATTAGACATTGTCATAGTCATTTGCTCACACACTCAAATATGAGGGAAACAATTACACATTTGCAGTAAGTTAGAAGGTGTTATGGAGATGAAACATGAAGGCTTCAAAGATTATCTGGTATAATTGTTTCAGGTTATTATCTAGCTTTCATTGTGCTCTATAGTTCTTTGGGTTTTATATTATTGATTCAATTTGCTAACCTTTAAGAAAAATACCCATTAATACAATTCTAACTATGGATAGATTTCTCATCAAAATAGAGTATTTAGGTGGGGTGGAGGATGTGTTGGAATGGGTGAGATCTGGTGAGTGGATTCCATGTCTATAGGACCTTCATTTGCTACTTCTTCTAGGTGCAAGGGAATAAAGGTATCCCTTCATTTTGGATATCAAAGGGGTGATGTTGGATCATCATAAAACACAAGCAGGATGCACTAGTAGAATTTGGAAAATAAATGACTAGGTGACTAAAACTTTTAGTCACAACAACTAAAAATGACTAAATTCTACTAATTTTTTGCAACACAACTATAAATGACTAAATAATAATTTTATCGTCGGGTAAAAAACACAACTAAATAATTAGTCACACAAATAAAAATGACTAAATAAATGACTGAATAATTAGTCACATGAATTGGTGATTTCCCTCTTCCCCACCATTTAAAATTTTTATTACAATTAAAAGTACAGTGTAAAACATTGCACTGCCTTTATCCTTCACAGGGAAGGGTTTCTGAAGGAAACCTACACCTATAGCCTAGAAGTCATTTGCACATCACCAAAAGTTTCAATGGAAGCATATGCCATTATTTCCAAAGCAGAAGGCTCCAACATTATCTCTAGATTGTTCCGATGCCCTACAGTTGTGTCTTTCAGGGAATCCCCACGAAATAGAAGTTCAGAGGTATTGCATGGTGAGGCATTTGATATCAGATTGTTTTGACTTATATCCTCCTCTTTGTACTTTCCTTTTAAAAATGTGGATAGTCATTCTTTGGAATTTATTGGAGTTTTGTTCTTATTGTCAGCGAAAAACCCCAACTTAGGACACTAAACTGTTAGAGTATAGTTCTCTATCATCTGATTTTATTAGTGAATTCATTAGTTTAATGCAAACATATAAGCATTCTTTGATTTAAATTTCATTATGTGTTTGTTTATTACGATTGAAAATTTTGGCTATACATTGCGTGTGCTTATATTGTTGAACACGAAGAAGAGGGAGAGTGTAATTCGAAATGCAAGACAATAGAATAGGCTTGTCAAGAGGTATGGATATTTTGTACTCTTGTGTTAGGTTTTAAATACTATTTAAGGAATTGTTGTGTCATATTTTTCATTCAATAATTAATCATAAGCCAATGGAAGACATAACCAATCTCAACAAATTTGAGTATTCTCATGACCTTAGAGCACCTTGGGGTAGAGCAGGATCTTCTTAAGCTTTTGCATTACTTTTTGATAATAATTTAGATGACTTCTAAGAGCTAAATGTATTTTCATGTAGTACATTTTGTGATTTTTCATGACGAATATATAGCTTGTTATAGAAAGATAATTATTGGATGATGGATAATGTACATTTAATACCAGATGAAGATTATTTTGCTGTTGGTGATAATAGATTAAAATTTTATATAATTTTTTGCTATATTTTCTATATTTTTTACATTTTAAATCTCTTGCATTTCCATTTTTGAAACCATACATGTTTGTGCACTTCATGCAACCTAGGTCCCCTATAAATCTGCTTTCTATTTTTTTTAAAATTCTTGGGCCATATTTCTAGGTTCAAGAAAATATGAGCTCAAGACTCACTAATTGATTAGAGCTCAGTTGAGGTTTCTCATTGGCCATTGACCTATCGAAGACTTAGTTGATGTTGCACATGGGACATTTAATTGTTTAAGGCTTGATTGAGGTTGGTCATGGGCCATTGAATTGATTAGTGCTCTGATGAGGTTTCTCATTTGACTGAGGTTGCTTTAGGCTCTATCAAGGTTGCTTGTTGGATATAGATTGATTAAGTGATTCCCTATTTTTGGTAGCTTGAGTGTGTGCTGATGTGGACTTTTAACTCTTGTTGATGTCCTCGATCATTATGAAATCATTGTCATATGTGTACAAACTGTTCATAGCAGGCCTTTTGTTGGATGTCTTTAATTTGTTTGTAAGTTATGATCCTTGGACTATCATACACTATCTTTAAAGCTTCAAGACTACTCCATTTATGATGACTGTCTTTCTATAATTCAATTAATTTGGGTTCAATTTTCATATAAGGTGCAAGCCTTTACTCATACCATTTCCTTTTAGATTTCTTAATCAAACATTGTCACAATAGAGGCTTCTCACTATGAAGACCACTTCCCATCATGCAAACATTATCCTTTTGTTTACCTTTCCACTATGTATGAAGACTTCCATTAAGGGCTATCTTCATGTATTCCATCTTGCAATTCTCATTGAAGACTGTCATGGATTTTCCTTATTTTGGCTTGTAGGTAAAACTATCATAAGTTAACACAACCATGATAATCATTTCCCTCTACAGACTTGTCCTTGATCATTTGACTATGATGAACTACTTTTATTGTTGAACTTTGTTATATCCTTCTACAGATCTTCAATTTTAGCATTGGTTTTATGATCTTGGTTGTCCTCCCTACCCTTCTGATATTAGTGCACAAAATATGTAATTAAGGGCACAAAATCTCATTCTTGAATTCTTTTCTATAAAATGGTGGGTGTCAATAACTTGTTCCTCATCAACCTTTTTTTAAGTCAGTCATTCTTAAGCAATAAAGAAAGTGGTTTCAGATATCTTTATTTAAGGATAGTCAATAGCAATCTTCTCAAAGGAAAATCATCACCTTGAGGGGATATCTCAAATGTTTGAGCATTAAAGGGAAGCACATCTTAAGGTTCCCAAGGTGTGTACCAAGGTTTCCTAGACAGTCCATGCTTAGACATGGTTAATCTTCCTATCAACTAGTCTAGAAGCCTCTACAACAAATTCTTTGTTATCATTTTTGAAAATGATGATCCCCAAATAATGAAGCAACAAGCTTATGCTTCTCAATAAAGACTTTGGCTCACTTCCTTTTATCCATATATCTTGATTCATATGAAATCTCTCAGTTCTACATATATGAACTATCCATTTCTACCTTGATGAGGAATTCCATGGAATTTTGTGCACTGTGTCTGGGTATACTTGTGAATGAAGACTCATTTTATTATGAGGATCCATATGATTGCCCTCAAACTTTCAAAAACTATGCTCTTTCAGACCTGTACCTCTTTTGAAACGTACATTAAATTAAAATCCATTTTAACATGGATCAACTCTTCTCCAATTAAAATAATCTTTGATCACTTATTTGAACATCCTATACCTTATTAAGGACATATTGCTAGTAGCAAGTAAAATCACTAGTCTATTGAAAGGCAGGGTATTTTCAAAAATACAAACTTAGACAACATTACTTATAATATTTTAGTTGTTGCTTCATGGTATTTGCCATAGCCTTTAGGGAATTAGTCTTTGCATTGAACCATAGGAAGATCATAGTTCATGCTAGACAATAATAGTAAAATTTACTCTCTACCTTCATTGCAAGTCAAAAGATACTATCTTTCAGCGGTGCTCCATCCTTTCAATTTACTCATAGAGTCCATTGATATCCTGCATTGTCTCTATGGTCTATTCTGTATTAAATTTAAGAGGATTCAAACTTCATTGTTGATGTCTCTCAAATTGAGATGTCATTTTTGCTCAAAAAATCATAAATGTTCTCCATCCTATCCCTACTACAACAATGTATTGATAGTTTATAAATTTCAATTGGATGTGTTGATACCAGTGCTTATTTTGGCCACTAGATAACACAAATTAAGGAAAAGGGTTCTTGTATATATCTGGTACAGTAGAAGGATCTACTTGTGGAGGATGCTTCATCGGAGGGACTTGATATGCTTCAACATCCTTACCTATTTTCTTGACTGGGGACCAATCAATTAAGGGAGGGTAGATTTGTAATAAGCCCATGTGCATTAAGGGATTAAAATAATTAGGATTCTATCCTAGGATAGAAATATATAGTTCTAGAAAAAAATAGTTGGTAGGAGAACAAATATACTTTGGATGGGAGATTTGAGTGGAAGCTAAATTTTAGGAGTCTAGTTGAAAACTTAGTTGAAGTATCAAATAGTTAACTTGTGGTGATGTAATAATTAGGTAAGAGAGCTGCAAGCAAACTCCACTTCTATCTTCAACCCTCTTTCTTTATAAATTATTGAGATCAAATATTGAGAATACTGTAGCAATTAGTTTTGGAGATCTGTTGTCTTCACCAATTGGGAGTGGCTCACCACAGAGTTTGGGTAGTTCCATTAAGTCTAGAATAGATTTATTACCTTCAAAATTCTCCTTTTATACTTTTGCAAAGTGGTAATGCAAATGAATAATAATCTTCCTGGAATGAATGCATTGTAATATTTTTTTTTATTTTAGTTAAGATTGTGGAAAGGATAATTACAGATTGGGGGTGATAAGAAGAAGTATGAGCTAGTTGAGTACCCAAACAAGTTAACAAGTTAGTATAAAACTGACTTGTGAATATAGGATTACATCACTTACGATAATTTTGAGAGTACCATGGAGCTTCTAATATTTTTCTATGAATGTTGTTGTCATTGTGCTTGCTACAAAGGCGTAAGATTACACACAATTTGGCATATTTTTTGAGCCTTTCCACCATTATCACAATGACATTTTTTTTTCAATTTTTGCAACCCAGTGACAAACTCCATCAAGATGTCCCCCCATTGTTGGCTAGGAATGGATAAGTTCTGTAGAGGACCTGAAGTATTAATTGTCTCACCCTTGTTTTGTTGACTAGAGATCATACGTGTTGTCGTGGATTTTTGTACATCACCTTTGAGGCTTTCCCAAAAAACTAATTATTGATCCTATGATGTCATTGGGAACCCTGAGTGTCCATCGTTATGAGATATGCATGAAGTTACTCTGCAAGAACAATAACCTTGAGGTTCAAGTTCCTGCAAAGATATAGCCTACCCATTGTACCACATAATCATCCTTCCCCTCAAATTTACCATATGCACTAGGATCTGTTGTAATTGTTGAATGAGACCAAGTATCCCAATTCAACTATCATTTTAATCTTTCCTCTTCCACATAGTTTGTTTGTAAATTTGAAATGGTGTAAAGAATTTTTTTTGAGTCTTCTTATTTTCTACAAAGTGCATTAACCACCACATTCTTGTTCTCTTTCTTGTAGATGATCTTGAAATCATATCCTAACATCTTAGTGACTCATCTCTATTACACATTCATCTCTATAAAACATTCACTTGACTCATACAGTCCATTGATATCCTACATTGTCTCTATGGTATATTCTCTATTAAATTTAAGAGGATTCAAACTTCAGTGTTGATGTCTCTCAAATTGAGTCCATTGATATCATGCTTTTATGAAGGATTTCAAGAATCACTACAATCTTTCTTTTGCTTTTAGAATGCATGACCATCTAATGATATAGGAAAAGAAATGACAAATAGACTTATCTCTCCTTCTCAACTGTGGCAAATCTTACCTATTCCTCTAAAATACCACTCTCCTGCGAACTCTTCAAATCATGCTAGCAGGAATGTGGGGCTTTCCTACATCCCCGGTGGCATGATTTGAAGAGTTCACGAGACAACGATTTTTTTTGAAATAGTTCACTTCTATGCGCCTAAGATTCCACCCTTTTAAATACAATTTCTAGTATGAATTCTAGAGATGTTAAAAATTGTCAGAAGTATTCCACCCTTTATTATAAGTGAGAAGTATTAATGTTTGTGCAATTTGACCATTGGGTTTTTAGTCATTTTGAGATAATGTGAGGTTTGTATTTTTAATCATTTAGAAATGGTAATTATAAATGGAAAAAATTCTTCAAATGACCTCTATGAATTATTATAGTGTAAGCCTATTTTTTAGATTATTTCATTTAGCATCACCAATATTCTCCACAAGAACATTGTCCCTATTTAAAATGATGGAAATGGTTCACATCTCTCAGAATAATTTATCTTGCAACAATCTTGGAGATGAATTTAGATGCAGTGTGAAAATCAAAACACACTTGAAGGTTCTTAGAAACTCTAATAGTTGTACCATGGGCCATGTTTAACAAACCAAATGCAATTGCTAACTTTTCACTATGGTGGTAGATAAATGATTCTTTTTTCTTCTATTCCACAACATTAAGTAAAAGTATTGAATCTGGAAATACCCTACCTCCTTCATTTTCCAAGCCAATTTCTCCAATTTTGCATAGCTCTCCTATGTTTGTGGATGTTGATTTACTTGTAGGTTGCTATGACATTGAATTGAAAGCAACAAGAGCTTATGATAAGGCTGCTCTCAAGTATTGGGGTGGAGAAAGCACAACAAATTTTCTTGTAAGAATTTTACATTGGTTATTGCATAAAACACTATTTATTATTCTAGATTACACACACATCTACCTTTGCATAATACTGTTAAAATGGCATGTTTTATGTAGATAACTAAATACAAAGAAGAGCTTGAAGTCATGAAACAAATTACCACTATAGTCTCTATTAATTATCTCAAAACGTATCAGAATTCTTTCCATTGAAGTCTTTTAGATTAAAATTATGGTAGTGGAGATTTTTTTTTGGAACTGATAGTACATATATGCATTTCTATTAGAATAATAAAGGGTACATTGGTATAGAAAGCTTAAAATTTTAAATACATGAAGAGTTTCCCTAGCTTGAATTTATTCATATTCAAATGACCCATCAAAAAATTCATACGTGCAGCAGGGTCAACAAAAGGTCTATGACAGTGTTTAGATTTAGTTTGAGTAAGATATTGTATTAGATTACTTTCATGTATGGTGCTAACGTATACTATTCTATTGATATATGAGGAGTAGTGGATTTACTAGAGGCACATCAATGTACCGTGGAGTAACAAGGTCTGTATTTAAATTGATAGCTTTATTTAGAATTTTGAGATTTTGATCTGACTATAGAAATGGCTATTCAATAAACATCTGTAGGAAAAGTTGTACTCTAACGGTAAAATCTGTAACATATCGTAGACACCATCAAAAAGGAAAGTGGTAGGCTAGAATTGGAAGAATTAGTGGAAAAAAAGATGTAATTTGGGAACATACAATGAGTACACCAAACATGAACAAATCTACTATATATTTCGCTTATAAAAGAGATTTATACATTAAGTAAACCAGCTAATAGTTGTGATGAACTCGTTGGCTCTTTCAATTTGGCAACAATTGAGGAAGAAGCGACTTTGACATATGACATTGCTACAATCAAATTTAGAGGCATTGATTCAGTTACAAATTTTGACAAGAGATTATATAACGTTGCAAGAATTAGAAACAACTCACTACCTATTGGAGAAATTATAAATTACATCAAGGAGACATGATCAAGTCATGTTGATGGCAATGTGAATGCACCCAGAATTGAGGAGGAAAAAAGAATGGGTTCACTATGGTGGTAGATAAATGATTCTTTTTTCTTCTATTCCACAACATTAAAGGGCTCAAAGCATGCATTTCCATCATTACAGAAGTTTTTTGGAGAAGTTTCTTTCTTGCACTCATTTCTATGCAATATTGTAACTTAGATTTTCAGTCTTGTGATTGAAAGTAAAAATTGCAATACTCTATTTCTAAGTTGTAATTAGAACACCTTTCTTTTATTAATAAAGTTCACTGATTTTTCCTTCTCAATTGTTGTCTTATTGTGTGCAATTGATGATTCATGATGTGTATTTTTGTGTGTTATGTTTAAATCCTCAAATATGACTAAAAATATATGACTAAATATACTACCAGTTGACAGAAATTAGTGAATAAATATGACTAAAAATATATGACTAATATACTTCCAGTTGACAGAAATTAGTGAATAGATAATGACTAAATATATGAACAAATTGATCAAATGACTAACTATACTACCAATTGACAGAAACTAGTGTATAAATATGACTAAATATACTACTAGTTGACATAAATCAGTGAATACATAAATCAGTGAATAAATATGACTAAATATATGGCCAAATTGATCAAATGACTAAATAAATGACTGACAATAAAGTACTAATGGTCATGTGACCAAGCTCAATGAATAATATGACTAAATCAATGACTAAATTAATGACTAAATATACTACCAAATCAATCAATCAAAACAACCAATAAATGAATAAAATTGGTTTATTCATAAATTTGGTCGTGTTATAAATGGCTGGAAATAAACTACTAATGGTCACGTGACCAAGTTTAGTCATTTATAAGCAATTTTTGGTAGTTTTTTCAGTCACATACTGTTGTTTTTGTACTAGTGGTGTGGAGCAAGGTATTTGAAGTTCTTTTGTACTTGGAGTCGTTTTAGGGTTGGGACTGGATGGAAGAGTTCACAGTTTTTCTCCAAACCATTGCTGATAGATACGGGTGAAGTATAGAGAAGGGAGAAGTAAAGCTTTTTGAAATGCTAGCTCTTCATATTCTTGGTGTGTTAGATGCGAGTTACTTCTCTGGTTTTTCTATTCAATGGAGTAGTATGGTATCGGTTTTTAATTAATATGGCATATATATTTGTATGTAAATATTTTTTGTAGCCCTGAGAGGTGATGTAATATTTTGAAAAAATTGCAACAATAGATGCTATCATCTAGGATTCCCTAGAGGCAATAAATGTAATCTCTTATTTTGATTAATAAAAGTACTTCCTTAAAAATAAAAAATAAATCATACAATTGGAGAACTACAAGATAAATCCTTAAGTTGAAGATCTAATATAAAAAAGGTTTTTTTCTTCCTAACTTTTCTTTTAGTTTTGAGAGTTCACTAGTTTTAATTCTCTAAGGTTTAGAATGAATCCATCATACTTTTGTTTGTTTCATTTCCATTTGTTATGATTCTCATTAAATTAATTTATTGTTTATCTTAGATTAAGAAATCCTTTTAGTTTCATAGATTGAAAGTCAAGGCGTTTGGGTTTTCTAAGTAGTTAATGCCCCTTTAAAATTTTTAATAATATTTATCTAAATATTGATTCAACTAAACGAATTAATATAATTCTTCAAACTAATTTTCTTTGCATGATAAATTTAACTAATACTAATTCCTTTTTTTTTTTTTTTGTATATTCTATATAATTTAGAAAAAGAGATTACATCAGTTTTCTATTTACATTAGCTAATCAAGTTTTAGTACTATATCAATTACATATATGTTTTATGCTTCCTTTATACTTTTTTGTAAGTCTTTATTAGTCTATATGCCATATACTATCTCAAAATAGTCACGTAGGGCTTATTACATTTTTTATTTTATACAATTCTAATATGCTAAGATAGTATTATGTAGTTTTATTATTCTCTATAGTTGACACTCTCATTGAAGTTATCCCAATCATACCACTTATTGAGTCATCCTATTGCAGAGATGTTATCATTAGAAGCTACCACCTCAATTGTAAAATCCTTTCCTTTGTTTATGTGGAATTTCGTCCCACTTCTCTCTCTTTTGCATATGTTTTCTATTTGTCCTTTGTTTGTGTTTCTTGCCTTCATCTTGCATTTTTCTTTTTTTGGTATGTAGAATTCCTTGTGATATAGCCACTAGTTTGCATGTCTCATCTCCTCTTTGGTGATTTCTACTTTTCCTCTTTCTATTAGTGTCTTGTATTTTCTTTTGGCCACCTCCGAAGTAATGGAAACCTGCATAAAAAAAATATGAGTTGTGAGTCTTCTATTTCACTCAGTAAGAATTATCCTTATGCCTTGTAATTTTCCATTATTCCTAGCTTTCTAAAGATGTCATAGAATTTCTGCAGATAAAATCATCCAAAAGAGATTATTTAGATTTCTATATCCTTCTATTCTTCCCATTAAAATTTCTTGCATTCTTTTTTCATTATTTTCCCTCCAACCCTCTAGATCAATTTTAAATAAATTCCAAGTTTCCTTTGCAAAAAAGAATTTAAAAAAATATGCTTTACTGTCTCAGGTTTTCTACATATATCATATATATTTACATGATTTATGGAATCAAAGTTAAAAAAATTATGAAGAATTAATCTCCATTTAAAAGAAGCTTTCTTAGGATCCAGTGAATTATTCCATGTCCGGATGAAAACATTTTCCCATTGTTTTTGGTTTAGATTAACATTCCAATTTATGTTCAATATTGCAATCAATTTTGGGGGTTCATTGATTAAGTTATATTATTCTTTCGCTTTGATCTTGCTCATCTTATTATTTTCCATCCACGAGAAATCATGGTTGATTTCCTTTGTGCTTTTTTAAAGTATTTCCCAGTCAATGTTCTATTTTTTGATTAGTTCATAGGTTCTTTTTTTTTATTTTGAGTAAGATTAAATTCTAGAGTGAGGGTATTCCAAGCTAAATTAACAATCATTTATCTAAGATATTTTGGAAGGTAGTAATTCCTTTTTAATCCCAATCTTTTGTAGATCAATCTTGAAGGAGTGCCAATGGCTTATTTTTGTGAGGTAGACTCCACCATATTGAACTTTGGAAGATTTTGCTTAGATCCATTTCCATTTAATGCTTATTTAATATGAGTTCTTTTCTTGTTTTCCAGGCTTTCCATATACTCTTAAATACATTAGAACCAACAAGGGACACTGGGGAATTACCAAGAACTAGATCACAGAGGTATATTTTTCCTCGATTTAGCTTATTTAGGTCTAGCTCTTTGCAAATTGTTTCTTACTAATATTTTCCATGGCTCATTTCCCTCAAGGGATTTGCAAATCCATTTTATTGCTAAGGTAATTCCCTATTTCTTTAATTCCTTTGAACCAATCCCACCCTTTTTCTTTTCCATGTAGCACCAGTCCCATTTTATTACATGCTTCTTTTTTTCCCTTTTCCATCTGGCCATAAAAAATACCTCATTTTTTTTTGTATTTCATCAACCTAATAACTATTGAACAACCAAACAGAGGCATAATAGATGTTGTAGGAGGATAGGATATTTTGGTAGATATGGGCCCTTCCATCTATTGACAAACATTGTTTATTCCAACTTGCCAACTTCTTCTCTATCTTTTTTTTAACCCACTCCCACATGTCTTTTAAATTGGGATGAATAGCAAAGGGAACTCCTAGGTACCTTAAAATTTTGTTAGGACCTCCCCATTGGAAGCCTTGAACCTTGAACCAATCTAGATAGGAGGTTTCCCAACTTAACATAATTGATTTTCCTATTGATAATTTTGCCCCTATAGCTTTACCAAATAGTTCCATTTTTACGATTAGCCTTTCAAAATTTTATTTATCTAATTCTAAAAAGAGTGTTGTGTCATCAACAAATTTTATGTTAATTAGTTCCTCTTTATTTGGTAGAGTTAGTCCTTTGATTCTAGGACTAAGAGTTGAGTCCCTAAGAAGATAGTGTGCAACATCGACCATTATTACAAATAAAGAGGGGGCTAAAGGGAACCCCTGTCAAATCAACCTCTATAGTTGAATTTATTTCATCATTGCTTCATTTATTTCAATTTGTGCATTTGCATCCTTCATAAAAAGATTAATCCTTTAACAAAAATTATCAAGGAAATTGAAATTTTTGAGGACCATTAGTATGAATGTCCATTCAATTCTATCGTATGCCTTTTCAAAATCTAGGAGAAGCATACCTATGTTTTTCTTGTCAGCTCTTTCCCAATCCATTGTGTCCCAACTCGTGATAAGGTTTTCTAGAATATATTTTCCTTTTATGAATCATGTTTGTGTGCAGTTGATGATTTTTAGGAGGATCTCTATTAGCCTTAAGGCTATAGATTTTTCTAGGATTTATATGATACATTGAGGAGAGTGCTAGGTCTCCAATTCTTTAGGAGGGTTTTGTCGCCCTCTTTGGGGATTAATTTTATAATGCCCTTGTTTATATTTTTCCTAGAGATCCCTTTTCAATAGCCTCCATATACACCTGCAAGAGGACTTTACTTATCCAATCCAGGTTCCTTTTGTAGAATTCAATAGGTATTCCATCAACTCCAAGGGATTTGTCATTATTTAATGATAAGATATCTTTTTGTATTTCTTATTTTGAGATTTGCTTATTTAAAGCTTCAACTTTCACTTCTAACATTTTCTTTGGAATTAGTTTCTTGATATAATTCCTTATCTTTTTATTAAGGGGGCCAGTGCATTCTGAGGCGAACGATTCTTGGTAAAATTGTAAGAACTTTTATTTAATATTTTTAGGGTCTTTTATCATATTATCATTCTCCTAGATTGATCCAATATTTTCTTTAGCTTATTTTTCTTTTAGTATTTGAAATAAGGATTTTGTTCCTCTATCACCTTGAGTTACCAAATTAACTTTTTCCCTCTTTTTTAGAACTTGGTCCTTTTTGTTTTGTATATTTCTTAAGGATCCTTTGATTTCAATTAGATCCTCATTTAAAATTAAGTTCTTTGGGTCATTTTTTAGATTGTATTTTGTTTCCAAATGCCTCATCTACAGTGCATTTTTAGTCTTCTTTGAATCTTTTTCATTTAGTTCCCCAATTGTTTGGAATATTTTTTTTCAACCTTCAATGTTGGTATCCCATCTTTCTATTGTTGAACTGTTCTTTTTCATCCATTTATTGATCTCCCTTTGAGTAAATATTGCATAATTGTAATATTCAGAATTGAGAAGGTTTTTGTTTAATATAAACTTTTTTTCTTTTTGAAACATAAAAATGTGGTGCACCCTAAGTTTAATACTCATGACCTAGGGTACATTTCATCATTTATAGGATTTCATTAGGATGCAAATCAACAAGGTGCATAGATTGACTTTCAACCTCCAAGGTGAGTCAATCAGACCTAGATTTACATCTTTTTGAGTCTTAGGAATGATTGGAGATATTTTGGAGTGATTGACCTAATGATCATATATGTCATAACATTAAAAATGTAATTATCAGACAATTGATAAACAAAATAGTCAAGTTACAACAAATCTAGAAGGTGTAGATTGATATGTACCTACCTAGAAAAATTGGTTTTGTTGTACCTACAAGGATTGGTCACCCAATGGTGAATGAGTCTTTGTAAATGGGTCTTTCTCAATTTTTGGGTTCCTTTGGTGCTAGATCTAAGCTTTTTTCTTTCCGTCTGACCCACTGTTGGAATGTCATAAATAAATTTTGTAGGTGATTTTTTATGTCTTGACAAGGTTGATGACAACAAATGCAACAATAC
>VDFB02105785.1:327793601-327809021 GCA_007258455.2 Sequoia sempervirens
TAGACAAAAACAATAAAAACACACATAGGAAAGTATATACAAGACAAATATATAGGAAAAATCCTAAGACCTAGTGCAAAAACATTGAAACATAACACTTGTAGCCAATAACATGCAAGTGTACAAAGAATACCATGTTTTTGTGTGGTTGCAAGTAACATTAAAAATAGGTTGGATAGATAAAATGTTATGATAATGGATGAATAAAATGTTATGATAATGGATGAAAATCAATTATCACTAGATCTCTATTGTAGTGTAGTGTGATAATTTCTATGAATAATATTAACTTAGAAATAGGGTCATGTGTCTAAGGAGGTTCTCAAGTGTGATGTGAAGCTTTTGATATTATTTATCAAACCATGTATTCATAGGATAATTATTATCTCTTTGAATTATAGCTCTGCAAGTAGAATGCTTGGTTGGATAAAGGAATGCAAGGTGATATATATAGAAAGGTTAAATTTATTGGCATCATGATATATTAAAATATATCAACTATGCTAGCCCCACCTTTGTGGTTAAATAAATTCAATCGATGCTTGAGGAATTTTTTCTATATCAAATTGAGATAGAAAAGAGGAAGTAACTTCAACTCCAAAATTCAATTTATTAATTGCATAAAGTGTTTCATTCATTCTCAAGTTCATGTTCCTCCATCATTTGAGTTTTTGATCAATTTTATTGGTGTGGTGTTGAATTCTATATCCAATTAGCCAAAATAAAGAAAACAATGATTGAAAAATATCAAATTCAAATACAAAAAATGAAAACAATCATTCAAATTCTTTAAAACGTGAAAATAATCATTTGAATTATTGCATGAAAATAATCATTCAAACTATCAAATTTAATTTAAAAACATACAATTTTATTATTCTACTTCAATAAATCAAGAAAAATGATATATTAGTCAACTAATGATTGCAATTTTTCAAAACCATAAAAGTGAAGAATGCACATTTTGTAGGATAAAACAAATTAGGTAGATCCAAAATCATGGGATGCACATGCTTTTTGACCATTTCCTATTTTTTATATACAAAAAAATGTAAGCGTGTTATAACACTTGTGTTATAACTTTCTCACATTATAACTTGCCTTGGATATTTCCAACCCTTAGGGTTATGTTTTCTACATGTATCCAAACCAAAGGGTTGGACTTACATTTCAATGCTCAAAGATCCATTTTTTGTAAAATATTGAAAAACAACTAAATGTCAAGCATGCTCTCAATTAGGTTTGCACAATTTTGGATGTTGATCTAAAAAATGTCACAAAATAACATCAGTTTTCTTACCTTTCTAACCATATCAAATTTTTTTCATTTTCAATACATTAAGGTTTTGGTCTTCAATTTCTTTTACCATTGTCCTCTTTTTTTCCCAAAACTTATGTGTAGTATTTTTAGTGTCATTTTTAATTCATTTATCCAAATTAGAAAGAAATTATATTTTTTATATTTTTCAATATATTATATACACATTAAAAAAATTGACTTTCAATTAGTTTTCAAAAAATAGAGGGGGCATCCTCAACTTTTTATTTTTTAGGATATGTCCACTTTGAAAATTAATAAAAAAAATCATACATTGATTGAAAATTTAGCGTTAAAATTAAGCATAAACCACATGATGTTAGCTAATTTTCCACCAAAGATATTTATGAAATACTTAAAAAACTCAACATTTTAGGGGGAAGTACAATAGATGTTATGCTATATTTTTGTGATAAAAATGAGCCCTTTGTGTGTTCCCCCTATTTGAACCTCTTAATCTCCACCATTTAAAAAAAATAGTAGTTTAGAAACTAGATTTTTAGCATTACGAATCTTGTCCTGGTCATATCTACAAATTTGAGCATGTATATCTTCAATTTCTTATTTAAGATCATTTTTTAGTGATTTAAAAAAATAAAAGTGACCACTTTTGGTCCTCTTTTGTCCCACTATTTTCATGCACATACCCTAATGAAGTATAGAACTAGTAAATGATCAACTCTACACAACCCTCGACTACAACATGAAATGAACCAAACCTTTGAGTACACAAAAAAACATAATCAGAAACCCACAAATCAAACCATGTCCTTCTATGAACACCAACATGTGCTCAAGTTATGATAAATAAGATTTTTTAAATCCATAAATATAAAATTTGTGAACATATAACCATTCAACCTAATGTCAAATATAGTGGAAGTAAATGTAAAACTCTCAAACTAAATATTATCAAACAATCATTCCCACAACAAGGGAATATGCCCACATCCACTAACCACCTCTAATAATTTTGAAATTAAATTTACCTCAAAACTAAGAATATAGCTAAAGATTCAAATATAAGGAGATAATGGAAATTATTACCCATGTATCTACTACTTGAACATGTGCTCAAAATTGACATCCATAGCTCAAAGCTAAAAAATACACAAGATAAAGTCACATTTTAGCAGTTTGAGTATCCAATAGGGATTGAATCACCACGGGACACTTATAGGGATTGATTGGATCACCCCCATGGTTGTTCTGACGGAAGGGTATGGCCCTACTATTCTATGGGTAATTGGATCACCCCCCATGGTTGTTCTGACGGAAAGGTATGGCCCTATGGGGTCAAAAAGGTTTGTTTCTGTCCCCATAGAATAGTAGGGCCTTGACTCCCCATGGTGGATAGATAGACTCAACCGGATTCGACCCAAGTTATAGTATAGTAGGGCGACCCCGAAGCATACGATTAAATGCGTCGTTTCCCTCTCTACGCCCTATCTCCCTATCTCTTTGGTTCGTTAATGCGATACTTACAGCCCTACTATTATATGGGGGTCAAAAAGTTCGTCGTGAAATGACTGGATTACGTGGGGTGGGTGGGAATTCCTAGTAGTTCGGTGGGTATAACTAGTGGAGGGGCCGGCGGGGAATGGTAAATGAAAGGTGGAAAAAGACAAAGAAAGGATGCATCTTAAAATTAAGTGGACAATACTTATCAAATCATTCACCATAAAATGGACCAAGAGTCGTTTATGAGAAAGTTCTACTTCTAAAACATCCAATTCAAGATGTAGTCTCCTTGGTCTTTTTACTAAAACCTCCTCAAGTGAGTCATTGTTCTAACATATAATCTACAAAAGAAAGATATTTAATCTCACCCAAATTTGATGTGTACAAATAATCATCTCATGCAAACAAAATTCCAACTAAAACATCATAACAAATAGGAGCTCCAAGGTAAAATTATCACAACTTTCATTTGGCATGTTACTACAAACCACCATCGAAGATCACACTATCAAATTAATACAAAACCTAAGACATTATGATGATATTGTGATTTATATTCTAAACCATGATGAATGATATTACTATAATTAAGAAAGCATATAAACTCTAGAAAATCCAATTGGTTTGATTATTTGTCTTCACTAAGGAAGACCACTTTCCTCAATTGATAAATATGTTGTAAAGCATCCATATCATGTTAAAATTCCAACTAGTGACCTAAAGTTCACCATATAAAACATCAACCTTATCGTCTAAATCAAGGATACATCGATCTAAACTAAAAAACCATAACAACTCAATCAAATACTCTAAGATCCCTCCATGGCAATAAGATGTCAACATATTCAAAACACATGAAGATAACCATCCTCTTTAGGTAGAATAAGGAATTACCAAAATATCCTCACTACTTGTACGCAGTAGGAAACACAAGCTCCTCATGACACCATCATCCACCATAGAATACCATACATCACAAAACTTGATAGTTCCATATCACTACCAAAGGTCCCACTAAGGGTGGTATGAAGTTGCATATGACACTATGATAAACATCTCCCAATTGAAGATCACCCATGGCCCTTATAAAATCAAAGAACACAACTATAACACTAGCAATTCCCAAGGTAGAACCATTATCTCCAACCAAGAAGATAGAATAGACTATGTAACCACACAAAGATCTCATTGAGCCATTACCCAAAGCCTCTCATTGCACCATATTCAATAGCTTTAGGTACCAAAATGTAACTATCTTCAGAACTCCAAACACTATCTTTCCACCTCATAGTAATAAACTTACCAATGCACTAGTTAACAAAGAAAGGCCAACCAATAGAATCTACATCAAAATTGAGATATCTATGGGTATAGACAACCTACATCCAAGTTACCCATACAACCTATAGGGTATATAACACCCATAAAATTGCACAACTTATAGATCTCAAATGATGTAATATACAGGGTTAGCATCATATTAGTAACTATGAAAAATAGAGCCAACCAAAGATTAACATTTATATTTTCCATTATTCAAACACCATTTAACTCTAGATCTAATTTACTATAAACTCACAACGAAGTTTCCATAATTTAGGAACCCAATAAGCCGCTCTATAGAAATGTTAAGTGATGAAGCACATATCAACACTTCTACACCTAAGGAGTTTACAACCAACCTCCTCTAACCATACAAGGAGCATGTACACAAATTTATATGTCTTTGTCCAAAAAACCATTGAACAACAATCATTTGACATATCTATAAAACCACATATTTTGGTTAACATGCAAAATCTTCAATACCACCCATGTAAATCTAAATCCATGTATACATATATAATTTTCATAAATTTGAAAACACCAAATTTATAATCTAAAATAATATGATATCATAAATATGTAAACCCAATTATTTTAAACATAAAATCTACAAAACCCATTGATCCAAAATAAAATGAATTTGAAATATGCAATTACAAATATCTAAAAAGATTAAGGGGATGTCTAAGAAATATAGGCCACCAAAAGACCAATTCCACAACCATTACCAAGTACATGTAAACAAAGGAGCCAAGTTATTTGAAAGCTTCTAGGTCACCAAAAGACAAAATCCATAACCCACATGCAACCAAGGGCTAATCATCTAGTGCTTTCATGAAAATTAGGGGTCTAAACCATGAACCCAACTTAAGCACTCCTTACGATACTCAACATAACTAATGATTTTTCATGTGACCAAGAGGCCAAACAAAAACACACAACATGAACACTCTTCTATTATAGATGATCATAGGATAAAGGAATAGAGACACCATATTAGAGTTTAATCACATACTACCAAATAGGAGTTTCATGTCACAACAATGTAACATGCATACACATGACCAACTCCATTCAACTAGTGCTCACCATATTATTTTCTAAAATAGTAAATCAAGTGGAGTACAAAATCTCACTCATACAAGGATAAACAAACAAACAAATAATCCCTTCCTATATATACCCACAAAGTTACTAAGCTAAAAAATCAACAAAGGAAGAATACCCAAAAACAAATCACCATGGATCTACCATATGCAGTGACATGCAAATACATGTAACCAACATGCAAGTCTATGCAATACAAACAAGTCAGATGAAAGCATATGTAAACCACAAAACCACTTTTTATTTTATACCAAATGTTAAGAAATTCACTCACAAACCCTTTAGTAATTAAATCATAATTATTAAACATTGCAAGCATTTCGATATTAACCCTTTGAAAAAAATAATGTAGTAATCAAATCTATAAAAAAATAAAAAAACATTCCAGCATGTAAATAGCACAAAGAAAAGAATAACACACACACACACATACTCGAAAAAACCCAACATCTAAAACAACAAACTAACGTATCAAACTCGTAATTTGGTTTGTAACCCCCCTCTTAATCATGCTCTTACACATCATAATATGTGTTACACATTTATCTTGGCATAAATACTCTTACATGTATGATAAAATATCCTTTTATAAATATATATTTACACATGGAAAATAAATTACATACGACATAATGGCCAAGGAATAAAATGAAAAATAATAAATAATTAAATAATCAAAGCAATAGAACTTGCATGGTGTATGACACAACCATAATGAGGAGGATGTTGTGGACAATTTCTAGTGGAAAATGTTGCCGAGGATAGGAAAAATCAACCACCATATAATTTTGATCCCCTACTATGAGCCTTTACTTCTATTTATGTAGATTAACATATTCATATTTGTGTTATTTAAAAAATGTAATATTTTTACTCCCATTTTTTAATATAGCTCTAAAATCAAAATAAAATGAATAGAACAATATTTTTGTTAAAATCAATTTCTTATTACTAGAAAACAAAGAATTGTTTAAAAAAATAATGATTTATTTTATTCCCTTTTGGATATACTTGAATCTTGAAGTAATATAAAGATAACACTAAAGAACATGTATCTTCATTACACAATTTTTGGAGAAATCATTCCACTTTTCACCAATTTGTTAGGGAAGAACAAAACACTATTTAATATTCAGTGCTTCAATGACTACACCATACCATTGTGTAGTCACTATAGCACTTAATAGAAAACACTACAATGTAGTCACTATAGCGCTTAATACAATATATTAAATAGGAGACACATTTGGTGTCACCCGAAAAGTTAAGTTAACATCAGGTAATGAGAGAGGAAGCATGTAAAAGTGAACATGTTATTTATTATTTATTATTTGAAAAGAATAAAAGTGAACATGTTATTTGTTATTTATTATTTGAAAAATAACAAATAACGTAAAATCTGAACTCAACCTTTCCATACCAAATTTGGTACAAAAATGTACTCCTCTCATTTCATTCAAATCTGTGCAAGTAGTTATCACCGCCGCTTCCATACATCTCTCCTACAACTTTCAACTGCACAGTGAAACACCTATCAATTAATCAAATAACATTCATAACAAGATACAGTCATTTATAGATTTGCATTTCAATTCTTTTTTGAATAGTTGAAATGAAATGAGCATTTTTAATGCCACAAGACTAGATAGTTTATGGAACCCAAGAATTGATCTGTTTAGTAACAAATATAAAAAATAAGGACACAAAATAAATAAAGATAATCCAACAACAAGAATATAGAAGTCTCGTTACCATTTCATTTCCATCTACATAACCCTGATGTTGATTAGCCATTGTAGGGTTATTTCCAACTTCATTTCTTGCAAACCTCCCTCTTACACGAGGTCTGCTATCAGCTAAGGTTTTCCGACATGCATACTACCAATTGAACCAAGTAACCTTACAAGTCAAAATAGATCTTACAAATTGAACAAACTTGACCTATATTTTATTAGATAAACACTTTTGACCAAAACTACTAACAAACTTCAACATTCAATGCAATTGGTTTTCCACAATCTATTTGAAATTAGTTTTGTTGCTTCTAGATTCACTTGTGTTCCAATTTTTTCATCAAAGTTTCGGATCACACTCAATGATCCATCATCAGGATAGAGAGTTGAAGAGGATGAGAAAAATATTAGTTGCAAACTAGCAGGTTAAGAAGATAAATAGGAGGGAATAAATATTGGGTTTTTTCGAGTGTGTGTGTGTATGCACATGTGCTGGTGTGTGTGTGTGGGGGGGAGTGAGGGGGTCAAGGGTGTGTGTGTGTTGTGTGTTGTTGTGTATGTGTGTGTGTCTATGTGTGTGTGTGTGTCGTGTGTTAGTGTGTTGGTGTGTTGGTGTGTGTTGGTGTGTGTGTGTGTTGATGCATGCAGACTAGCAGGTTAAGATAAATAGGATTTCCTTCCTATTTATCTTCTTAACCTGCTAGTCTGCAACTAATATGTTTCTCATCTTCTTCAACTCTCTATCTTAATAATGTTGATGCATAATTGGAACACAATCGAATCCAAAAACAACAAAACTAAACTTTAACATGATTTGCATGACAAAATGCTCACAAGAACAAGAATCAAGAATGAAGAGTATTAAGGTACCTTGATCTTTTTATTGAAATTTCTCTCAGTACGCTTCATCTTGTATCTGTAGATACGTTGTTTTCTCTCTTCAAGAGTATAACGCCCCACCTTATACCTCGCCTCCTCGAAACTCGAATGATCACATATCAGAGGACCGCCACATCCATGACCCATTGTAATGCAATCCATATTCTGCAAACCATGATAAACATAACTGGTAAGAAATTTCTTTAAGATTCACTGAATCTCATATAATTTTAGCATGTTGTATAAGGAATAACGAACAGCTACATAAAACCAGGCAGTTGGAACATTGGACTGAGAAGAAAAAACAGTTCCTAATTTCAAGAATGGCAAGTCGGCGGGAAGAAAAAATTTGCAGAAAGCATACCTGAATGTCTCCCGTACCGTATATCCGACGACGGAGACTAAGCGCAGGGCCTTCGATTTCAAGCGGATGAACATATAAGCTGCTACCCAGATACCCCCCACTCTCTCTCCCTCCCTCCCCTGCGGCTTTCTCATTCACCCCCAAATGGGCAGGGCCATTGCCCTGTGACATTACCAACCTCTGCACCTCCTCTCTGGACTGCAGGGGAGGAGGAGGGGGGAGGAAGCAGAGATTGGGGACGGAATCAGCTTGAACCACAGCTCCTTCATCCTTCCTCACTTGCTCTGCAGCTGCACAGGGGAATGGCACTGACAATGGCAGAGGCAGGGGATCCTCAGGCAGCTCCACTTCTCCAAAATCGAATTCGGGAACTCCCGTGCTTCTGGACAGGTATTCCTACATAAAACCATAGTCTCAGTTAACAGAATTTCAAGAAGAAATGACTGCCATAAGAGTCTCAGTCTACAGAATTTCAAGAAGGGATGAGTGCGATAAGAGGTTGCTTTAATTACATCCATTAATTCATTCTCGGGGTTCATGAAAGCGCGTCCTTGGCCTGCAATAAAGTCCTGAAACAGAGCCTGGGGATGAAGAAATGGAGCGTGGGGATGCAGAAACATGTAATTATGTATCGCCATGGAGAGGAGAGTCTGGATCCAACTGGGAAGTGAAGGTGATGAGCGAGGAGTGAGGGTTGGGTTGTGGCGCCAATAAAAAGGAAAGGAATATAAAAAACAAAACGCGTATTTTTCGAACTGAATTAATTGGATTGAAAGGTTGTTTCAATCCCGAAAACCGATCAGGACTATAGCGGGGACAAAATCCGATGGCGACGGCGGAGGCGGCAGAGGGGTCTCATGTTTGGCGTGTGACACGTGTCGGTGTGAGCTGAGAATGGAAACGGGTACCACAGGAATGGGAGGCAGACGTCGGGACCACCGCCGCCTGGAACAATGCAAGCATAGCCAATCGTTACTGTCTAAACATTCCGAATTTCTGGCTCTAAATGTCCGTGTTCAATGTTTACACTTCAGACTATATCCAAACATTCCGAATTTCTTGTTCTAAATGTCCAATTTCTATGTTCACACCTCTCATATTATTTTTATTATAGATTCCTTATATATCCAAGGATTCTAATGTTATTTCTTTCTATTCACATTTTTCTATATATATACACATTTGGATCTCCTATCTAGGTTTGCTTCACATTCGTTATGACTATCATTATGGTCAAAGGTCTTTGTATGTTGTTTGTTGAAGATATAATTATTTAATTTAGATTCACACATTGATATATTCATTCTAATTATTCATTTATTGTGTTTAACCATATGTTTATTTCTAGATATTTCATTACCATCTTGATTGTCTAATATCCTTGTCCGAGATCAATCCTATGGACATATTAGGATTAATATGACACCCATAGATCTAATTCTATAGGCATAAGATTAATCTTTCGCCCACAAATCTAATTCTTGAAATTTCAAAATTAAACTTTTAATTTTAATTGACTCTACATAGTATTTCTTGCCTAGATCAAACTAAACACACATTTGCACAATCTATTGTTATGTCCTTGTATTTAAAGGAAGGTAATTGCATTTATTTGATCAAGGTAGCCATTCACATTTATAAAAGTAACATGCTAAGACCACTTCAATTAGAGCACTAAAACAAATATAATTTTGCATCATATCCTTCAACATCTACATGTTTGAAGGTTTGTCCTTAATATTTTCCTCAACTATTAAGTTGATCCTATCAAGGGGGTCAACCTAAGAGAAGACAATGTCTACCCTAGGTGTTTGCAAACACCACCAATCCTTAACACTCAAAGAAGAAAGATAAATCAAACAAATTAGAAAATATGATTGCACACTATACCATATCACTTTTGAGGGTAGAGATCAAATTTGTGACTATGGAAAAGACTTTGATTTGCAAATTTGATCGTTCAAAGAGGTGACTATCTCAAGTCAAAGTAAAAATAGAGACCCATCCTTTCTAGGACCTTAAGATGTTATAGATTTCAATGCATTAATAAATTTAGTAATTGTTGTCATTCCCAAAGCTAATGGCCTTTACCCTCTCATTTAATTTCGTAAATAGCATTTAATATTTCAATATCTTGATATTTATATTTGCAACTAAGTTATGATACATTGTGTACTTATTACTTTCATTATTAGTCTACATAAAACATGTTGGAAAAGTTTATTTTTTATGCCCTTAAACTCTATCATGTACATGAATATGTGTGAACTAACATTACTATAGCACACTTATTTAACCCATTAATTAGTTGTACTTTGGAGAAATCTAATTTGGATGAAGGGGTATGCCTCTACCTAGTTATGTCTATAAATAAGGATGAACAAGTCTCTTCCAGATCACCAAATTATGAATTATATTCTTATTGTAAGGTTGTGAAGGTTTCCCCCTTGAAGTGACACTCAATAAATTTATTCACTATTATGTTCTTTTTTTATTTATATTGAAATAATTTCATTACAAGTGATATTACAGTGATGATTTAAGCCAAATATTTTATTTTTTTCATATTTTCAAACTCTTTTTTTTTTGAATTATTTATTTACATTTTGAAAATATATACAAGAAAGATATAACCTAAATTTTAGACTTCTATAATGAATTTTAAGTATTTACATTTTTAAAAAGACCTAAAAATATATAATAAGATTTAATTCTTTTATTTTTTTAATTCAAACCTGCCTAAATTTATTAGTTCTTGCCTTAGGAAAGTATACTAATGCATTCATCTAAATTTAGTAATTTGTTCAAATGAACCAATAGGAGCAAAGAATTAAAATCAATTGACTATTTTTTCTAATTTATATATTTTTCTAAAATTTATTTCAATATATGAAAACTTATTTTCTTTAATTCTATTGGATCGTAGTATGTACAATCATATTAGTATGAGGTAAGCATTTTGACTAATGTATCACTATTTGATACTATTCATTTAAAAACACTATTTCTAAAAAAGTTTGCCTATAATATTTCTAGTCAATTATGCACCAACAAAAAGTGGAACTATTTGATTTGATTGATAGAGTCATAGAATTGATATTTTTTATTGTTTAATGTATTAATATTTTTATTGTTATAGTAAATAATAATATAATATGTAATTTCTATGTTATTGTTAATATATGATATATATCTATACTATATGTAAATTAATTAATATTATATAATATAATAATAATTGTATTATAAAATATATTAATATTAATATTATATATTTATAAAATATATATTAAATTCATTATGTATAGATAATATATAACTAAAATTATATAAATATATACAATTCTTGATATACTATATATAATTACTACTAATATGATTATTATTATTATATATTTATGATATATATAATCATATATTAGTTATTAATTAATATAATAATATTTAATATACAATAGAATATTCTTTTCAAATATTTATTTTCCTACTACACACCTAAAAAATATATTACTACTACTTAAAGCTGGTTACATATTAAACAAAAATGATCTCTCCATAGCCACCTTCATATATTTTTTGTACGAAGCAATGAGTTGCACATATCCAATACAAAACCAAAGTTGCAGCTGAAATGATCTTTGTTCTCTTCAAAAGTGCTTGGTTTCTAATCTTCAACAAGTAGAATCAATGCAACATCTTCAAAAGTGTTGGGTCAAGGTTTTTTCGCATTGACATGTCAAGGTTTTTTCATTAACACGTCAAATTAAAAATGACCTTGTAAAACCCTAATTCTAGAAGGTTTTGAAAAGGCTTGTTATAAGAGGTTGAGATGTATGTAGATGGGGGTGTGTATTCTGAGAATCTGATAGTGGTCGTATTGTCTCTTGATCTCTGGTGGCGATACTCCTGTGAGAAGTTTTCTCTGCAAGTATATTGTAATCTTTTGATTTCTGGATAATATATTGGGCGACTTTTGGAGTGTGGGGTTTTTCTCTCGAAAGGGTTTTCTCCACGTAAATCATTATGTTGTGGTATGCATGATATTTTTGTTTACAACTTTGTTTCCTTCTCCTTTGGCACATGTGCATATGCCTCACAACCCAAAACTCTAGGATGTCTTAATGAAGGCTTACAACCCGACCATGCCTCTATAGGATTCTTATCAACAAGAGTTCATGTAGGAGACATGTTAATCAGGTAACAAGCAGTGGCAACAACTTCAGCACAAAAAATTTGTTCTAGGATAACACCACTCAACATACTCCTAGCCTTCTCCATCAGTTTCCTATTCATTCTTTCTACAACTCCATTTTGTTGTGGAGAATATAGAGTTGTCTTTTGTCTATGAATACTACAATATTTACATAATCTATCAAAATCAATTTATTGTGATAGTCAAAGTGTGATATGTCTAGCCAAGAACCCCGACATTTCATGCAAGACCAACACATTGATGTACAGTATCATTTTGGTAGAGATATGGTTGAAGATGGCAGTGAAGCTGGTTAAGGTAGAGACTTTTGATGAATGTTGTTGATTCTTTAATAAGCCTATGAACATAGAGAAGTTCATATGGTGTTCAGAGACTATGGTCCTTTTGGCCCCTAGCAATTAAAGAGATGATGGTTACACCCTCACATTGCTCTTGAAAGGTGTTCAACAAGTGGGAGATTTGTTGGAAAAATGTGTCTCAAGGTGATCCCACATCGGTTTTACAATTTTTGGCCAAAATGGACATTGAACTAATTTTTTTAACTAAATGTTCACTTTTGGGCACCTATAGCTACTAAACCGTGAGGAATTTGAAGATGATGCAAACTAGTGATTTATGACAATTTTTGTAGATTTTAAATATATTTTTTTCAAAAAAATTGAATCGGTGCACTTCTTTTCCATCTCCTTCGAAAACTAGCTTTTAATAGTAAACACCATTTTTAAAGAGTGGCGTGCGGCTAACACATAATTTTTTTTCTATGAAGGATAAAATTCTATTTTTCAAATTTAGATTCATAACTATGATATCTAGTGCATGAATTGGTTTCATAGCATTTCATTGAATATTTTTTTCTCTTAATTAAGTTTCAAAGTTAAACCTTACAATTTAGACATGATTCACTAGCTAAAGCATAACTTTTTTTTGTATGTATCAAAATTCAATTTTTTTGTTTTGATCAAGGACATCAATATATAGTGCACATATTTTTCATTTTTTTTTTTTGATAATCTGCTATTTTTCCACATGTGTAGAACAAAGAGCTTGATTTTTCAGTGAAAAAACTATGATTAATCAAACTAAAAAAAATAGTAAAACCAAAAAATATTAAAATTATATTTGATGGATAGCTCGTTCCGAGGACTACCATCATCCAGTTGGGTCTGTGAAGTCTCCTCCATTTCCATCCTCAACCCAAGCTCAAAGGGAAAATTTACAGAAATTTGCGCAAGAGGGGGAGAAGGGAAAAAGTGGCTCTTTGAATGAACCCGTGTTCGAAAGTAGTCCCCCCTTTGGGGGTTCACCTGAACTAGGGTTTGAATGGACCTGGTTCGGAAAGCAAACCCCTTTATTGAACTCTTCCATTGTTCGTTATAAAAAAAATCCAAAACATTGGGTCCCATAATTTAATAGGGTTCGCTTGAACCAGGGTCCATTCGAACACCCTAGTTCGTGCGAACCCATAAAAAGCAAAAAAAAAATCATAGGAGCATTTTTGCAATTCTCCTTCCTCACTAGAATTGTAAACCAATATTGTGGGATCACCCCTCAACCTTGCAATTATATATGGTTTATTGTTGATAGGATGTATGTTGGTATGTGGGGATTGATCATGCAAATATTGTACACTCGTAGCAAGATTTGGGGTTCGGGCATTGCCTCAATTTTTTTTGTTGACACGTCAAGGTTTTCCCACTGACACATCAAGGTTTTTTCCCATTGATACGTCAAGGTTGTTTCTCGCTGACATATCAAGGCTTTTCCATTAAGACATCAAATGAAAAATGACCTTATAAAACCCTAATTCTATAAGGTTCCAAAAATGCTTGTTATAAGTGGCTAGGATGTATGTAGATGGGGGTGTGTATTTTGAGAGTTTGATAGCGGTTGTATTGTCTCTTGATCTCTAGTGGTGATACTCCTATGAGAAGTTTGGTTCTTACAAGTGGGTAAGTGCATGGATCTGTGACACAATTTTTCCTCTTACGATGCCACTTTTTTTCTTCTAAAATCAACAAAATATGATTTGCACGAGAAATTGAAGATAGTTATGCTCAAAATTTCAAGATGTAGCAAGAACAAAAGTTGAAGTGCTCCGAGTCTAGTTTCTAAGATACTAATTATTTTTTAAATTAATGAAGATTAAGGGTCTCAAAAGGGGGGGGGCAAATAGGTCTTGTTTTTATCAAAAAAACAACATAGTGCCTATGGCTCCTTTGATTAACTTTTTTAGACTTCAAAATTGAATGGAGGAGGAATTTAGCTAACACCATGTAGCTTATCCCCATTCTTTCAGCTATTTTTTTTAATGAATATATAATATTTTATGAATTTTGAAGTGGACACATCTTGAAAGGCTAAAATTTGAGTGTGTTCCCCCCTAATTTTTTAAAAAACTAATCAAAAATTGATTCTTTTTTTTCATCATGTAGAATGAAGTCTAGTTTCAAAAAATGTAATTTGTTTCACGTTTCGATGAACAAGTAAAAATCTATCCTAAAGCTAGCACATGTTGGTTTTTGACAGAAAACAGAGGCATTTACAATAGAAGCTATGGATCAAAACCTTAACTAAATCAAAACGAAAAAAGAATTGTATATTTAGATAGCTAAGAGAGAATTTAATTCCATCATAGTTTTTTTATAAACTTTCATTGAAATACGTGCAAATGTGACGGGGAGAACAAACAAAAATATGAAGAAATTTGACAAATCCTGTCAATTAACATGTCCAAAGCAGGTCATTTGGCGAGCGCCAAATTTGGCACTCACCAAATTACCTACTTTGAACAAAATATTACTTTCCCCTCTCTTTGGTTGACCACTTTGATAATGCTTAGAGTGCATAGTTTATGATTGTAGATGGATAGTTCAGGTTTTACCTTTCATATGCTCTTTGCCTCGTTACCCTAACTGGATAACTCTCTATCCCTCTGAAATCTCTCTCTCTCAGGTCTCACTCCCTCCCACACTACCTAGACTACTCTCTCTCATTCCAATCCCCTCTCTCAGGTCTCATT
>VDFB02105785.1:327809121-327820560 GCA_007258455.2 Sequoia sempervirens
CTCATTTAATTTCGTAAATAGCATTTAATATTTCAATATCTTGATATTTATATTTGCAACTAAGTTATGATACATTGTGTACTTATTACTTTCATTATTAGTCTACATAAAACATGTTGGAAAAGTTTATTTTTTATGCCCTTAAACTCTATCATGTACATGAATATGTGTGAACTAACATTACTATAGCACACTTATTTAACCCATTAATTAGTTGTACTTTGGAGAAATCTAATTTGGATGAAGGGGTATGCCTCTACCTAGTTATGTCTATAAATAAGGATGAACAAGTCTCTTCCAGATCACCAAATTATGAATTATATTCTTATTGTAAGGTTGTGAAGGTTTCCCCCTTGAAGTGACACTCAATAAATTTATTCACTATTATGTTCTTTTTTTATTTATATTGAAATAATTTCATTACAAGTGATATTACAGTGATGATTTAAGCCAAATATTTTATTTTTTTCATATTTTCAAACTCTTTTTTTTTTGAATTATTTATTTACATTTTGAAAATATATACAAGAAAGATATAACCTAAATTTTAGACTTCTATAATGAATTTTAAGTATTTACATTTTTAAAAAGACCTAAAAATATATAATAAGATTTAATTCTTTTATTTTTTTAATTCAAACCTGCCTAAATTTATTAGTTCTTGCCTTAGGAAAGTATACTAATGCATTCATCTAAATTTAGTAATTTGTTCAAATGAACCAATAGGAGCAAAGAATTAAAATCAATTGACTATTTTTTCTAATTTATATATTTTTCTAAAATTTATTTCAATATATGAAAACTTATTTTCTTTAATTCTATTGGATCGTAGTATGTACAATCATATTAGTATGAGGTAAGCATTTTGACTAATGTATCACTATTTGATACTATTCATTTAAAAACACTATTTCTAAAAAAGTTTGCCTATAATATTTCTAGTCAATTATGCACCAACAAAAAGTGGAACTATTTGATTTGATTGATAGAGTCATAGAATTGATATTTTTTATTGTTTAATGTATTAATATTTTTATTGTTATAGTAAATAATAATATAATATGTAATTTCTATGTTATTGTTAATATATGATATATATCTATACTATATGTAAATTAATTAATATTATATAATATAATAATAATTGTATTATAAAATATATTAATATTAATATTATATATTTATAAAATATATATTAAATTCATTATGTATAGATAATATATAACTAAAATTATATAAATATATACAATTCTTGATATACTATATATAATTACTACTAATATGATTATTATTATTATATATTTATGATATATATAATCATATATTAGTTATTAATTAATATAATAATATTTAATATACAATAGAATATTCTTTTCAAATATTTATTTTCCTACTACACACCTAAAAAATATATTACTACTACTTAAAGCTGGTTACATATTAAACAAAAATGATCTCTCCATAGCCACCTTCATATATTTTTTGTACGAAGCAATGAGTTGCACATATCCAATACAAAACCAAAGTTGCAGCTGAAATGATCTTTGTTCTCTTCAAAAGTGCTTGGTTTCTAATCTTCAACAAGTAGAATCAATGCAACATCTTCAAAAGTGTTGGGTCAAGGTTTTTTCGCATTGACATGTCAAGGTTTTTTCATTAACACGTCAAATTAAAAATGACCTTGTAAAACCCTAATTCTAGAAGGTTTTGAAAAGGCTTGTTATAAGAGGTTGAGATGTATGTAGATGGGGGTGTGTATTCTGAGAATCTGATAGTGGTCGTATTGTCTCTTGATCTCTGGTGGCGATACTCCTGTGAGAAGTTTTCTCTGCAAGTATATTGTAATCTTTTGATTTCTGGATAATATATTGGGCGACTTTTGGAGTGTGGGGTTTTTCTCTCGAAAGGGTTTTCTCCACGTAAATCATTATGTTGTGGTATGCATGATATTTTTGTTTACAACTTTGTTTCCTTCTCCTTTGGCACATGTGCATATGCCTCACAACCCAAAACTCTAGGATGTCTTAATGAAGGCTTACAACCCGACCATGCCTCTATAGGATTCTTATCAACAAGAGTTCATGTAGGAGACATGTTAATCAGGTAACAAGCAGTGGCAACAACTTCAGCACAAAAAATTTGTTCTAGGATAACACCACTCAACATACTCCTAGCCTTCTCCATCAGTTTCCTATTCATTCTTTCTACAACTCCATTTTGTTGTGGAGAATATAGAGTTGTCTTTTGTCTATGAATACTACAATATTTACATAATCTATCAAAATCAATTTATTGTGATAGTCAAAATTAGCGTTATCAATACAACCCGGAGCAGGCATTTCATGCAAGACCAAGCACATTGATGTACAATATCATTTTAGTAGAGATATAGTTGAAGATAAGCGAGTGAAGTTAGTTAAGGTAGAGACTTTGATAGATGTTGTTGATCAACTGAATTAAACTGTGAACATAGAGGATTCATATAGGTATTGGCCAGCTATAGTCCCTTTTAGCTAATTAAAAAGATGATAGTTACACCTCACATTACTCTTACAAAAGGTATTCCAACAAAGTAAATTTATTTAGGAAAAATATAATATCTCAAAGTGATCCAATACAGTTTAAAATTTTTTGGCCAAAATGGACATTGAACTAATTTTTTAACCCCTAAATGTTCACTTTTGGGCACCTATATGACCTAAAGCCAGGTGGGGAATTTGAAGATGATGCAAACTAGTGATTTGTGAAATTTTGTTTGTAGATTCTAAATATATTTTTTTCAAATTTTTTGGAATTAGATTGCACTTCTTTTTCCATCTCCTTAGAAAACTAGCTTTCTTTAGTATTTTTGTTTAAGGTAGTCGGCTTCACACATAATTTTTTCTATGAAGGATAAAATTCTATTTTTTCAAATTTAGATTCATAACTATGATATCTAGTGCATGGAATTGGTTTCATAGAATTTCATTGAATTTTTTTTCTTAATTAAGTTTCAAATTCAAACCTTTTACAATTTAGACATGATTCACTAGCTAAAGCATAACTTGTTTTGTATGTATCAAAATTCTTTTTTTTTGTTGGATCAAGGACATCAATATCTAGTGCACTGATATTTTTCAAAAAAAAAAAATTGATAATTTGCTATTTTTCCACATGTGCAGAACATAGAGCTTGATTTTCAATGAAAAATCTATGTTTAATCAAACTAAAAAATAAAATACATAATAAAACAAAAACATATTAAAATTATATTCAATGGATAGCTAGTTCTGAGGACTACCATCATCCAGTTGGGTCTGTGAAGTCTCCTCCATTTCCATCCTCAACCCAAGCTTCAAAGGGAAAATTCTGAGAAATTTGGTGCAAGAGGAGAAGGGAAAAAGGGGTTTGAATGAACCCGGTTAGTGGAAAACCCCTTGGGGGTTCGCTAGAACTAGGGTTCGAATGGACCTTGGTTCGAGCAAACCCCCCCTTTTATTGAATTTTCCATTGTCTTCGTTATAAAAAAAATCCAAAACATTGGGTCCCATAATTTAATAGGGTTCGCTTGAACCAGGGTCCATTCGAACACCCTAGTTCGTGCGAACCCATAAAAAGCAAAAAAAAAATCATAGGAGCATTTTTGCAATTCTCCTTCCTCACTGGAATTGTAAACCAATATTGTGGGATCACCCCTCAACCTTGCAATTATATATGGTTTATTGTTGATAGGATGTATGTTGGTATGTGGGGATTGATCATGCAAATATTGTACACTCGTAGCAAGATTTGGGGTTCGGGCATTGCCTCAATTTTTTTTGTTGACACGTCAAGGTTTTCCCACTAACACATCAAGGTTTTTTCCCATTGATACGTCAAGGTTGTTTCTCGCTAACATATCAAGGCTTTTCCATTAAGACATCAAATGAAAAATGACCTTATAAAACCCTAATTCTATAAGGTTCCAAAAATGCTTGTTATAAGTGGCTAGGATGTATGTAGATGGGGGTGTGTATTTTGAGAGTTTGATAGCGGTTGTATTGTCTCTTGATCTCTAGTGGTGATACTCCTATGAGAATTTTTCTCTACAAGTGGGTAAGTGCATGGATCTATGACACAATTTTGGCTCTTAAGATGCCACTTTTTTTCTAAAATCAGAAAATATGATTTGTACGAGAAAATGAAGATAGTTACGCTCAAAATTTCAAGATACAGCAAGAACAAAAGTTGAAGTACTCCAAGTCTAGTTTCTAAGATACTAATTATTTTTTAAATTAATGAAGATTAAGGGTCTCAAAAAGGGGGAGGGACCAAAACAGGTCCTGTTTTTATGAAAAAAACAGCATAGTGCCTAAGGGCTCCCCCCTTTTTGATTAACTTTTTTTTTAGAATTTCAAAAATTTGAATGGTGAGAAATTAGCTAACACTGTAGTTTATCCTCATTCTTTCAAATAATTTTTTTAATGAATATATAATATTTTATGAATTTCGAAAGTGGACACATCCTAAAAAATTGAAATTTGAGTGTGCTCCCCCCTAATTTTTTTGAAAACTAATCGAAAATTGATTTTTTTTCATCATGTGTAGAATGAAGTCTAGTTTCAAAAAATGTAATTTGTTTCACGTTTCGATGAACAAGTAAAAATCTATCCTAAAGCTAGCACATGTTGGTTTTTGACAGAAAACAGAGGCATTTACAATAGAAGCTATGGATCAAAACCTTAACTAAATCAAAACGAAAAAAGAATTGTATATTTAGATAGCTAAGAGAGAATTTAATTCCATCATAGTTTTTTTATAAACTTTCATTGAAATACGTGCAAATGTGACGGGGAGAACAAACAAAAATATGAAGAAATTTGACAAATCCTGTCAATTAACATGTCCAAAGTAGGTCATTTGGCGAGCGCCAAATTTGGCACTCACCAAATTACCTACTTTGAACAAAATATTACTTTCCCCTCTCTTTGGTTGACCACTTTGATAATGCTTAGAGTGCATAGTTTATGATTGTAGATGGATAGTTCAGGTTTTACCTTTCATATGCTCTTTGCCTCGTTACCCTAACTGGATAACTCTTTATCCCTCTGAAATCTCTCTCTCTCAGGTCTCACTCCCTCCCACACTACCTAGACTACTCTAATTCCAGTCCCTCCGGGATTCCTCAAATCCTCCAGCCCCTCTCTCCTTCCTCTCCTCCATCTCCAGTTTGTTCATCTTTCTCTTTGTCCTCTCAGTCTCTTGGGTCTCTCCACTCCCTCCTCTTTCCTTCCTCTATCTCCCTCTCCCTCTCCTCTATCTCTCCCTCCTTCCTCTTTCCTGTCCTTTCCTCCCTCCTTTCCTCTCTCAGGTTTCTCCTCCTCTTTCTCATATATGGGATGTCTCATCATTCACTCTCCCTCTCTCCCTCTCCCACTCCCTCTCTCTCTCTCACTCCCTCTATCTCTCTCTCACTTTGTATCTCTCCCTCTCTCTCAAGTCTCTCCCTCCCACCTCCTCTCCCTCTCTCTCTCTCAAGTATCTCTTGTTGGATGTTGTGGTTGTGTTGCTGATATGTGGTTGTCATTGATGTCAACACTATTAGCATTGATGTATTGAAGGTTGTATATGTCGAGGATATTGAGAAAATTGTTAAAGAAAGAGTTGTAGGTTGCCAGTGGAACAGTGAAGGTCATGAAGGTGTCTTGCTCAACACGTTGATGATCAATCATTGTGGACTAAAGGGTTTATTGTTGAGAGTATCTAGCTTATCTACTAGAAGTTTCAGAGGTCCATGTGAAGTTTTGCTCATGTTATGAACAATTGTGTTCTGACAGTGTTTCTATGGTTTCAATTAGTATTCCTAAGTGAATTTTATGTGATTATAGTAATTTCAATTTTTGCGGATGTTTCTCTATTGGTTCTTGTTGCTTGTGGATGCTTCTAGATCATTTTCTATCTTTGTGGCATGTCTGCATTGATCAATGTGTTCGTGGTTGAATATTTTTCTCATGTGTGTTCGGGTTTTCATGTTCTTGGCCGACATGGTGGTTGTAATGTGTTGTGGATCCTTGGAGATTAAAATTTGAATGTTTGGCATGCTTGAGGATTTCTTTTTAGGGCACAACATAATATTGACCAACGGTGTTTGATTCGGATTGAAAATTTATTTGTAAATTTGGGCCGACATTGAAAATATGTTTTATATTTTGGCTGACAAAGTTGTTGATGAAATTCATGTTGTGGATATATAAGAGTGATTGTTTGAGCAAAGTGAGATGTGCATAAGTGTGTGAGAGCAGAGGAAGAGCATATGTGCAAATAATGATCTAATCATTCGATTGCAGAGCATAGTGTGAAGAATTTTGAGCGAAGTGTGAAGGAGTATTTTTGTGCTTAACCGGAATTGTATCAGGCTTTTGAAGAAGCTACTTTCTCAGTTCATACCTTGCGGATCTAATCTGTATTTCTCTTCTTTGGGTAGTGAGCCCTCTTGTATTTGAGCAGTGTGCTTGAATGCATATGCATTCCCATTATTCTTCTCTATACTTTTAACAAGGTATAATATTGTGGACTAACATTCACCATGGTTTTTCCCATAACATGGTTTCCACGTAAAAAATCTTGGTGTTCTCTATGTTTCTGATGTGTTGATTGTTTATGGTTTATTGTTCATGCATCAGATCTGAGATTAAGTTAAATTAAGTTTCCATTCCACCCCCCCCCATTTATTTGTCCTTATTTCCATCTCCTACCCCTCTCCCTCTCTTTGTCCGTCTCCCCACCCCTCCCCCCTCCACTCCCTGTCCTCTCTCCACTCCCCTCTCTCCTCCCTCTCCCCTCCCTCTCCCTCTCCCTCTCCTCTCCCTCTCTCTCTCTCTCAAGTATCTCCCTCCCACCATCTCTATCTCTCTCATGTCCCTCTCTCTCTCTCACCCTCTATCTCTCTCCTACTCTCTCTCCTACTCTCTCTCCCTCTCCCTCTCTCTCAAGTCTCTCCCTCCCATCCCCTCTCCCTGATAGGTTGTCATTAGGTCCTAACACTTTAGTGAATAAAGACATCAATATCAACTAGGAAGTGTCCAATGGTTGTATGTAATAGAGGACATCTCAACTTCTCTCTTAAGCACTAATCTACTAAATAAAAATTATAATCTAGAAAGCAACAAATCATCTATCTAGAAAGTAGGAAAATAACTCAAATTAGAAGACAAAAAACTAAGAAATTGAAAAGCATCACCATTAAACTAGAAAGCATGGAAACGATTAACCTAAAGAATGCGTAAATTGCTGAAGAAGTAAAGAATTTAAAGAAATTAGGAAACATTTATCTACTACAAAGAATCATAAGCCAACTGCTAATCATAAAACCATTAATCAAAATCAACTGAAGAAAGGTGCTCTGGACACTCAAATGCTAAGCTCAAAAGCTACAGACTCAGTTACAACCTACAGGCTTGACACTAACAGTATAAGATATACTAATGAAAATAAAATGCAAATGCAACTTCTATTCTATCAAAGGAAAATGCAGAATAGGAAACAAATACTTATCTATCTATCTCTAACCCTCGAGTGGCTAGCTCGTGGGTGTATCTATTGCTACTTCAAATCACATGCACTAGAAAAATCTCTCTGCTACTTCATTCCACAGATGCATCCATATTACGTAGTAATTCAAAGAATGGTAGGAATACTTATATTCATATGGTAGTTTTTACTTAAGAGATAAATTGACAGCATGATGATAATCTTCTTCTCATTATTTGTAACAGTTACATACTTATATGAAAAACGGCTAACAAGAATCCATTTTTTTAGTCAGTCAAGTCTTTCAACAGATTGCCCATAGTAAAAGGGACTTAAAATCCCATGATATACAATATTAAAGAGGCTTCACATGAGCCATAAAGTCTTTGAAACTAAAAAATAACATAATTATAAAGACTCGACCAAAACGTGTGCTCCTAGAATTTTAGTGTATGCTCGCTAGTTTTCAAAAGTATGAGACCCACATTCATTTCCCTTCTGACTGGAATGGTGAATGGTGGTGGAGTTGACCTATGAAATACTCAAGACTAAACCATTAAATCAACATAAGTTAGTTTAATTTAATGAACTCCAAGAAATAAGTTTGTACGATTATTCATAGAAAGGAAAGCAATTATTTTTCCTAAAGGTAATCAATTGGCAGAGTAATTTGGGCTGGAAGGTTTATATTTGTATATTGAGACCATTATATTGATGAGGTTACTTTTACCTCATCACTCCCTCCCTCTCTCTCTCTCTAGTCTCTCCCTCCTACCCCCTCTCCCTCTCTTAGGTCTCTCTTTGTCTCTCTCACTCACTCCCTCTATCTCTCTCCCACGCCCTCTCTCTCTCTCACTCCCTCTATCTCTCTCCATTTCTCTCTCTCCCTCTCTCTCAGGTATATCCCTCCCACCCCCTCCCCCTCTCTCTCTCCCTCTCTCTCTCTCCCTCTCTCTCAGTTATCTCCCCCCACCCCCCTCTCTCTCTCTCTCTCTCACTCCCTCCATCTCTCTCCCATACCTCTATCTCAGGTACTCCCTCTCCCTCCCACACCCTCTCCCTCTCAAGTCTCTCTCTATCACTCCTTATATCTCTCCCATCCCTCTATCCCCCACTCCCTCCTCTCTCTCCTACTCTCGTGTATCTTCCTCCCACCCTTCTCTCCCACTTTGTCTCCCTCTCACTCTCTCTCTGTGTCTCTCTCCTCCCACCCTCTCCCTCTCCTCCTCTTAGGTTTCTCCCTCCCACACCCTCCCTCCCCTCTCTCTCAAGTCTCTCCCTCCCACCCCTCCCCCTCTCTCTCCTATGTCTCTATGTCTCCTCCCTCTCTTAGGTTTCTCCATCCCATCCCTCTCTCCCTCCCTCCTCTCCTCGTGTCTCTCTCTCATCTTCTTCTCAATCGGGACTCCTCTCTTATCTCTCTCTCCCACCCTCTCTCTCTCAATTCTCTATCTCTCCCCCTCTATTCCTCTCAATTCTCTATCCTCTCTCTCCCATCCCTTCTATCCTCCCACCCCTCCCCTCAGCAGTAGGATAGGACCTGAGTGAGAGGAGGAGAGAGAAAGAGGGCTGAGGGGCCGAGGTTCAGCATGGAGGTTTCCATGGGCTTGAGATTAGGGCTGGGCTCCTGGAGGCAGAGACACGGGCTGGAGGCAGAGGGCAGAGGGCTTCCATATTTGTGGGCTCTGAGGTTTAAGGGTTTTAAGGACTGAGGGTATAGGGGCCGAGGATCAGTGGAGAGGGAGGAATGGATGGAGGGAGAGATGGAGGGAGAAGTAAGATAGAGAGAAGGAGAGAAGAGGAGGGAGGGACATGGATAGATGAGGGTTGATGATGTTAGAATATTAATCTTTACTTGGTAAAGGTTATTCTTTAATTGTATTTATTTATTAGCTTGTAGGAATATTCCAAAGGAATCCCTACAAGTCTTTTTTCTTTTTGTCTTCTCACACGTGTGAGGATGACTCATTTTATTTTTAATTCCTTTATTAAGGAATATTTGTAGCCACCTCCTTAAGAGGTGACACATTGCACACACATAGATGAATGGTGGCATTCATTGAGTTGGGAGTTACATTCTAACTCCTCTTCTCACCTCTATTTATTGAGGTGCCTATCCTCTCATTCTTTAAGACTCAAGCAAGCAAGCCTAAGGCTGAACTCTCTCTCTCTCTCTCTCTCTCTCTCTCTCTCTCTCTCTCTCTTTGTATTATTCTTTAGGCATTTTTCCTCCATTCATAATATTGGGGTTTTTTCTTGTTTTTTCCCCTTATCAAATTCTTGTATCTCTCTTGCTTTGGTGGTGCTTGGTTTGGCTACTTCAATCTATTTGGTAATCTCTTTCCTTCAAACAATTGCTCATTCATTAGTACTTTCCATTGCTCTTTTCTATTTCCTTTCATAGTATCAGAGCTTGGTATTACTAATATTTTGTGAGCTACATTGTTGAAGGTTTACCAGATTTTTAAGCACACCATTGGAGACACTCTCAAAGAGGAGAAGAAGAGCAAAGTGTCTAATCTTGGTTGTTTTTGTCTTCTAACCTATTTTTCTTGTGCAAGATTTCATTTCTAATTTTTTTTTATTTCAAATTTCAAATCTATGGAGGTTTCTATAGTTGTTATAGATTTCAAATATTTTGTATAAAGTTTTCTAAGTTTTTTGCTAAATATCAATTTAAATTTGAAAACAAATCTTTATAAATTTGCATGCATATTTAGATTTTTGCAAAAAATTTAGAAACCCTCAAATAAAGGGTTATATTTCACTTTTTTTTAGATTTGTAATTTTTTTTACAATATCAAGCTAAATCTGTAAAAAAATCGCTATATTTTACATTTTTAGAAAAAAGCTAATCTGCTTTTTTGCAAATTTGTAAAAAAATTCTCCATATTTGCATGTTCAAATTTCTATAAAAAAATTATTTTTAAAAAAAATATCTACAATTTATTCATATCTGTATATTAAATCTGTAATATCTATATTTTTTAAAACAATATATATATCAAAACCCTTATTTTAGTTTTGTTTAAAAAAAATAAAAACCATATCTATTTATATTAGAAGAATCACATTACAAAATCTAAATCTAAAAAAATCAACCCCTTCCTTAGGGCCTTGGCTTTCTCTATAACATTTATAGTAAAAATCAATAGTATACAAAACCATATCTATTTCTGTTAGAAAAATCACATTACAAAATCAAAATCTAAAAAAATCAATCCTTTCCTTAGGGCCTTGGCTTTCTCTTTACATTTATAGTAAAAAACAATAGTATACTCTTTTTAATAAATTAGAGCTTCGGCCTTCAGCCTTGCTGTTCTCGCCTTCCTCCCGCAGCCTTAAACCCACTATACTTGCTTCTGCTGCATTTTCTTTGCCCTCTCTGAGTTTTTTTTAACTATAGAATTTAACTAAATTGTTTTCATTTTGAAATCCAATTTAAATCCTTTCTTTTTTTCTCCTGCCCTTCCACTTTCCTCACTCCCGCCCATTCGCGATTTCAAAAGTAGCTTTTCTAATTTTGATTTTGTTTTAAAACCCTAACCTTTTATCTTCGCCCACCTATTTAAATCTTAAAGCTCTTTTAAAAAGAATCGAACTTTTCTTTTTCCTAAACTTTTAAAAATATATTCTTAAGCTCTTTAAATGAAATTTTTTTAAAAATCTTTTAAACTTCACTTTTTTATTCTTTTAAAATTAAAGGAAAACTTTTAAGTTTTAAAAAGAGTTTATTCAAATATTTTTCTATTTAAAATCAAATACTTAAATATATATATATATATATATATATATATATATATATTTTGGATATTTGTATATATAAATAATTTTTTTAGAAAAATAATTCTCATTTATTAAGAGGCTATTTTTCTAAGATTTAATTTAATTTAAAGGGGTCTAATTTTTTTTTCAAGACTTAAATTTATTTAAAGAGGGCTATTTTTTTTT
>VDFB02105785.1:327820660-327934630 GCA_007258455.2 Sequoia sempervirens
TTTGTTCTAGCATTGGTTTTGATGCAGAAAATATTACTATCTACTGTGACAGTCAGAGTGCTATATGTTTGGCAAAGAATCCTACTTTCCATGCCAGGACGAAACATATAGATGTACAGTATCATTTTGTACGAGATATGGTGGAGGATGGAAAGGTCTCTTTGGAGAAAGTGGATACTCTGGAGAATGTTGCAGATGCATTGACGAAGCCTGTGAGCACAGACAAGTTCAGGTGGTGTGCCAGTTCGATGGGCCTCTTGGCCCATGTTTTTCAGTAGTTTGTTTATGCTCTGGAGGTGTCAGTAAGATCTTCGTCAAGTGGGAGCTTGTTGGAATAAGTGCCTCAATCCTTACTGACATGGAACTCTTGAAGGGAAAATTCGCTATGACATTGTTCATGTCTGGGCGACTAACTATTCTAAAGCTCTTGAAATGTTCTTATCGCTGTGACAGGGTTGATGTCTTGCCGACAAGTCTATCGATGTGACCTTGTGTGTTCACTATGACCTTTTGGCGAATGGAAACCTTTGGGCGACAGTGTGATCTTATCGGGCATCGGGGAGACTTGGCCAAAGGGTCTATTGTCGGTATGTGGTCTCATCGACTTGGAATGTCTCACCGATAGTATCTGGCTCTATTAGTGAAACAAGGGTTTTGGTAAGATGTCTCTGCGAGTATGAAATGTCTTACCGATAATGTTCAGCTATCGAGGTAACATAAAGGTCATGGGGAGATGTCTCAACGATGAAGTTAGGTCACGTCGACGAGAGTATGTCTTCGCAGTAACAAAAGACTTCGTTGAGAAGTCATGGCGAATTGGGTAAGTCACGTCGATAGTCTTTGGTAAGATTTGGGGCGCTCAGAGAAAGGTCACGGCGAAAGACATGAGTCTTGACGACAGTATGTGACATTCGGGGTGACATGGGATGTTCGCTATGACATCTCGGTGAAAATGGTAGATCATTCAGTGGAAGCTTTGTCTTTCGGTATGACGTCTCACTGAAACGTAGGGTCTTGCCGATAGTAGTAAGGCTTCGGTGTAGCATGAAGTGGTCGATGGGAAGTCTTAGCGAGAATGAAGTGTCTTGCTGATAGTATAACTCATCGCTGTGACTTGTGACTTTGATATGTGTCTCACCGAATAACGATTGTCACGTCGAATGGAAATCACTCAACGACATGACTCGAAGACTTCGATATGAGGTCTTGGTGAGATCGGTATGTCTTGTCGATGGTCTCTCTGAGTTCGATATGACTTATGGTTTTCAGTATGAGTCTTGTTGAATGAGAATCCTCTTGCCGACTGTTGGGGTTTGAAGCCGATGTCGATAGCGAATACCTTGTGGCATCGGGGAGACACTGTTAGTGTCTCACCGATATGCCAACAAAGTTTGAACGCCATTGACCATGTGACCATGCTATGTGGCATCCTGTTGGACCAATAAGAGGAAGCGGTTTTCAAATGGATGACAGTTGGTTTTTTGCATCAGTTGAAACGTTGGAAAAACTGCATGCAAGGAAAAATCATCTACTCGAAAGGAAACTGTCTATGATTGACAATGGTGAATAAGGATGCACAGAAGACAAAATTAGAATGTGAATAAAATAAAAGCAGATCGATTCTGATTTGAACGAATGAGTTGAGTCAAATTGTTGAGAGGATTTTTTGTAACTGATGAACAGTGAATGAAGCTACAGTAAAATACCAGAGAGTTGTATTTCTGATTGTATGTAATTTTGTTGTTACTATAATACAAAGAAATTCAGTTTGGTGTGGTGGGTTTTTTCCCGAAAGGGTTTCCCACGTAAATCTATTGTTCAGTTGTCTTTGTGTATTTGCTCTATTTCTGTAAATATTTCATGTGTGTCTTAATTAGATTGTAATTTGAAAATTAAAAGCCCTACATTGCATTCTTCCCTATGGATTTGACATTAGGAAAGTGTTTCCGCACCTCTGCTTTCCTTACACTGCAGCCAACTAAGGGATTAGAACCACTACTAGGGATGATTTCTTTATCATCTTTTATGGTAATAGTAGGGGTATTTGGATATTGTTGTTTGGTAGTTTTTCATTTCTTTGTGTCTCCAAAAGAAACAGAGGGGGGAGAATTTCATTTTTCTAGGGTGATTTTAAGAAGGTTTGACCATGAGGGCTCCACATACTTAGAGGGAGGAATCTTGTGCTTCTTAGTGTCTTTTTCCAGAGAATGGGGACGACTTTAAATAAGCTCTATTTTAACATAGCTACTAGAGGGATAGCTACCCTCAAGCAAGTTAAGGAAAACATTCTTTTGTGGGGTGGTGGTTAAAGAATACTTATAGATGGCCCTAATTAAGCCCTAGTGTAAAGGAGGGTTAGCCCCATTAGTAAGACTCTGTTGCAAAGATGAGAAAAGGAAAAAGGGAAAATTTATTTTATCCAAATGATGAATATGATTAAGTATGGGAAAGTGATAACCATGGACGGATTGGTATCGAACTTCTAGGTGAACTATTTCATCATAAAATAACTCACATTATGATATGGGGGGAAGAAACAAACTAGAGTAGCCATTTTGGAACCTTAGCAGCTTTTTCATGTCCTCGAAGAATTTTTTGATAAAGGTCTGGTAATTTCCCATGCTCTTTTTAATAATTTTCTTCCCTTCATACTTAAGGCTTGTAGCCTAAGCAATCATATTTGCATATACAATGAAATAATGATCACCCATATCAACCTATCCATCCCTCCATGCATTATAAAATCTATAGCTTAGCTCCTTGCTATATCCCTCCATGGCTTCAAAATAAGGAGTAAACCCCACCCACTTGAAAAGACTCCAAAGTTCAACATTTTTGTGAGAGAATCATGTTTAATAAGCTCAATTCTCTTCATGGGGCCACCCATATTATCTTCAGTGGAAAGGTTATCCTTGCGAAGAAGCAAAAATTCAGTTCTTAGGCCCTTATTGTCCTTAATCGAAACCACTGGGATATCTAACTTCTCGGTATTGAGAACAACTTTGGGGCTATTCATTTGTAAAAGTAGTGATTCAATCCAACTATAAGTGGTTTTAAATAAATCTGACTGATAACTATAAGATAAAATGTGCCAAGCCATCCTACCTTTTTTGGAAATGACAATCTCTCTGCCATAAAAGGCCATAATTAATTTTTTTTGGTAGTACAACAAGTAATCTAAGATATTCTGCACGGAGGTGTCTTGTCACCAACCTAACCCAGGAATGAAAATCACTTGTGTGGGGGCTAAAATTATTTGGAAACCTTTCAAATAATTACCCAAAATCATCCACCATGAGGTAGCTAAAAGATAATTATTTTTTAGCTTAAATCTATCATTCTTTTGGAGATTTCTTGTACCTTTGCAATCATTTTGGGTGCATCTAATCCAATCCTTCCCATTACCCATAACCCTTATGAGAAAACAAATATATATTGAAAATGATTTTGATTTGATAGCTCATTAAACCTCCCATCAATTCAAATTTCCAATGACTCCCAAAGGTTTTGAAAAAACCATATTTTTCACTCACAATTAATTCTTTAATTCGATGCGAAAATTGGATGAATTTCCAATAAGTCCAATCAGATTGTCTTAAGCTGACATTTTCCAAGGCATCTCCCACCATATTACCTTCCTGGTACACGTGGCATATTTTGTAATATTGAAAGGATTTCAATATTCCCTTACAATCATCCAAAATATCCTTCACTTCCCAAGGAGCGTCAACCACATCATTTAAATAATCTAGAATAAGCTTAGAGTCTCCTTCAATTAACACCTTAGTGTAACCTTTTTCCTTCAATCTATTTATCCCAACCCACACCACATTCGCCTTAGCCACATTATTAGTAGCGACACCTAGGCCTTTGTTGTATCCCTCAATAAATCCATCATGGTGATTTATAAACACCTCCCCACTCCAGCCATCCCTGGGTTCCCCTTGGAACATCCATCAAAATTATGTTCAATCCATCCAACATTTAGGGGTATCCAATTTGTGCTACTTCAAATAAGTTTCTTTGACCAATTGATATCACACAAATTTTATGAAATGCCCCATAATTGCTTGATTCTCAACTCTTTGTAGGACAACAGTTTCTTAGGAGTATGCTTGCAATTATTAATATTCTCTTGTATCTATTGTCTTATGGCCATACACAACTTTTTACTCCCCTTAGCAATATCCCTAAAGACTCTATTGTTTCGTTCTTTCCACAAACCCTAAGGAATGGAGAACTTGTCTCCAAAGGTCTAAGATAATATTATGGGAGTAGGGTCAAAAGTTCCATCCATCAACAAAAAACTTAACTATATGGGGAAAAACCCACTCCACCATCAAGTTATTTAGAAAATAGGCCCATACATCCTGCACATAGGGGCAGTGAAAAAGTAGATGCATAATAGTTTCCTCACTCTCATTACACAAATAACACTTATTGGCCAAATAAAACCCTTTTTTCTTGAGGTTATCTATAGTAAGAATCCTACCATGGGCCACAATCCACCGAAAGAAGTTAACTTTAGGGATTAGGCTCTTATGCCAAACATTTGTCCAATTAAAGTCTTCTTTACAACTCAAAGGTTTAACCAAAACATCATAGATAGATTTGGCAGAGATCTTTCTCAAAGCATTTTTGGTCCATAACCATTCATCATCCCTTTCCTTCGAAAAAAATGGGTTCCCCAATTTGATGAAGAAGAATTCCTAGAGAGCCCTCCCAATTCTACTGACTATCCCTTCTTAGAATAACACAATTCATGTAATGCCCCGCTAAGGGACCAAGTGGATTAACACAAAAGACCATCAACACCAAGCCATTTTTTTTTAAAAAAAACTAAAGTAACACTAACTAATGCAACTCAACCAATTAATATGAATGACATCATTACATTAACATGATATTATAATCACATTATAACCTAAAAGTAATATTGAACATAACCCATTTGCACACCTATCCACCATGGTCCCCTAACGCTACTAAGATACACCTACACTAATTAAGCCTAAAGAACATATTTGATACACTATGACCATATTTTACTAACACTTGAATGTAAATTAATCTCATACATCAAATTACATATGATAACATAACGAAATTATCTTCAAACCACATCTAACACTATGTCAATATAAATCTATTCTTAATCAATGTTATAAAATGAGTACAAAAATATATATCATATCTACTACTTAATTATACTCATGTATTATAAATACAACATTTTTACATTAAACCTCTCTATTACATACTAAACAATAGTAAAAATGTGTATAATCAAGATTATAACAATTCACTTACTTTTCTTATACAAGAATGCTACCATGAATACGATTCATAAATCTAAGAGGTACATATGTATAAGATACACTAAACATAATTTTTTTAAAAAAATATCACCTGCACATAAATTCAACTATAGAATAAAGCGAAAAGAAAGACTCTCCATGTTGCGCACGAATTGCACCACCTAAATCCCAATAGATGGTTCGGAAATACCACCCTACCACGTGGAACCCTGAGGCCCACTCCCTCCGTGCTAGGAGACAATACTAGGCCTCACAAACCAGCAAACAACAGAACAGAAACTACAAGTGGCTGACACTAAACATTCAAGAAAACTACCAAAATAAGAATCAACCGAAAATTACAATAACTTCACAAATACTTCTAGGTACTTCTATAGACACATTCACATAACACAAATGGATAGAAAACTAAAAAGATTATCATTAAACCACAACACTACAATAAAATATATTACATCAATCTCATAATCTTATAACTTAATAACTCACTTTAGTTTAGTAATTCACAATCAAGACCAACAATGCACATCCCTGACATAATTGATCTTTACAAATACAGAAGCTTCAATACAATATCTCACAAATATGAAGGGATTTATAATATGAAAATAGTAAACACAATTAAATAAAAATGGTACAACACAATACAGATCAAAGAATATAGTTATACCCTCAAATACAACTTTTAAAACTAAACTAATTCTCACTTGACAACAGTCAAATATGTTAACAATAAAACAGCCATAAAATAGTCATATCAACTCGAAATCAAAATCTGTAAAATACCCATTTCAGATTTAGACGTCGACTACTCAGCAACGTGGAAGAAATTGAATAAAAATAAATAATAATTTCATAAAATGCAAAACAACAGATGGATTCCATAAAACCCTATTTTCGGCAATACTCGATTATAGTCAAATGACAAAATGAGTAACTTAACAACCAAATTTTATCCAAAATAAAATATTAAAAAAAAAGAATATTAAAATTAATTTAAGCTATTTCAACCCCTATAAATTTAAAATCTCAATCTTCCTTTGGCTGGTTATAGGGAGAAATAAAGATATTTGCAGTCATAGAAGAGCAACTTGACAGTAGTCTCATGTTTCAACCATATCTCACAAACTATGATCTGGGTTTCTGAAATTTTTGGACAGAATTTAAACGACAACGAGATGAAAAAACCCTTTAAAAATATCACCAACCTAGTTTGTAAATTTTGATTTATAGGCAACGCAATCAGACCCTTTTTACTGGTAAAGAACAAGAACACAAATATGTATTGATTTTTATTGTAGAATAAATAAATATTTCATTCACACATAGAAATAAAACTATCCAATATTTATTTTCAAAAATAAAAAGAAAGAAATCAATCAAATCATTCATGCATACAAAAGAAAATTTTGACACAAGATCTGAAAATCCAACCTAGATCCAACGCTTGGGAATGACAGAAATTTGATGCTGAGCTCCAAAGTTTTCAACTTTCAAAACCCTCAATTGCAACAAATTTCTCATTGCTCCTTCCTCTTTGCAAGCATGGAAAAATCTCCCAGGAAAAAGAATCCAAATCCAACATGCACTCCCAAGAATAATCCAACAGCACGGAAACCCTTTATCTCCTCCCAAAATAAAGAGAACACTTCTCCAACCAAAAGACAACATCTCAGCCACCCTTTCAACTTCCATTTTCGTCACTTTTCATAATGGAGTAATTAGGGTGGGTTCTGGACTCAAAAAATATAATTTTATAAAATAAAAATACCTCTCACCCATAAAACTATCACATATGAAACATTTTAAATCATTAAAACCACATAAAGACTCCATAAAACATAAATTTAGTGACCATTTTAATAAAATGAATCAAGAGACTAATAATGCAAAAATTATATCTAAACAAAAATAAAACAAATATTACTCAATAAACAATAATCAAATACCAAATAATGATAATAATAAACAATAATTAAATAATTATTCCTCAAAATAATAACATAATAAAACATAACATAAATAAATGTCACTTATGGACAATATTATATCACACCTCAAACACATTAATAAAAATCATAATAATAAATATGATAGATTCAATATCTAACTTCACTCAAATAATTCACAAATAAGGTAAAATATAAATCATAAAATAACTTCACATGAAAGAGCAACATTCACATCAAAAGATAAATAACACTAATCACAATCATAACAACACAACTAACCACGGGGTTTAACACCAACAGGTTGGGATCCAAAACTAAGGTTAGACAACAAAATCAAACAATCACATATCACATAAGAAATAATCGAATAAATGCAACACTCCAAACATAGGGTAAAGAAGATCAGACATTGTCTCATGACAACCCGAAAAAGTTAACACATTCTTCATCAATTGTCTCTAATTGAGAACAATGGCTAGGGTTAGGTTATAATTTGGGCCTAGATGTTATCTCCTCAACCACCATTGGGATTAGAGGCACGCTCAGACCTACTAATTTAGGTAGAGACGTAGCCTAGTACCTGTTCACTTAAACATACAAATTAGAGCACATGTGCATAATAGCCGAAGCACTAGGAAAGAAGCTCTAGCAATCGTATCTCATTCCCGTATGTCTCTCATACGTCCAATGGTACGATGCCGCCCTTTCCACTTATCCTAACAAACATACTACTGTATCACTCAGTTATCCAAGTAAATCTCTGTATAATAACAATAACATAACAATATGCATCATACTCACCACAACACTAATAGAAGCTCATGCCCCATCTTGCAGCCACAAAGCTTGAACACAAATCAGTATATTTTATGATAATAAAGATAACCATAATCAAAATCATAATAATATGACAACACAATGATAATATATTAGAATCAAGTGAAAACCCCAAAGGTAACAAAACACTTTCATCACATCAATATGTCAATAACATACATCGTAGTAATGGTCATGTCTAAACACACACATCATGATAAATATATCCTTAAACACATCTAATAAATCATTTCCTAACATTTTTACTTAGTCCATAAATTCATGATATACAATATCAATTGTTTAACATCATTAACACATACCTTTAAATGTCTCTATTATTTTACTTTCATCTCCAAGTTCCAAAGCCAAACTTCCTGCACATCAACTATAAGAATGGAGGGGCACTACATCCTCCCCCCCTAAAATTTGACTTACTCCTGGAAGTCACAGACTAGGGTGGAAACATAAGACATTAGTACCAAAAATTTTCTATTTTATATTTGATGTACATCTTCTTTTTGAATATCTTTGATCAAAATCACTATCTAACTACACATTAGAAAGTAATATTTTTCTATCTACCTTTACTTAGAAATCCTTACATCTCTTATAGTATGATACTTGATTTTACACTAACAAATATAGCAAGCACTCCAATTAACTCCTTTTTTCATTCCTAATTATAAAAATCTCCATAATCTTATGTAAGGGATGCACATAATTTTTTTTATTTTTTTATTATTATTCAGAAATACACATTGTCTCTTGTTTTAGAAACTTATTTTCAATTACAATTTATGATTTCAATAACATCCACTCCATTTAATACCATAGATTGACGATACATTCACATTTAACATAGCATGGTTATCCCTCTTTTACATCAATAAGCAACAACACATAAAAAAATGTACATCTAACACATACATACACAATCACATCACCAGGAAAAACACATCACAAGGCTACACAAGGGTCCATCTGGACACTAGAAAGCAGCATACTAATCCATGATACATAATCCATGAGCCAAGAGCCAATATCCATCTCACATAATCCATACCTCACACTCAGAGACTTGATGGTGTTAGGCCACACTCATATGGTGAGACCATCCATACAAGACTACAATGACCTACCTCTTGTTGTATAAGGTGGTTAGCCTCCAAGAGATAGTCATCACACATAGGTGGGTAGTGGGTCCTAGCTGTGTAACAGCCTCACATACCCCCATCCTCATGGTTCCCTGCGTCTACTTCCTCGTATACACTCACCAAGTTTGCCTCATACATCCTTGGAGAGGAATCACAATACGACAAATGGCCGACATCGAAAACAATAAGGATAAATTAGTTTAGCCAAAAAGTCATAAATAAAAGAAAACAAAAGTTCAATTTCAACAATAAAAAATAAATGTGCATAATTTCAACACTAAATCAAATGTAACCACGAGGGCTACGAAGCAAATAAGATCACAAGGTGTGGCTAAACTATCACAATCAAATATAAACAAGGTGTCGGCCTTCACAATCACTAGAAAATCATCAATAATTATAAAGAAAGTTCACAATCTTAGAAATTGCACTATACAACACTGCGTGACTAGATACTAGCCACCAAACGAGGAAGGAGGGAACAACGTCCGGCTATACAATAGCCCCATGTGGTGCGGAGTGAGCACGCCATCCACATGTCCCAGAGTGTGCTCCTCGGCTACACCCCGCTTCGCGTCGTCACGCGGCATGGACTAGCCAAGTGGCCCTCGCACTCCTTGGCTATCCGCATGGGATGTGCACCTTCGGCCCCCATCCCGCATCGCATCTCAGTGCGGCATGGTCATACACCAGCCGGAGAAGGCACGCACTGGTCGTATGCCGCATGGCAGTGTGTCCGTGGCTCCACGGAAATAGGCACGTGCTAGACACACCCCGCATAGCGATACCTCGTGGAGAAGGCACACGCAGGTACTCGCCGTAGCCAGAGGTATACATGGCTAGGACATACCCATATGCTAACCGACCCAAACAATGTCGAAAGCAAACATGAGTATTCCCTCTACAAGTGTGTGAGGCCCCATTACGCTCATCACACAAGTAGGCTATCATAACACAATCTCATAGTGCACCTTCACGTGTCTATGCACGTGGCATCGTGTCCTCGAGCCAGCTCGCTACCATCAGCAACACGGCATCATCACCAGCACTGTGTCGGAACATCAGTGGGGTGTGGCATCGTATCCATTGCATCATGTCAGAACATGTGCGAATACGGTATATATAATACATATATAAGTATATCAATATGGGGCTACTCGAGCTTCACCTCTCATACAGACGAGGTTGACTCGCTAATGTCAGCTCAACGTCCCTATGGACGGCCAGACAAATACTAACAAACCAATGCTGCTATACTCAAAGCTGTGGGGATTAGGCTCACACATATGGATCAAGTACCTTGATCCATCATAAGGGGAAGTAGTGAGTACGTTGCCTCGGGATCGGTTGAGCTAAGACTGCTCTGCGTCGCATTATGCGTACGCTGCACACTCCGCCCAAGGAACTTTGTGGCTGCTACTACCCCTTCACGGATTGAGGGACTGGAGAACCAAAAGAAAAGAATCTGTGAAACTATCTTTTGGCTACTCATATATAAATTTCAACCACACGTGGGTTGGCCCTCAATCAGGTAACAAACATACAAGAACACATAAAGGTATGGTTAATCCCACACCAACAAATACACAATTTTCTCCATGGATGGGTACACAGTATCACCATCCCATGGGCACACAAAGCAAGTACGGGGTATTCACAACACTCAACCAATGCACAGTTACTGGTTTCTCACATTTACAAGGGATAAAATTACATACACAATTCCATGAGAACATTTACTTCCATAATCCATGTGATTCATATCATTACATATGTCAATAACCCTTTTATCAGTTTTTCTTTCACTCTACTCTTATCCATATATCACATGATGCCGATATGTTAATGTCAAGATTATCGTGATCACTTATCAACTCCACTAAACAAGTTCTCATTCACTTTTATTCATTCGACATAACATTTTATCCTTATAACATATGCATATGCAAACTAATTTTTCCTCCACACTAATTTTTTTACATAAGTAGCATGAATTTTTAAATGCATCTAAGAATCATTAATACTTCCACACCATTATTCGTGTATCCAGAGTTCAACTAGTTATACACAAGTTATTCAAATTTTCACAGAACAAAAGGACATCACATATTTGTTTTTTTTTCAAAACACAATCCCACATTCTCTCAAACTTTATCTCAGGCCAATACAAGTAACACTAAATATTTGCATAGTGATTATGCCTACTCAAACATCCATATCTGATACCTAAGCTTAATTGTTTCACATGTTACCCCCACATAATAATTTGACATGCAAGACATCCAATGGATAAATCTTTTCTATTTATACAAAAGTAAGAAAGGAGAGACATTGCGTTATAGGTTTCAACTATACAAAACAACCAAGGTGTCCAAATACCAATACAATCATCATAATTTTTCAAAATAGAAATTTAGTTATATGCACTAGCATCTTATTTATTCCACAAAAGTAGTCATTTCCAATAAAAACATATCATATCATATGATGCAAACTTATTCACATAAATTTATTTCCAAATACATAGATTAAATACCTAGCAACTACACTCAGTCTCATTCATAATTTATCTTTTATGCATGAACCATAAATAAGGAGTACAATTTCAAGAGAATATATAGTCCACCACTCAAGTAAATTCAAATATAATTTCTTTGATTCATAGTCAAGGTTTAAGCATACAAGTTTAAGACCTAAATGATTTTCTATTATAATGTTGTTTAATACCCTTTTCTTTTTTATATTAATTGTATGTGGGTTAGGATGAAGAAGAAACAAGATAACTTAATTTAATGCAAGCAATTTGCAAATGCAACATTTCCAAACAAAGCATCTATACAAAGGAAAAATAAGTCACACCTTCTACCCAAATTTTAAGTACCACTCATAGACAAGTTTTCCATTTATAAACATAGCTAAAAACAAAGTTAATATTCCATTACATCACTCAACATGTATTATAATGATCACAAAATATCGACAATAATTCATTTATAAACCACCTACATATTTTCCTTAATTTATTCTAAGAACCATTTTACATGCAATATATTCTTAATGTTATGAAAACGCACTAAACAACATATGGGTGTAAACACTCCTACAAAACATAGAAAAACACACAAATAGATGACATACATAGGTCAGGACTTCCCTATTAATTACATAACATACACTCTTAAGCACTTGCATAAAACCACATAAGAAACCTAACTACACCAAATAACATCTTATCATAATGCACATTTAGTCAAACAAAAATAATTTATATGCCAACTTGTTAACTAATTAATCTAAACTCACCAATACATCCCAAGATTAAATTTACATTTTTAAGGAACTAAAAGTCATGGAAATGAAACAAGGTCACACAAGAAAAAAAAAAAATAGTTACAAACATATAAGGAATCACACCCAACAAGAGAATACACAAAGTGTATAATCCTCTATCTAATGTCTCATCTAAGTGTATAGATTAAAACAAGGTATCTAACACAAGGGTCCCTATGACTTTTTAGTCACACATCAAATATTCATCAGCACATGCATAAGAAATTTACTATAACAAGACATGGGCAACAACATTAACCAAAGATCTCAGTGCTACAAACCTGCCTCTTATACTAGATGTAACGCCCAGCCAAGGGACCAAGTGGATTAACACAAAAGACCATCAACACCAAGCCAATTTTTTTTTAAAAAAAAAATTAAAGTAACACTAACTAATGCAACTCAACCAATTAATATGAATGACATCATTACATTAACATGATATTATAATCACATTATAACCTAAAAGTAATATTGAACATAACCCATTTGCACACCTATCCACCATGGTCCCCTAACGTCGCTACTAAGATACACCTACACTAATTAAGCCTAAAGAACATATTTGATACACTATGACCATATTTTACTAACACTTGAATGTAAATTAATCTCATACATCAAATTATATATGATAACATATCGAAATTATCTTCAAACCACATCTAACACTATGCCAATATAAATCTATTCTTAATCAATGTTATAAAATAAGTACATAAAGATATATCATATCTACTACTTAATTATACTCATGCATTATAAATACAACATTTTTACATTAAACCTCTCTATTACATACTAAACAATAGTAAAAATGTGTATAATCAAGATTGTAACAATTCACTTACTTTTCTTATACAAGAATGCTACCATGAATACGATTCATAAATCTAAGAGGTACATATGTATAAGATACACTAAACATAATTTTTTTATGAAAATATCACCTGCACATAAATTCAACTATAGAATGAAGCGAAAAGAAAGACTCTCCATGTTGCGCACGAATTGCACCACCTAAATCCCAATGGATGGTTCAGAAATACCACCCTACCACGTGGAACCCTGAGGCCCACTCCCTCCGTGCTAGGAGACAACACTAGGCCCCACAAACAAGCAAACAACAGAACAGAAAACCACAAGTGGCTGACACTAAACATTCAAGAAGACTACCAAAATAAGAATCAACCGAAAATTACAATAACTTCACAAATACTTCTAGGTACTTCTATAGACACATTCACATAACACAAATGGATAGAAAACTAAAAAGCTTATCATTAAACCACAACACTACAATAAAATATATTACATCAATCTCATAATCTTATAACTTAATAACTCACTTTAGTTTAGTAATTCACAATCAAGACCAACAATGCACATCCCTGACATAATTGATCTTTACAAATACAGAAGCTTCAATACAAGATCTCACAAATATGAAGGGATTTATAATATGAAAATAGTAAACACAATTAAATAAAAATAGTACAACACAATACAGATCAAAGAATATAGTTATACCCTCAAATACAACTTTTAAAACTAAACTAATTCTCACTTGACAACAGTCAAATCTGTTAACAATAAAACAACCATAAAATAGTCATATGAACTCGAAATCAAAATCTGTAAAATACCCATTTCAGATTTAGACGTCGACTACTCAACAACGTGGAAGAAATTGACTAAAAATGAATAATAATTTCATAAAATGCAAAACAACAGACGGATTCCATAAAACCCTATTTTCGGTAATACTCGATTACAGTCAAATGACAAAATGAGTAACTTAACAACCAGATTTTATCCAAAATAAAATATAAAAAAAAAGGAATATTAAAATTAATTTAAGCTATTTCAAACCCCTATAAATTTAAAATCTCAATCTTCCTTTGGCTGGTTACAGGGAGAAATAAAGATATTTGCAGTAATAGAAGAGCAATTTGACAGCAGTCCCGTATTTCAACCATATCTCACAAACTATGATATGGGTTTCTGAAATTTTTGGACAAAATTTAAACGACAACGAGATGAAAAAACCCTTTAAAAATCTCACCAACCCAGTTTGTAAATTTAGATTTATAGGCAACGCAATCAGACCCTTTTACTGGTAAAGAACAAGAACACAAATATGTATTGATTTTTATTATAGAATGAATAAATATTTCATTCACACATAGAAATAAAACTATCCAATATTTATTTTCAAAAATCAAAAGAAAAATATCAATCAAATCATTCATGCATACAAAAGAAAATTTTAACACAAGATCTAAAAATCCAACCTGGATCCAACGCTTAGGAATGACAGAAATTTGATGCTGAGCTCCAAAGTTTTCAACTTTCAAAACCCTCAAATTCCACAAATTTTTCATTGCTCCTTCCTCTTTGCAAGTATGGAAAAATTTCTTCCGAAAAAGAATCTAAATCTAACATGCACGCCAAAATAGAATAACCCAACCGAGAAGAAACCATTTTTTTTTTCTCCTCCCAAATAAAGAGAACACTTCCAGAACCCAAAAGACCAAAAGACAACCTCCCAACCACCCTTTTAACTTCCATTTTCGTCATTTTTCATAATGGAGTAATTAGGGTGGGTTCTAGACTCTTAAAACATAATTTTATAAAATAAAAATACCTCTCACCCATAAAGTTATCACATAGGTAACATTTTAAATCATTAAAACCACATAAAGACTTCATAAAACATAAATTAAGTGACCATTTTAATAAAATGAATCAAGAGATTAATAATGCAAAAATTACATCCAAACAAAAGTAAAACAAATATTACTCAATAAACAATAACCAAATACCAAATAATGATAATAATAAACAATAATTAAATAATTATTCCTCAAAATAATAACATAATAAAACATAACATAAATAAATGTCACTTATGGATAATATTATATCACACCTCAAACACATTAATAAAAATCATAACAATAAATATAATAGATTCAATATCTAACTTCACTCAAATAACTCACAAACTAAGGTAAAATATAAATCATAAAATAACTTCACATGAAAGAGCAACATTCACATCAAAAGATAAATAACACTAATCACAATCATAACAACACAACTAACCACAGGGTTTAACACCAACAGGTTGGGATCTAAAACTAAGGTTAGACAACAAAATCAAACAATCACATTTCACATAAGAAACAATCGAATAAATGCAACACTCCAAACATAGGGTAAAGGAGATCAGACATTGTCTCATGACAACCCGAAAAAGTTAACACATTCTTCATCAATTGTCTCTAATTGAGAACAATGGCTAGGGTTAGGTTATAATTTGGGCCTAGATGTTATCTCCTCAACCACCATTGGGATTAGAGGCACGCTCAGACCTGCTAATTTAGGTAGAGACGTAGCCTAGTACCTGTTCACTTAAACATACAAATTAGAGCACATGTGCATAATAGCCGAAGCACTAGGAAAGAAAGCTCTAGCAATCGTATCTCATTCCCGTATGTCTCTCATACGTCCAATGGTACGATGCCGCCCTTTCCACTTATCCTAACAAACATACTACTGTATCACTCAGTTATCCAAGTAAATCTCTGCATAATAACAATAACATAACAATATGCATCATACTCACCAAAACACTAATAGAAGCTCATGCCCCATCTTGCAACCACAAAGCTTGAACACAAATCAGTATATTTTATGATAATAAAGATAACCATAATCAAAATCATAATAATATGACAACACAATGATAATATATTAGAATCAAGTGAAAACCCCAAAGGTAACAAAACACTTTCATCACATCAATATGTCAATAACATACATCGTAGTAATGGTCATGTCTGAACACACACATCATGATAAATATATCCTTAAACACATAATAAATCATTTCCTAACCTTTTTACTTAGTCCATAAATTCATGATATACAATATCAATTGTTTAACATCATTAACACATACCTTTAAATGTCTCTATTATTTTACTTTCATCTCCAAGTTCCAAAGCCAAACTTCCTGCACATCCACTATGAGAATGGAGGGGCACTACAGATTCATTTGATCCATAAAGTTTTTCCAACTCAATTTCAGGCCATCGCAATTAATATAATTTACCACATTTTTACCGATTGACCTTTTCAATCTAACTCTAGCTTGTTGAAATATATTATGTGAGGAAAAAGAAGCATTACCCAACCAGGGATCATCCCAAAAGTCAATACTCTTCCCATTCCCTATTCTCCTTTTCACCCCTATTTTGAGGGTACCTGTGACCTTAATCATATTGTTCCAAAAGACAGAGCCAAAAGGAAGATTATATTTCCTTAGAAAGAAGCTCTAGTCCTTATTACCCAAATATTTCGCCTTTATAATCTAAACCTAGTCCTTTTCTCCTTCTAAAAAGAAGCAACTGATTTTTGCTGGACTAAGGCTTTATTAAAGAGTTTAAGCCTTCATAATCCTAGGCCACCATCTTCCTTCGGATTACACACTTTATCCCAACCAACTAGAGTTGAAGTTGATAGGTTAGAAAATTTAGAGATAGATGGGATACGTACGAAAACTCATATATTTAAACCTTTTACTTCAACACCACTCCCAATTGAATTTCATGTAATCAAAAGTTAGTGTAAACTCCAAAGAACTCCAAAATTAAACTTATGTGGTATGAACCAATTAAGATCATTTAATTCTACATTGGGAAGTAGTGGCACCATGTGTGAAGGAATTACAAATGGAAAAGAGCTCAATTTTTTGCAACATAATTACTTGTATGGTGGTTGCATTAGTTTCATCATGGATACCCCCATCCTCCTAATGTGATAAAGAAGGAAAATGGCCTTCTTGGACATGATCATTGAGATAAGACTTAGGTTTTTCTTTAAAATAGATAGTGGTTTAAAACTAGAGGCAATCAAATTAATCTTGGGTAGAGAATTTATGGAGGTAAGTGAGCATTATAGGGTCAACTTTGACCTTGCCTCAAATTTTATAGCATCTCTCTTAGACTTGCAGGTGTCCAAAGGTATGATTCTTGTAGACACATAAAAATGACCTAGGCCTGTAGGCTCTATTTTTACCACTTTTGTCCTAGCATAATTATGACATTTAATTATGTCCTTGGTCCACCTTTGACTATTAATTAAATAATTCACAATTATTTAATTGATTCGTGTCTTTTTATTCTCCATGATTATTAAATAAATGAATTTTATTTATTTATTCAATACGTCATTAATTGTCTAAATCTTCCCATAATTAAATAAATGTCTTAATTTATTTAATTATCTTTATTCATTTATGTCCTCCCGATTATTAAATAAATATATTTTATTTATTTATTTAATATGTCACTATTTCTCATAATTAAATAGATTTATTAATTTATTTAATTATTAGTCATATTCTCTAAATTAAATAATTATGTTTAATTATTTAATTGCCTCATTTAACATTTCCCTCATTTTAAATAAAATTAATTATTTAAAATGGCCTCACATTATTAACTGCCACTTCTTTTAGTAAATAATCCAAAATCAATTATTTGCTATCATCCAAATCCACATTTTTGAATTATTTTTAATTCAAAAATGCAATCTTTTTCCATAAATCAAGTAATTGAGCAAATTCTTGATTTTCCAAATCATCTTTTTTTCTGTCCAGTCCTTATCTCCTTGATTTTTCGAATCTTATAAATCAAGCAATCTTTATCTTCTTGATTTTTGAAATCTTTATCTTTTTGGCTAATCTTTATACTCTTGTCACATTTATTCTCGATTGTTGATGCAATTTTCTCAAATGGCATCTTGGCCACTCATTTCAGATTTCTTCCCTAACCCTAATTAGGGATTGTCTAATGCAATCTTGACCTCTGATTTTAGGCTTTCATCAACTGTTAATCTCGGCCGTCCATCCAAAATTGAATTTTTCTATAAAATTCCAATTTTTCTCAAATTTTGATTTACACACGGACACACACACACTTCTTGATATTGGCATTTGGCATATTTTCTTTCATTACTTATTGAGTCTTAGGCATAGTCATATTGGCATAGTTTTTATGCTTATCATTTGCATGATAGCATAGCATTTTTCATTCCAAATCCTTCAAACCTTGCATTGGACATTGTCATAGTCATTTGCTCACACACTCAAATCTGAGGGAAACAATTACACATTTGCAAAAAATTAGAAGGTTTTATGGAGATGAATCATGAAGGCTTCGAAGATTATCTGGTATAATTGTTTCGGGTTATTATCTAGCTTTCATTGTGCTCTATAGTTCTTTGGGTTTTATATTATTGATTCAATTTGCTAACCTTTGAGAAAAGTACCCATTTGTACAATTCTAACTATGGATAGATTTCTCATAAAAATAGAGTATTTAGGTGGGGTGGAGGATGTGTTGGAATGGGTGAGATCTGGTGAGGGGATTCCACGTCTATAGGACCTTCTTTTGTTGCTTTTTCTAGGTGCAAGGGAATAAAGGTATCTCTTCATTTTGGATATCAAAGGGGTGATGTTGGATCATCATAAAACACAAGCAGGATGCACTAGTAGAATTTGGAAAATAAATGACTAGGTGACTAAAACTTTTAGTCACAACAAAGTTCTAAAAATGACTAAATTCTACTAATTTTTTGCAACACAACTATAAATGACTAAATGAATAATTTGATCGTCGGGTAAAAAAACAACTAAATAATTAGTCACACAAATAAAAATGACTAAATAAATGACTGAATAATTAGTCACATGAATTGGTGATTTCCCTCTTCCCCACCATTTAAAATTTTTATTACAATTAAAAGTACCGTGTAAAACATTGCCCTGCCTTTATCCCCACGAAATAGAAGTTCAGAGGTATTGCATGGTGAGGTGTTTGATATCAGATTGTTTTGATTTATATCCTCCTCTTTGTACTTTCCTTTTAAAAATGTGGATAGTCATTCTTTGTAATTTCTTTGGAGTTTTTTCCTTATTGTCAACAAAAAACCCCAACTTAGGACACTAAACTGTTCGTGTATAGTTCTCTATCATCTGATTTTATTAGTGAATTCCTTAGTTTAATGTAAACATATAAGCATTCTTTGATATAAATTTCATTATGTGTTTGTTTATTACGATTGACAAGTTTGGCTATACATTGCGTGTGCTTATATTGTTGAACACAAAGAAGAGGGAGAGTGTAATTCGAAATGCAAGACAATAGAATAGGCTTGTCAAGAGGTATGAATATTTTGTACTCTTGTGTTAGGTTTTAAATACTATTTAAGGAATCGTTGTGTCATATTTTTCATTCAATAATTGATCATAAGCCAATGGAAGACATAACCAATCTCAACAAATTTGAGTGTTCTCATGACCTTAGAGCACCTTGGGGTAGATCAGGATCTTCTTCAGCTTTTGCATTACTTTTTGATAATAATTTAGATGACTTCTAAGAGCTAAATGTATTTTCATGTAGTAAATTTTGTGATTTTTCATGACGAATATATAGCTTGTTATAGAAAGATAATTATTGGATGATGGATAATGTACATTTAATACCAGATGAAGATTATTTTGCTGCTGGTGATAATAGATTAAAATTTTATATAATTTTTTGCTAGATTTTCTATATTTTTTACATTTTAAATCTCTCTTGCATTTCCATTTTTGAAACCATACTTGTTTGTGCACTTCATGCAACCTAGGTCCCTTATAAATCTGCTTTCTATTTTTTTTTAAATTCTTGGGCCAGATTTCTAGGTTCAAGAAAATATGAGCTCAAGACTCACTAATTGATTAGAGCTTAGTTGAGGTTTTGCATGGGCCATTGACCTATCGAAGACTTAGTTGATGTTGCGCATGAGCCATTTAATTGTTTAAGGCTTGATTGAGGTTGGTCATGGGCCATTGAATTGATTAGTGCTCTGATGAGGTTGCTCATTTGACTGAGGTTGCTTTAGGCTCTATCAAGGTTGCTTGTTGGATATAGATTGATTAAGTGATTCCCTATTTGTGGTAGCTTGAGTGTGTGCTGATGTGGACTTTTAACTCTTGTTGATTTCCTCGATCATTATGAAATCATTGTCATATGTGTACAAACTGTTCATAGCAGGCCTTTTGTTGGATGTCTTTAATTTGTTTGTAAGTTATGATCCTTGGACTATCATACACTATCTTTAAAGCTTCAAGACTACTCCATTTATGATGATTTTCTTTCTATAATTCAATTAATTTGGGTTCAATTTTCATATAAGGTGCAAGCCTTTACTCATACCATTTCCTTTAAGATTTCTTAATCAAACATTGTCACGATAGAGGCTTCTCACCGTGAAGACCACTTCCCATCATGCAAACATTATCCTTTTGTTTACCTTTCCACTATGTATGAAGACTTCCATTAAGGGCTATCTTCATGTATTCTCCATCTTGCAATTCTCATTGAAGACTGTCATGGATTTTCCTTATTTTGGCTTGTAGGTAAAACTATCATAAGTTAACACAACCATGATAATCATTTCCCTCTACAGACCTGTCCTTGATCATTTGACTATGATGAACTACTTTTATTGTTGAACTTTGTTATATCCTTCTATAGATCTTCAATTTTAACATTGGTTTTATGATCTTGGTTGTCCTCCCTACCCTTCTAATATCAGTGCACAAAATCTGTAATTAAGGGCACAAAATCTCATTCTTGAATTCTTTTCTATAAAATGGTGGGTGTCAATAACTTGTTCCTCATCAACCTTTTTTTAAGTCAGTCATTCTTAAGCAATAGAGAAAGTGGTTTCAGATAGTTTTATTTAAGGATAGTCAATAGCAATCTTCTCAAAGGAAAATCATCACCTTGAGGGGATATCTCAAATTTTTGAGCATTAAAGGGAAGCACATCTTAAGGTTCCCAAGGTGTGTACCAAGGTTTCCTAGACAGTCCATGCTTAGAAATGGTTAATCTTCCTATCAACTGGTCTAGAAGCCCCTACAACAAATTCTTTGTTATCATTTTTGAAAATGATGATCCCCAAATAATGAAGCAACAAGCTTATGCTTCTCAATAAAGACTTTGGCTCACTTCCTTTTATCCATATATCTTGATTCATATGAAATCTCTCAGTTCTAACTATCCATTTCTACCTTGATGAGGAATTCCATGGACTTTTGTGCACTGTGTCTGGGTATACTTGTGAATGAAGACTCATTTTATTATGAGGATCCATATGATTTCCCTCAAACTTTCAAAAACTATGCTCTTTCAAACCTGTACCTCTTTTGAAACGTACATTAAATTAAAATCCATTTTAACATGGATCAACTCTTCTCCAATTAAAATAATCTTTGACCACTTATTTGAACATCCTATACCTTGTTAAGGACATCTTGCTAGTAGCAAGTAAAATCACTAGTCTATTGAAAGGCAGGGTATTTTCAAAAATACAAACTTAGACAACATTACTTATATTACTTTAGTTGTTGCTTCATGGTATCTACCATAGCCTTTAGGGAATTATTCTTTGCATTGAACCATAGGAAGATCATAGTTCATGCTAGACAATAATATTAAATTTACTCTCTACCTTCATTGCAAGTCAAAAGATACTATCTTTCAACGGTGCTCCATCCTTTCAATTGACTCATAGAGTCCATTGATATCCTGCATTGTCTCTATGGTATATTCTGTATTAAATTTAAGAGGATTCAAACTTCATTGTTGATGTATCTCAAATTGAGATGTCATTTTTGCTCAAAAAATCATAAGTGTTGTCCATCCTATCCCTACTACAACAATGTATTGATAGTTTATAAATTTCAATCAGATGTGTGGATACCAATGCTTATTTTGGCCACTAGAGAACACAAATTAAAGAAAAGGGTTCTTGTAGATATCTGGTGTAGTAGAAGGATCTACCTACAGAGGATGCTTCATCAGAGGTACTTGATATGCTTCAACATCCTCACCTATTTTCTTGACTGGGGACCAATCAATTAAGGGAGGGTAGATTTGTAATAAGCCCATGTGCATTAAGGGATTAAAATAATTAGAATTCTATCCTAGGATAGAAATATATAGTTCTAGAAAAAAATAGTTGGTAGGAGAAAAAATATACTTTGGATGGGAGATTTGAGTGGAAGCTAAATTTTAGGAGTCTAGTTGAAAACTTAGTTGAAGTATCAAATAGTTAACTTGTGGTGATGTAATAATTAGGTAAGAGAGCTGCAAGCAGACTCCACTTCTATCTTCAACCCTCTTTCTTTATAAATTATTGAGATCAGATATTGAGAATACTGTAGCAATTAGTTTTGGAGATCTGTTGTCTTCACCAATTGGGAGTGGCTCACCACAGAGTTTGGGTAGTTCCATTAAGTCTAGAATATATTTATTCCCTTCAAAATTCTCCTTTTATACTTTTGCAAAGTGGTAATGCAAATGAATAATAATCTTCCTAGAATGAATGCATTGTAATATTTTTTTCTATTTTAGTTAAGATTGTGGAAAGGATAATTACAGATTGGGGGTGATAAAAAAGAAGTATGAGCTAGTTGAGTACCCAAACAAGTTAACAAGTTGGTCTAAAACTGACTTGTGAATATAGGATCACATCACTTACTATAATTTTGAGAGTACCATGGAGCTTCTAATATTTTTCTATGAATGTTTTTGTCATTGTGCTTGCTACAAAGGCATAAGATTACACACAATTTGGCATATTTTTTGAGCCTTTCCACCATTATCACAATGACATTTTTTTTTTCAATTTTTGCAACCCAGTGACAAACTCCATCAAGATGTTCCCCCATTGTTGGCTAGGAATGGATAAGTTTTGTAGAGGACCTGAAGTATTAATTGTCTCACCCTTTTTTTGTTGACTAGAGATCATACGTGTTGTCGTGGATTTTTATACATCACCTTTGAGGCTTTCCCAAAAAACTAATTATTGATCCTGTGATATGTCATTGGGAACCCTGAGTGTCCATTGTTATGAGATATGCATGAAGTTCCTTTGCAAGAAAAATAACCTTGAGGTTCAAGTTCTTGAAAAGATATAGCCTACCCATTGTACCACATAATCATCCTTCCACTCAAATTTACCATATGCACTAGGATCTATTGTAATTGTTGAATGAGACCAAGTATCCCAATTTAGCCACCATTTTAATCTTTCCTCTTCCACATAGTTTGTTTGTAGATTTGAAATGGTGTAAAGAAACATTTTTGAGTCTTCTTATTTTCCACAAAGTGCATTAACCACCACATTATTGTTCTCTTTCTTGTAGATGATCTTGAAATCATATCCTAACATCTTAGTGACTCATCTCTATTACACATTCATCTCTATAAAACATTCACTTGACTCATAGAGTCCATTGATATCCTACATTGTCTCTATGGTATATTCTCTATTAAATTCAAGAGGATTCAAACTTCAATGTTGATGTCTCTCAAATTGAGTCCATTGATATCATGCTTTTATGAAGGATTTCAAGAATCACTACAATCTTTCTTTTGCTTTTAGAATTCATGACCATCTAATGATATAGGAAAATAAATGACAACTAAACTTATCTCTCCTTCTCAATTGTGGCAAATCTTACCTATTCCTCTAAAATCCCACTCTCCTGTGAACTCTTCAAATCATGCTAGCAGGGATGTGGGGCTATCCTGCATCCCCGATGGCATGATTTGAAGAGTTCGCGAGACAATGAGTTTTTTTGAAATAGTTCACTTCTATGCACCTAAGATTCCACCCTTTATAAATACAATTTCTAGTATGAATTTTAGAGATGTTAAATTTTTTCAAAAGTATTCCACCCTTTATTATAAGTGAGAAGTATTAATGTTTGTGCAATTTGACCATTGTGTTTTTATTCATTTCGAGATAATGTGAGGTTTATATTTTTAATCATTTAGAAATGGTAATTATAAATGGAAAAAATTCTTCAAATGACCTCTATGAATTATTATAGTGTAAGCCTATTTTTTAGATTATTTCATTTAGCATCACCAATATTCTCCACAAGAACATTGTCCCTATTTAAAATGATGGAAATGGTTCACATCTCTTAGAATAATTTATCTTGCAACAATCTTGGAGATGAATTTAGATGCAGTGTGAAAATCAAAACACACTTGAAGGTTCTTAGAAACTCTAATAGTTGTACCAGGGGCCATGTTTAACAAACCAAATGCAATTGTTAACTTTTCACTATGGTGGTAGATAAATGATTTTTTTTTCTTCTATTCCACAACGTTAAGTAAAAGTCTTGAATCTGGAAATACCCTACCGCCTTCATTTTCCAAGCCAATTTCTCCAATTTTGCATAGCTCTCCTATGTTTGTGGATGTTGATGTACTTGTAGGTTACTATGACACTGAATTGAAAGCAACAAGAGCTTATGATAAGGCTGCTCTCAAGTATTGGAGTGAAGAAAGCACAACAAATTTTCTTGTAAGAATTTTACATTGGTTATTGCATATAACACTATTTATTATTCTAGATTACACACACATCTACCTTTGCATAATACTGTTAAAATGGCATGTTTTATGTAGATTACTAAATACAAAGAAGAGCTTGAAGTCATGAAACAAATTACCACCATAGACTATATTAATTATCTCAAAACGTATCATAATTCTTTCCATTGAAGTCTTTTAGATTAAAATTATGGTAGTGGAGATTTTTTTTTGGAACTGATAGTATATATATGCATTTCTATTAGAATAATAAAGGGTACATTGGTATAGAAAGCTTAAAATTTTAAATACATGAAGAGTTTCCCTAGCTTGAATTTATTCATATTCAAATGACCCATCAAAAAATTCATACATGCAACAGGGTCAACAAAAGGTCTATTACAATGTTTAGATTTAGTTTGAGTAAGATATTGTATTAGATTACTTTCATGTATGGTGCTAACGTATAATCTTCTATTGATATAGGAGGAGTAGTGGATTTACTAGAGGCACATCAATATACCGTGGAGTAACAACGTCTTTATTTAAATTGATAGCTTTATTTAGAATTTTGAGATTTTGATCTGACTATAGAAATGGCTATTCAATAAACATTTGTAGGAAAAGTTGTACTCTAATGGTAAAATCTGTAACATATCATAGACACCATCAAAAAGGAAAGTGGCAGGCTAGAATTGGAAGAATTAGTGGAAACAAAGATGTAATTTGGGAACATACAGTGAGTACACCGAACATGAACAAATCTACTATATGTCTCGCTTATAAAAGAGATTTATCCATTAAGTAAACCAGCTAATAGTTGTGAAGAACTCGTTGGCTCTTTCAATTTGGAAACAATTGAGGAAGAAGCGACTTTGACATATGACATTGCTACAATCAAATTTAGAGGCATTGATTCAGTTACAAATTTTGACAAGAGATTATATAACGTTGCAAGAATTAGAAACAACTCACTACCTATTGGAGAACTTATAAATTACATCAAGGAGACAGGATCAAGTCATGTTGATGGCAATGTGAATGCACCCAAAATTGAGGACAAAAGAATGGATTCACTATGGTGGTAGATAAACGATTCTTTTTTCTTCTATTCCACAACATTAAAGGGCTCAAAGCATGCATTTCCATCATTGCAGAAGTTTTTTGGAGAAGTTTCTTTCTTGCACTCATTTCTGTGCAATATTGTAACTTAGATTTTCAGTCTTGTGATTGAAAGTAAAAATTGCAATACTCTATTTCTAAGTTGTAACTAGAACACCTTTCTTTTATTAATAAAGTTCACTAATTTTTCCTTCTCAATGGTTGTCTTATTGTGTGCAATTGATGATTCATGATGTGTATTTTTGTGTGTTATGATTAAATCCTCAAATATGACTAAAAATATATGACTAAATATACTACCAGTTGACAAAAATTAGTGAATAAATATGACTAAAAATATATGAATAATATACTTCCAGTTGACAAAAATTAGTGAATAGATAATGACTAAATATATGAACAAATTGATCAAATGACTAACTATACTACCAGTTGACAGAAATCAGTGTATAAATATGACTAAATATATGACCAAATTGATCAAATGACTAAATATACTACTAGTTGACATAAATCAGTGAATAAATATGACTACATATATGGCCAAATTGATCAAATGACTAAATAAATGACTGGATATAAAGTACTAATGGTCATGTGACCAAGGTCAATGAATAATATGACTAGATCAACGACTAAATTAATGACTAAATATACTACCAAATCGATCAATCAAAACAACCAATAAATGAATAAGATTGGTTTATTCATAAATTTGGTCGTGTTATAAATGGCTGAAAATAAACTACTAATGGTCACGTGACCAAGTTTAGTCATTTATAAGCAATTTTTAGTAGTTTTTTTAGTCATATATTGTTGTTTTTGTACTAGTGGTGTGGAGCAAGGTATTTGAAGTTCTTTTGTACTTGGAGTCGTTTTAGGGTTGGGACTGGATGGAAGAGTTCATAGTTTTTCTCCAAACCATTGCTGATAGATACAGGTGAAGTATGGAGAAGGGAGAAGTAAAGCTTTTTGAAATGCTAGCTCTTCATATTCTTGGTGTGTTAGATGTGAGTTACTTCTCTAGTTTTTCTATTCGGTGGAGTAGTATGGTATTGGTTTTTAATTAATATGACATATATATCTGTATGTAAATATTTTTTGTAGCCCTGAGAGGTGATGTAATATTTTGAAAAATTTGCAACAATAGATGCTATCATCTAGGATTCCCTAGAGACAATAAATGTAATCTCTTATTTTGATTAATAAAAATACTTCCTTAAAAATAAAAAATAAATCATACAATTGGAGAACTACAAGATAAATCCTTAAGTTGAAGATCTAATATAAAAAGGTTTTTTTCTTCCTAACTTTTCTTTTAGTTTTGAGAGTTCACTAGTTTTAATTCTCTAAGATTTAGAATGAATCCATCATACTTTTGTTTGTTTCATTTCCATTTGTTATGATTCTCACTAAATTAATTTATTGTTTATCTTAGATTAAGAAATCCTTTTAATTTCATAGATTGAAAGTCAAGGCGTTTCGGTTTTCTAAGTAGTTAATACCCCTTTTAAATTTTTAATAATATTTATCTAAATATTGATTCAACTAAACTAATTAGTATAATTCTTCAAACTAATTTTCTTTGCATGATAAATTTAACTAATACTAATTCCTTTTTTTTTATATAGAATATATTCTATATAATTTAGAAAAAGAGATTACATCAGTTTTCTATTTACATTAGCTAATCAAGTTTCAGTACTATATCCATTACATATATGTTTTATGCTTCTTTTATACCTTTTTGTAAGTCTTTATTAGTCTATATGCCATATACTATCTCAAAATATTCACGTAGGGCTTATTACATTTTTTATTTTATACAATTCTAATATGCTAAGATAGTATTATGCAGTTTTATTATTCTCTATAGTTGACACTCTCATTGAAGTTATCCCAATCATACCACCTCAATTGTAAAATCCTTTCCTTTGTTTATGTGGAATTTCGTCCCACTTCTCTCTTTTGCATATGTTTTTTATTTGTCCTTTTTGTTTGTGTTTCTTGCCTCCATCTTGCATTTTTTTTTTGGTATGTAGAATTCCTTGTGATATAGCCACTAGTTTGCATGTCTCATCTCCTCTTTGGTGATTTCTACTTTGCCTCTTTCTATTAGTTTCTTGTATTTGCTTTTGGCCACCTCCAAAGTAATGGAAACCTGCATTAAAAAAATATGAGTTGTGAGTCTTCTATTTGATTCAGTAAGAATTATCCTTATGCCTTCTAATTTTCCATTATTCCTAGCTTTCTAAAGATGTCATAGAATTTCTGTAGATAAAATCATCCAAAAGAGATTATTTAGATTTCTATATCCTTCTATTCTTCCCATTAAAATTTCTTGCATTCTTTTTTCATTATTTTCCCTTTAACCCTCTAGATCAATTTTAAATAAATTCCAAGTTTCCTTTGCAAAAAAGAATTTAAAAAAATATGTTTTACTGTCTCAGGTTTTCTACATATATCATATATATTTACATGATTTATGGAATCAAAGTTAAAAAAATTATGAAGAATTAATCTCCATTTAAAAGAAGCTTTCTTAGGATTCAGTGAATTATTCCATGTCTGGATGAAAACATTTTCCCATTGTTTTTGGTTTAGATTAACATTCCAATTTATGTTCAATATTGCAATCAATTTTGGGGGTTCATTGATTAAGTTATATATTTCTTTCGCTTTGATCTTGCTCATCTTATTATTTTCCGTCCACAAGAAATCATGGTTGATTTCCTTTGTGCTTTTTTAAAGTATTTCCCAGTCAATGTTCTATTTTTTGATTAGTTCATAGGTTCTTTTTTATTTTGAGTAAGATTAAATTATAGAGTGAGGGTATTCCAAGCTTTTAACAATCATTTATCTAAGATATTTTGGAAGGTAGAAATTCCTTTTTAATCCCAATCTTTTGTAGATCAATCTTGAAGGAGTGCCAATGGCTTATTTTTGTGGTGTAGACTCCACCATATTGACCTTTGGAAGATTTTGTTTAGATCCATTTCCATTTAATGCTTATTTAATATGAGTTATTTTCTTGTTTTCCAGGCTTTCCATATACTCTTAAATACATTAGAACCAACAAGGGACACTGGGGAATTACCAAGAACCAGATCACAGAGGTATATTTTTCCTTGATTTAGCTTATTTAGGTCTAGCTCTTTGCAGATTTTTTCTTACTAATACTCCATTGCTCATTTCCCTCAAGGGACTTTAAAATCCATTTTATTGCTAAGGTAATTCCCTATTTCTTTAATTCCTTTAGACCAATCACACCCTTTTTATTTTCCATGTAGCACCAGTCCCATTTTATTACATGCTTATTTTTTTCCCTTTTCCATCTAGCCATAAAAAATACCTCATTTTTTTTTTGTATTTCATCAACCTAATAACTATTGAACAACCAAACAGAGGCATAATAGATGTTGTAGGAGTATAGGATATTTTGGTAGATATGGGCCCTTCCATCTATTGACAAACATTGTTTATTCCAACTTCCCAACTTCTTCTCTATCTTTTTTTTAACCAACTCCCACATGTCTTTTAAATTGGGATGAATAGCAAAGGGAACTCCTAGGTACCTTAAAATTTTGTTAGGACCTCCCCATTGGAAGCCTTGAACCTTGAACCAATCTGGATAGGAGGTTTCCCAACTTAACATAATTGATTTTCCTATTGATAATTTTTCCCCTATAGCTTTACCAAATAGTTCCATTTTTACCATTAGCCTTTCAAAATTTTCTTTATCCAATTCTAAAAAAGAGTGTTGTGTCATCAACAAATTTTATGTTAATTAGTTCCTTTTTATTTGGTGGAGTTAGTCCTTTGATTCTAGGACTAAGAGTTAATTCCCTAAGAAGATAGTGTAGAGCATCAACCATTATTACAAACAAAGAGGGGGCTAAAGGGAACCCTTGTCAAATCGACCTCTATAGTTGAATTTATTTCATCATTGCTTCATTTATTTCAATTTGTGCATTTGCATCCTTCATAAAAAAATTAATCCTTTAACAAAAATTATTAAGGAAATTGAAATTTTTGAGGACCATTAGTATGAATGTCCATTCAATTCTATTGTATGCCTCTTCAAAATCTAGGAGAAGCATACCTATGTTTTGCTTTCTAGTTCTTGCCCAATCCATTATGTCCCAACTCATGATAAGGTTTTCTAGAATATATTTTCCTTTTATGAATCATGTTTGTGTCCAGTTGATGATTTTTAGGAGGATCTCTACTAGCCTTAAGGCTATAGCTTTTTCTAGGATTTTATATGATACATTGAGGAGAGTGCTAGGTCTCCAGTTCTTTAGGAGGGTTTTGTCGCCCTCTTTGGGGATTAATTTTATAATGCCCTTGTTTATATTTTTCCTAGAGATCCCTTTTCAATAGCCTCCATATACACTTGCAAGAGGACTTTACTTATCCAATCCAGGTTCCTTTTGTAGAATTCAATAGGTATTCCATCAACTCCAAGGGATTTGTCATTATTTAATGATAAGATATATTTTTGTATTTCTTATTTTGAGATTTTCTCATTTAAAGCTTCAACTTTCACTTCTAACATTTTCTTTGGAATTAGTTTCTTGATATAATTCCTTATCTTTTTATTAAGGGGGGCAGTGCATTCTGAGGCGAACGATTCTTGGTAGAATTGTAAGAACTTTTCTTTAATTTTTTTAGGGTCTTTTATCATATTATCATTCTCCCAGATCAACCCAATATTTTCTTTAGCTCATTTTTCTTTTAGTATTTGAAATAATGATTTTGTTCCTCTATCAACTTGAGTTACCAAATTAACTTTTTCCCTCTTTTTTAGAACTTGGTCCTTTTTGTTTTGTATATTTCTTAAGGATCCTTTGATTTCAATTAGATCCTTATTTAAAATTAAGTTCTTTGGGTCATTTTTTAGATTGTATTTTGTTTCCAAATGCCTCATCTACAATGCATTTTTAGTCTTCTTTGAATCTTTTTCATTTAGTTCCCCAATTGTTTGGAAGATTTTTTTTCAACCTTCAATGTTGGTATCCCATCTTTCTATTGTTGAACTGTTCTTTTTCATCCATTTATTGATCTCCCTTTGAGTAAAGATTGCATAATTGTAATCTTCAGAATTGAGAAGGTTTGTGTTTAATATAAACTTTTTTTCTTGTTGAAACATAAAAATGTGGTGCACCCTAAGTTTAATACTCATGACCTAGGGTACATTCCATCATTTATAGGATTTCATTAGGATGCAAATCAACAAGGTGCATAGATTGACTTTCAACCTCCAAGGTGAGTCAATCAGACCTAGATTTGCATCTTTTTGAGTCTTAGGAATGATTGGAGATATTTTGGAGTGATTGACCTAATGATCATATATGTCATAACATTAAAAATGTAATTATCCGACAATTGATAAACAAAATAGTCAAGTTACAACAGATCTAGAAGGTGTAGATTGATATGTACCTACCTAGAAAATTTGGTTTTGTTGTGCCTACAAGGATTGGTCACCCAATGGTGAATGAGTCTTTGTAAATGGGTCTTGCTCAATTTTTGGGTTCCTCTAGTGCTAGATCTAAGCTTTTTTTTTGCCGTTTGACCCACTGTTGGAATGTCATAAATAAATTTTGTAGGTGATTTTTTATGTCTTGACAAGGTTGATGACAACAAATGCAATAATACAAAATTGATCTTCAAGTTCTCTTCAATCCTTCTTGAACTTGAAAGCTACACATTTACAAAGAGGGAAAATGTTGTGCCATATAGGGTCTTACCTCAATCAAACCCTGTGTAAGTGTTTCCAATTCCACAATGGCAATGTCAATGATAATTCCTTAATGGAAAGGAAGGAAATGATGAATGAACAAACTGTTGCAACTCACTGCCCTTTAATGGCTTCCTTGAATGAATGAAGTCATATACATATCCTTAAGGATTTGGATCTTGTTTGAATGCTTGCTTGCTTGAATTCTTGGAGACCTACAACAATGTTAGCCTTCACAAGATAATATGAACACATAAACTTTGGCATGATGTTGGACCTTGGATTGTTGTTATAAATGATTGTTAATGTTGCTCTTGAATTCTCTTGAAAATAATGCTTGATCATAAGTTCTCCAAAAAAATTTCTTGCTAGATAGATTTCAAATGATAAAATAACTAGGTATTTAAAGGTGTTTATCTGATTTTCTGAAAATTAAATTCTAAATCTGACACTTACAATTTGAATTTTAGATGTTAAATTACCACCAACAACATATTTGAATTTGGGTCTTGGCTAAGAAGGGGGACCCAGTTGCCCATGGGCGAATGGGTTCTAGCCAAAATTTCTAGGACACTCGAATTTGAGGACAATTTAATGATTGGATGCATTTGTTCAATGCTTGTCCTCCTTTGAAAAATGGTAAAAAATAGGCTTTGGAATGCATAATTTTGAAAATTAGAAGCCTGATTGAGTCTAATAAATTAGGGGGCCAAAACAAAAAGTGAAATTATAAGTTTCTACAATTTTATACATTACATTTAGCCCCCACTTTAGTGAGAGTATGAACTTATGCTTAGACTCACACTAAAGTAGAGAAATATATGTCAAGTGGGGTCCACTTGTCCAAATGTTGAAGAGATATGATGACTAAGGGTGAAGGAGGTGGCCATGCCCACAGGATCCAAGATCCCATGGTAAATCAACATAAGCACAAAGGAACGATCACATGTATAATACATAGAAACACAAGATACACAAACATACAATGTCAAAATAAATGCAAAAGGAAACATGAGTATAGGCTAGTAAGTTGTATTATGCTAGGTGTACATACATATATAATAGTTTCCACATGGATAACAAGTTGTATTATGTTAGGTTCCATGAAATATATTAGGTTTCACAAGGATAGAAAGCTACAATATTCTAAACACTCATGAAACATATGGCCCCAAGCAAGGTGCATTATGTTGGGTGACCATGTTATGCCAATTCCGCACTAGGTTCATAATTCATGAACAAAGTGAAGCAAAAATTCCAAAATCGCCTCAAGGGTTGCAAACAAAACTCACCTCAGGGGGTGCAAACAAAACTCACCTTAAGGGGTGCAAATAAATCTTACCTCAAGGGGTGCAAAAAAATCTCACCTCAAGGGGTGCATAAACGACATCGAGATAAGGTAAAAAAAAGGTAATTTATCAACATCAATCAAAGGGGCATTGGTTAATTCATGGAAGGTCACACCTTAGGGAACATCACACATGACATCACTACCAAGAGAGGACTAGTCGTGGAATAGAAAATCCTACCTTAGGGAGGACCAACCATTGTATTACCACTAAGGAGAAAGCCACATGCCAAGAAATATCACACTCTTATAAGAAATCAAGTCTAATATCACCACAAAGGAGACAAGTCACATGGATTAAGAAGGCCACACTTTGGTTGAAAATTTTACACTTCCTAGGAGACATATGCTATCACAACTAAGAAGGGACCATTATGCAAATAACAAATGAGGGACTATATTCCCCCCTTAAAATGTTAGTGTACTTGCTACACTAACATTTTAAGGAGAAATTAAGGGATCCCAATAAAGAATACACCTAGGACAAGGATACCTAGCACATTTCCCCCCAAGTGTAGGGATAAAGATGAGCCTAAATGGATGATAATATGATGCTCCTTACAAAATAAAATATTATTGCATAAAGCCAAGTTTATACCCTTATGGATGGTAGTGAATATGTAGTGATACTACAACTACCACATGATAAGGAGCAACAACTAATGCTATTGATTAAACTTGAAGATATTTTTGATGTTTTTGAATTAAAATAACCAATACCTCTTGTTGTTTCTTGTGTGTTAGGTTATATAGGGACACATATACCTTGTTCTCTTACCCCACATCCTTTTCCATTATAGCCACATTGTTTCAAATTTTGATATCCTTTTCCATAAGTTATTTCCAATTCTTTTGAAGAGGGTGGATTTTTATGATCATCATATGTGGATGTATAGTTTGTATCCTCATCTTTACTATGGATTCAGATGCTCTTGATGACTCAACTTGATAGATTGTGTTGATATTGTTGATGCCAAAAATTGTCAAGGTAACAACCTTTATGGGAAACTTAGTTAATGGGGGGACCAATTGCGCTAAATTGAATGACCTCTGGGTTTTTTAAGAAGCTAGCTTCTTCTATAATTGGGGTTTTGGAATGGGAAAATGAAGTAGATAAAAAATAAAGATCTAACTAAGGTGATATGCCAAGGGATAGATATAGGCATGATTAATCTATTTTTGGAGATTTGCTTTAAGGGCCTAATTAGTAATTTGTAATGTTCCAAAATAACATAAATCAAAGATAAAGATTTGAACCATTCATCTAATGACATAAAATAATTTTCACACTCATTTACTAAAAAGAGGAGTCAAAGACATGATCTAAACCAACAAACTTGAATTGAAATAATAGAAGTTCTACAAATGAACAATTCAGGACAATAATGGCATAGTATCAATGTTTTATCAAATAACATAAGAAAAACAGAAAGGTCGAACAATGGCACAGCCTGAAAGTCTCATACAATAATCTAAAAGCATAAAAAAGGCCTAGTGTCTTTCTCTAATTTTTTCTACATCTTTTGAACTCATTTTTTGAAGAAAGAAGCAGTATATAGCCAACAATCCACTGCCTGGTGAGCTCATAACAAAAAAGATTCTATATCTCAAGCAATGATGGATGCAACGATGATTTCCCTCGGCCATTGTAACATAAAATATTTAGACCATAGCACATAGTCACTTGCCAACTAGATGCATCCCTTGCAAATGATGGTAGTGGTCCAGAAAAATCTTGCGCAAATAAATGTTGCCTCCCAGTGGAGGCAGTTAGAACACGTGGTAGCATGTCGCATCCTGTTACTTGCTCCATCCTTCCCTTTGATAGAACTCCCACCGAAGGGACATGTGGCGGCAGGTCACAGCCCATGGTTCATTTCTCCCTTTCTGCTATGAAAGCTTACGTTGAGAAGACACGTGGAAGCATTTTTATTATCAGCACTGACTGTGGGGTCCACCAAAATTTTATGTGAACGAAAGCTACGTGGCATGCAGACGGGGCCTGACGAAAAAGTGAAGGGAAGCATCTCTGAATAGCCCATGACATAGACATGTGGAAGCATGGCGGGAGCCGGTAGAAGAAAAAAGGAAACAATTGCTGCGAGGAGCGCTCAATGGACATGTGGTGGCAGCCGACAGAGTTTAGCAAAAAGAAGCCCATGAAAAGCTAAGGGTATCACTTCTAACATATGAGACATGAGTTGACACTTAGCAAAACAAAATCACTCAAAGGGAGCTCGAAGAATTTTAGATTCACAGCTTTTGGCGACTACTAGGGGTGTTTCACTTGTGGAACAAGGAACCCAAAATTTTCTTTGGCTTGCAGACTAGAGCCCCCATCCATAGTGCAACAGAGTTAGAGCTTAGAAATAGCTTCTTGTAGAGGTAGCCAGTTGGCCTCAGATGGTCTTGATATGTCACACATATTCTCTTGTACTCCGCTTAGGTCAAACATCTCTTTATAAGGCAACACCGCAGGTAAACCGGCCCCAGACTCAAATTGGAAGAGCAGTCACGCAATCAGATGAATGACACCTTCAATATCTACTATGGTAGGAGGTTGGCTGAAACTCTGAAAAGCGGTTGTGTCCTGCTCCTTCTCTTTAATCTTTGCCACAATTTTCTCTGTCGTGGTGACCGACTCATCTGCAAGAAACGGGGAGGGAAGGCTCATCTCAATTAGCCAAGAGAAATTTTCCTGCATGCTATCCATAGTCTGGTTCAAAGTAGTTGCGCATGCGTTGGCACAAAGGATAGCTGAGTGGCAATGGATGAATTTTTTTGCCGTCTTGGTAGCAGCTTTCTGATCCTTGATCCCTGCCTTTGCTAAGTCCTCATCTGATACTGTAGACACTTAAAAATGACCTAGGCCTGCAAGCTTCATTTTTACCACTTTCTTCCTAGCATAATTTGACATTTAATTATGTCCTTGGTCCACATTCGACTATTAATTAAATAATTTATAATTGTTTAATTAATTCATGTCCTTTTATTCTTCATGATTATTAAATAAATAAATGCTATTTATTTATTCAATACGTCTTTAATTGTCTAAAGTCTTCTTTTGATTAAATAAATTTGTTAATTTGTTTAATTACCCTTATCCATTTACTCTTCCTGATTATTAAATAAATAAATTTTATTTATTTATTCAATATGTCACTAATTTCCATAATTAAATGAATTTATGAATTTATTTAACTATCAGTCATAATCCTCTAAAATTAAATAATTATCTTAATTATTTAATTGCTCAATTTAACATTTCCATCATTTTAAATCGATTTATTATTTAAAATGATTTCATTTTATTAACTCACTTCATTTTAGTAAATAATCTGAAAAAGATTATTTATTATCTCACAAAATCCATATTTTGAGTTGATTTAATTCAAATGGGTAACTTTCTTCCAAAAATCAAGTAATTGAGCAAATTCTTGATTTTTCAAATTTTCTTTTCAGTCCACCTCTTATCTTCTTGATTTTTCGAATCTCATAAATCAAGCAGTCTTTATCTTCTTGATTTTCGAAAATCTTTATTTTTCTAATTAATTATCTCACTTATTCTCCACCGCCGATTTGATTTTCTCAGATGACATCTCAACCACTCGTCTAAGGATTTTTCCCTAGCCCTGATTAGGGATTATCAAATTGAATCTCGTCCTCTGATTTTAGGTTTCTGTCAAAAGTCGATCCCATCCGTCCATTCAAAATTGCGTTTTCTATAAAATGTCTATTTTGCTCATATTTTGGGATTAGACAGTTAGATTTTATTATTCTGGCATATTAAGACTTAGAGTTATTTTGCATTTTAGAGTTATTTGGCATAGGCATAGGCATAGTTTTTCTCAAATCCTTCAAAACTTGCATAGGACAATGTCATAGTCAAAATGCTCACACTCAATTTGAGGGCATCAATCATATGCTGCAAGCTAGGAGGTGTTATGGAGGTGAACCATGGAAGCTTCTACGAATATCTGGTATAATTGTTCTTATTATTTGCTTTCTTTGTGCTTCATAACTTCTTTTGGTTTGTATTATTGATCTAATCATTGCTAACCTTAATCCTGAAATTTACCCATTGATACATTGGTGAATCCGACGTGAACACGACTCTATTTTTTGTTATTATTTCCGTACGGTTTTCGTGTGTTCTCTGTCATTTTTGCAGGTACAGGTACGAAGTGATGCATTAATTTTTTTTTAATCGTGATGCATATGATGCGTCGTGATGCACTCGCAGACTCAAACACCACAATCACTCTGACATGCCACAATTGAAGTCTGGAGAGCCGCATCTGAACTCCCGAGCCGCATTTGCAACACAGAGCGACGCATTCGCTCTGTTGTGACGCAATTTCTTGGTAATGTTTTCTTCTCATTTGCATTCGAGTTTTTGATGTTTTTCTATTCTTTTTGTTTTCTTTAGCATTCTGGTTTTATTTTCTACATTCTTCCTGGTATAGGTTTTCGTGTTACTAATCATAGTTTGCAGCGTATGGCGGTTACGTTTCGTGGGTCCAAGATTGGTGGGTGAAACTAGTAACTTGTGATTTTGCAGCTCCGTTAGTCGAAGACTCATTTCTCAAACAACGTGTTTGCGATTTCTAGTGTAGAAAACACTTCCTTTGGTGCATTAAAATGAACGTGTGCTTGATTCTGTTTGACTATGCCTGAAGGTGGTAGGTGATTATGCTCTCACCTTGTGAAAACTAGGTGATCAGAAAACCAGACCCACCTCATTTTTTTTTGTTGTCACCCTCACGACTTAGTAATCGAAGTATCCTCTCCCCTTGCGCTTTCAGGCGATCCTGGGTGTAAGAGAAACAGTTACTAACTCTAGAACTTAGGCCTATTCTGGTGGGAAAAATTACTCACCCCAAGACGACTCAGACCGGTAGCACCCTGACACCGAGGGACTTCCAGCCGATATATAAAAGTGGATTCTTGGGGAAAGCCCAAGAATCACGCGTGTGGTTCTGACGAGATGGATCCGAAAGGGGACTCTCGCCGCATGGATCATGCCCTACGAACAAAATTCCCGTATTAAACACCTCTTGTTTTAGAGTCCAACCGTTCTTTGGTCGTTGCTTGGTATAGTGCAAGGCACAGTACCATGCCCGAAGACACTCACTACTGATCCCCTTGAGTAGAGATAGCAGTTCTTGGGAAGTCATTACCCAAGAATTCAAATTTGGTGTGCTCGAATGGCATTAATGAGCCGTGGAGGGGAGCCAATATCACCAAAATTCTAATCTATCCGCTCTCGAGAAGGAAAGGTGTTTATCACCAATCCGGGGTATATCGGTGGGCTATATCAAGTATACAAACCCTTGGCCTATTGGCCTTTTAGGATTGTACTTGTCTTATGTGCGCTTGCTTACATTCAAAACATTGTGCTTGTCAAGTGCTTGCTAGATTTCTCAAAAAAAATTTACCACATTCACATTTTTGAACAAAACATTCACCATTAGACAAATAAAATTCTCTCAATACGTCAAGAAACTCAATTTTAACAAACTATGTTGCATCTATTGAACCACATTCAATTTTCTGAGACACAATCAATCTGTTACATTGCATTTGACCTTGCAAACACTGCATCTGTTTGCGTCGTGACACATCTGAACCTCAGAGAGCCGCATCTGCTAAATTAAGTTGCATTTTTCAATCCCAGAGCCGCATTCGCTCAAATCAAACCGCATTTGAAATACTGTGACGCATTTGAGGCCTCAAACAACACATTTTCTTGTCACAAGTAAAAACTCCATACAAAGTCAAATATGAAGCTAAACCTTGTCAATCTTTTGTCAAACACTATTTCCAAAGAGATTATGTCAGAAACCAACTTTGAAATTGCTCAAAACTTTTGACCATTAGTTTCCATTCTTGACCATAGGTTTCATCCTTCATTTTTTTTATTTGCATACATTAGGCATTAGCTTGTCCCTAGGTTTTAATACTTGCATACTTTGGATTAGGAAAATCTCAGTACAATTTGCAACGTCATTTCTTCCGAAACTAGGTTATCTTGGACTTAATCATCATTCCCTTTTTAGTCATTGTCCCTTTTGTGAGATTTTTCCAACTCAAAAGTCTAGTTAGGAAAACTCACTAGTCATTTTGACCTTGTCATCTTGTCATTTTCAACAAAGTTCTTTAGTAACTGAAATTGAAAACAAAGATTGAGCTTAGAAGTGCTTAGGTATCCTTATCTCAAATTGCATTATAAGTTTAGACATTGCATATTTTATTCCCAAAAATCCAAAAATATTATTCATTCTAGTCGTCATTTTGAACTTAGAACTTGCATAGTGTCATCCTTGCATTTAGTTGTCATCTTCATTTTGAGCAATCTCATTTTATGGTGGAAACTAGACTCCAAAAACAAAAATGACAAATGGAAAACTTTTGACAAGACCCCACTTCCACTGTCAACAATCCCATGTATGACCCAAATTGGACTTTTGACGATCCATTTTCCAACACAAAAAGTCAACCTCTCGTGACAATACCATCCTCATCAAACAGTCCCTTTGAACCATTCTTACGTAAGGATGTATACAAACAAATACTTGAGGAAAACGTAGAGGTAGCAGCACAAGACCTAGAGGCCTCTCAATTCGTGGAACAAATGGTCCTATATGATAGAGACAGATATTTTTCCATACTCTTAAGTCAAGGAGCCAAATTACCTCAAGGATTTGATATTAACACGTTGAGACCAACATCTCCAGACCCTAATGTCAACAACGCGCATAACATGTCAAATAGTGGTCAACCTCCAAATACTACGAGTAATACTTTCTTTGAGACTACAATGATAGTGCATGCTACCTCCAACATGCCAAACACCTCTAACTCAATAAACGTTACATCCATTGGAGGATCATAATCTGTCACAGTGCCCACAATATCCACAACATCGTCACAATCGGCGGGAACCACTTTTGGCTCCTCAACAATGTGGGCAAGTTACTCCAATCATATTTTTACCACTACGGTAAATTCCACAGGGGCATCATCAAGTCATACCAATCCCCCTTTAACAACTACATTGAGTACCATGAGTACACCTTTGACATATCCTCTCATTGGTATCTCCCAAAATCCTTCGGGTGGGGGTAAACAACATATATTTATTCAAGGACAACAACGAAATGTGAACATGTCAACACTGTCCAATACCATCAAATCCCAAGGAAAAAATTTGACCATTCCCCTTGTCCAAACCCAACAATTTGGACAAGGTAGTCAAAACACACAACCCATGGCATCATTAGCACATCACAATGTTCATGGTCACCATATTCCCCAAATATCAACACAAATGGCTGGGGGACACATCCCAACCTACTCATCCCATATTCATACTCACCAACATACCCCCAATCCAAACTTTCAATACCAACAACACACAAATCCGAACACATCATACATAACACAACAACCCATCCCTCAACAACATGCCAACATTCACTCACAACAAATGGGGACTCATGGCATAGCAATCAGTCCAATGTATGGGACCACAAACGACCCTATAATAGATTCCTTACAAGAAAAAATGATGGGTCTAGAGAAAACTATCCAAAATATACAAATATCAGGCAAGAAATCAGAAGTGTCATATGATCTAAATGTCTACCCATTCAACATGAGCTTATACATGCCACCATTTCCTTTGGGATATGTGTCACCCAATTTTACAAAATACAGAGGCAAGAAAAACCCCATCGAACATGTTCGTGAATTTGCAACCAATTGTGTGGATGTCGCCTATGAACAAACATACTTGATGATACTTTTCTCTAAAAGTCTGGCGAGTCCTGCCCTTGAATGGTTTTCCACTCAAAAGGATATCCAAACATGGGATGAGCTTAAACAAAAATTGATAAAGAATTACGCATACAACATTGACATGGACACCTTTATTACTAGCTTGTGCAATCTCACACAAGAGGATGCTGGTGAGACATTCATCCCATTCTTTCAAAAATGGAGAAGTCTAGCTAGTCGGTGTCACATTGACATACCCAAAACGGAAAAGGTGGACATGTTCGTTCAAACACTTCTGGGTCCCCTAAAATATGCATTGCAAGTGCATTGTTGCACAACCTTCACGGCCCTAGTCGAAAAAGGGGTCCATATTGAGAAATCCCTTATCGCAAAGGGAGAGCTAAGATACAGTCCCAAAAGTGCAAATGCAAATCCTCCCACCGACAAGAATAAATACTGGGTAAAAAATAAACATGTTACAAATGACGGTGTTGTTGACACCAAGACTACAAACATTATGGGTCCTGTACTGGCCCTAAAAGGGGTTCAACAACAAAACAAACCAACAACGACATTGACACCCCCTACCAATGTCCGTTCAAACAACCAGAGTGGCCACAATAATCAAGGACAATACCGTCAAATGAGACAATTCCCTAGGGGTCACACATACACTTCTTTGGGTGAGCCCATTGAAGAAGTCCTCAAGAAATGCCTCCAGAATGGGGTCATCACACTTCAAGAACCAAAACCATACGACCCAAGACAATTCAAACCAGCATGGTGGGACGATAATGCATTTTGTGATTATCAGCGGGAAAAAGGACATAAAACCTCTAACTGTCGACAACTGGAAAACCTAGTACAAGATCTTATCGAGAGTCATATCATTGAGGTAGGTGGATCACAATTTTCCTCCAATTTAGACCATACTATTCATAAGAACCCACTGCAGGACCATGGTTCTAATAATGGTTCCATGTTAGGTCCATAGACACACAATAATCATGCCAATTTCGCCTGAGCCAAGTATGACTATTTTGGTGGAGCCACTATACACAATGTCTGAACTGACGATGAATATATAAACACCATCACGGTTAAGAGAGCACCCCAATGCAATGCTACTACTCAAAGTGGCAAGGTCACCATAGTTGGTTTGCCTCCCGCTAGGCAACCCAAAATCACCATAGCTGGCCCATCTCCTGAACAGTCAAAACCCGCCTCGACCACAAAGCAATGGCAACCCAAGAGCCAGTTTAACCTTATCGACCAGCTTGGAAAAACACCCTCGCAAATTTCTATACTCGAGCTGCTTCACATATCTCCCACACATAAGGCTATACTAGATAAAACCTTGCAAGAGTCGTCAGTCCCTAAGGATATTGATGTCAATCAGTTTGAGACCATGGTGGGATACCTCACTATGCCTCACCACATCACCTTTTCAGATCAAGACTGCTCGTCACCTAAGCCTAACCACAATGATGCATTACACATTGAAAATTCTTTCCACAAGCACAAGGTCAGAAGAGTTTTAGTAGATGGAGGAGCAGGATTGAACATATGCTCCTTGAAACTGGTTAAGGCTCTAGGATTTTTTGATGCATGTGTAGACCCTACAAAGAGTATAGTGATAAAAGCATATGATGACAAAGAACACTTTTCACGAGGCGTTATTTCTCTTCCTATCAGAGTGGGCGTGTCATTGTGGATACAACTTGCCAGGTCCTGGATCTGGAATTACCTTACAACATCTTGCTCGGCCGCCCATGGATTCATGCCCTAAAAGTCATGCCCTCCATGTATCACCAATGCTTAAAGTTCCCTTTTGACGGCACAGAAATCACTATATATGGAGACCCCGACCCTTTTCAATATTGCACCAACCTAAGGGGTATTTACAAAAATCGAGTGCCCATCAACCAAGAAGCTCCTGGCCCCTCTTCTTCTAAGTACATTAACCCATCCACACTCACACCATCTTCCACGTCCATGTCTTCCACCACACCACCATCTTCCACACTTCCTAAGGATGAATCCAAGGTCAAGATCCAGGACCTAGGCTGTGGAGAATTTAAACTACATACGGCATATAGCATCACAACAATGCCCAAGTCTCCAAAATTCTATGGTCGACTATGTTTTAAAATGGAACCCAAGGAAATCTTCAAAGTTCCACCAAAAATAGTTTTCAAAAAATGGGGCGACATGAGTAACGAGGACCTTGCCAATATTATAGGATGGATTTATAAGGAAATGGCCGACCTACCCCCATTACCAATTAAGAAATATGGCAAGAGATATGACATGATGAAAGCTAAGGGCTACGATGGAACTAGTGGCCTAGGCATAAATAAAACTGGATGAAGGGAGCCCATAGAATCTTTTAAAATACCAAAGTATCTTGGACTAGGATATGGATTGCCCGACAATGATGGCCGACGTACTAATGGGATTTCGAGTGAGCGAGTGCATGCTTTGGAAAGTGTCGAGACGGCTAAGGAAACCTTCACCGAAACTGACTCCCAAGAGTGGGAATTTGGCTCCGACAAATCCTTAAGTAACTGTTGCCTCGATGATTTGTTTGTCGAAATGGGGGAACTCACCTCTAAACAAAATTTTTGGAAAACATTTAAAATTGATCAAGCACCCAATAGTCAAAATCCCATTACATTTCCCCATGACATACAAAACCCACCATCTGAATCCCATCATTCCAACCCATCTAAATTACCAAATGAGAATGACAATCACAACTCTGAGTCCTTCACCCCTTATTTTGACAACGAATATGAAACAAGTGAAGGGGAATATTGGATAGAATCCGATGTGGAATTAGATGATAATTTCATCTACAATATCTCTGAATCTATCTGCATGCTTTTCGCGTCCTCCCCTCAATTCACCAACACTGACGATGGCATTTCCCTAGTTTATCCTCAACTAGTCGATTGGGACCAACAAGGCCCACCAGTCCTGGACACCTTTCAAAATGATGAAGAAATTGTAGAGTTTATGGGATTACGTGAGGGCATACCCAGTGGTGATCACAAGTCAGGATTCACCATTGATCTAGATTGTGCGGCCTACTTCGGTGAGACTACTCCGTCCTCCAGTCGCAAAATAAAAAATAAAACAAAAGTAAAAAATGAAACGTCTTTAGGTGAAAACCGAAAGGCACCTTCTAACGACAAAAAAGTAAAAACAAAGGATGTATCTATGGGTGAAAACCTCTTTGAGGCACCCAAAGATGGAGGACTAGACTTTCTTCCCGTACAACAAGAGAAGTCAGCTATGCTTATAGAAGAAACCATAGAAGACAACATATCAACTCCAGAAGATCCCAAAATGGTCCTCTTTGCTGCATCCTTGACTGAAGAAGAGAGACTGGAATTTCAAAAATTCTTTGCGAACCGTAAAGTCAACTTCGCATGGTCCTATGCTGACATGCCGGGATTGGACCCAGAACTAGTTCTACACCATCTGCCACTATTGCTAAATTCCAAACCAGTTAAACAGAAGTTACGCAAAATGCATCCTTAGGTCGCATTGCTGGTCAAGGCTAAGTTGAAGAAACTTCTAGACGCTGGATTCATACGGTCTATCAATTATGCTAAATGGATATCTAACCTAGTGCCAGTGACAAAACCAAATGGGATGATCCGTGTTTGTACAGATTTTAGGGATCTAAATAAGGCATGCCCAAAAGATGACTTTCCTTTACCGAATATTGATATCATAGTTGACCTCATAGCAGGATATGAGATGTTGTCCCTCATGGATGGTTTCTCCGGTTATAATCAGATTCGCATTGCCCTAGAAGACCATCAAAAAATGACATTTACTTGCCCATGGGGTACATATTGTTGGAATGTCATGCCATTCGGTCTAAAAAATGTAGGTGCCACATATCAGAGGGCTATGACCACAATATTTCATGACATGATGCATAAAATAATGGAAGATTATGTAGATGACCTATTGGCTAAATCAGTAACAAGGAAAGATCAGCTGAAGGTGTTAGACACAATTTTCAAGCGACTGGAAGAATACAAAGTTAGACTAAATCCTAAGAAATGTGTCTTCGGGGTAACATCGGGTAAACTATTGGGATACATAGTTTCTCGAAGAGGCATTGAGGTCGATCCAGCAAAAATCAAAGCCATCATAGACATGCCTCCGCCCAGAGGAATCAGTGAACTCAAAACTCTACAAGGCAGGGTACAATCTATTCGGCGTTTCATAGCCTAATTGGCTGACAAGTGTCACCCATTCCAATATCTGTTGCACAAAGGTATCCCCTTTGTTTGGACAAATAAATGCCAAAAATCCTTTCAGCAAATAAAATAGTACCTATTGTCGTTGCCAGTCCGCATGCCTCCTATTCACAGAAAACCTTTGATCCTATACATCTCCGCCACTAATTCAGCACTGGGGGCATTACTAATGTAGAACGACCAAGAAGAAAAAGAAAGAGCTATATATTACATCAGTCGAAAATTGGTTGGGTATGAACTGAACTACACATCAATTGAACAGGCTTGTCTAGCTATAGTCTTTGCAGCAAAGAAGCTAAGACATTATATGTTAAGCCATCAGACACAACTAATAGCAAAGATCGACCCCCTCAAATATTTGTTAAGTAGAGCAGCGTTAACAGGACGTTTGGAAAAATGGGTCATGATTCTGAGCAAATATGACATTCAATAAGTAGAATGAAAGGAAATAAAAGGACAAGTCATAGTGGACCAGCTGGCGGATGCACCTTTACAAAGTGATCACCCGTTAGTGGTAGATTTTCCAAATGAGTCGATATTCCATACAGAACCTAAGTCACCATGGTGGCTTTACTTTGATGGATCCCACACAAATCATGGCTCGGGGGCAAGAATCCTATTCATCACCCCTCAAGGAGACTCCATTCCTAAGTCTTTCCGCATAGCTTTCCCATGCACAAACAATGTGGTGGAATATGAGGCACTGGCTACAGGACTTAAAATGGCAATAAAATGGAAAATCAGAGCACTACATGTCTATGGGGATTCTTAGCTCGTCATGAACCAAGTTAATGATGACTATGGCACAAAAGATGAGAAGCTGATGCCCTACAAATGGATGGTTGATAGTTTCCAAATGCACTTTCATTTGGTAACTTTTGAACAAGTTCCGAGAGCACAGAATAAGGCAGCAGATGCAATGGCTACAATAGGCTCTCTCCTCGACATTCCAAGCAATCTGCCTCAGCTAGAATTCCTAATAGAATAATTGTTGGTCCCTACCTATGACATTCGGGAGTCAGAGATGGTCTGCGAACTTGTTGGTCCCGACTCTCCCTGGTATCAAGACATCCACGACTACCTTAAGTCCCAAACCCTCCCACCTAACTTGTCCAATAACCATAGGAAGTCCTTCATTCGAAAAGCCGCAAGATATGCCATCGTCAGTGACATCCTTTACCACCGTAGCTTTGATAACACCCTCCTTAGATGTCTCGACACTAACGAAGCAGGTACAACCTTACGCGAAGTACATGACGGTATATGCGGGTCTCATTCGAGTGGTCCTACTCTGGCCAAGAAGATAACGAGACTTGGGTACTACTGGCCAACCATTGAAAATGATGCACTAGAATATGTCAAGACTTGTCGCCAATGCCAGGTTCACAGTGATTTGATCCATGCTCCAGCATAGGAACTTCGGCCGATTACCTCTCCTTAGCCCTTCGCTCAATGGGGACTCGACCTTGTGGGTAAGATCCATCCAACCTCGTCCAATGGCCATAAATTCATTATCACCGCCACTGAGTATTTTACAAAGTGGATCGAAGCCATCCCTTTAACATACATAACCGGCAAAAAAATATCCAAATTCATCCTTAACTACATCATTTTCCGGTATGGCCTTCCGCAATCCATCATCACTGACAATGGACATCCATTTAAAAACCAAGACATTCATTAGTTATGTGAGCGATTTCACATCCAACACCATTTTTCATCTCCGTATTACCCGCAAGGAAATGGTCAAGCTAAGGCGTCAAATAAAACCATTGTTAAAATCCTCAAAAAGACTGTGAATGACACTAGCTGTGACTGGAATATACAACTCAACCCTACTCTGTGGGCTTACCGCACTAGCATTCATACACCTACAGGAGCCACTCCTTTCGCCCTGGTCTTTGGAGCGGAGGCCATCTTTCCCATTGAGGTTGAAATTTCTTTATTACGAGTCTCCCTGAAGGGTTTAACTGATGAGGATGAGTATAGACAGTTGCGCTTGCACAAGTTGGAGATGCTAGAAGAAAGAAGGAAAAATTCCCTTAACCATCTACAAGCGTATCAGAACCGTCTTTATCGCAGTTACAATAAGAAAGTCATGGTCAGGAAATTTGACATTGGCGACTTAGTCCTCATGCAGAACCCTAAGAACCAGGCTAACAGAGAAAATCCAGGAAAGTTTGAACCAAACTGGTTGGGTCCTTACATCATCATATCTTCTTTTGGTTCTAGAGCTTATCAACTAGCTACTCCAGATGGAGAACAACTGGTAGAGCCTATCAATAGTTTACATCTATGAAAGTTCTATGAATAGCATCAGGAGATTGAGCTGAAATCTGTAAAATACAAAAAAAATGAAAAATGGTAAAAAAATCATTGCCTTGATGAATACCTAGCAAACAGGCATCCTAACAGCACCAAAAAAAATAAGAAAAATGACAAAAATAGTAAAGAAAAATGATTCGTCCAATAGTGAAAACCTGGAAAATAGGCGCCATGCATAATCAATCATCGCTCTGCCATCTACTGTTACTTTGTCTTCCTTGGCCTAGGATGAAATACATCTCCCGCCATTATCACACCAATCGCCATGACATCATACCCTTCCTCTCATGGTTGATAAACAATTGACATCAAGTCCTCTTTAATGTCCATCTGGTACCGCAAACACAACCCTTTCATGTCCTTTCAATTTAGCTAAGTTTTGGACCTTACTAGGGGAAAAAAAATTATCATGTAACTGCAGTGGATGTCACCCATGGTCTCAACAATTGCTAAAAAGACCAAAAACATGGCAAAAAGTCCTAAAAAAAGACCAAAAACATGGCAAAAAGTCTTAAGAAAAAAAGACCAAAAACATCACAAAAAGTCCTGAAAAAAGACCAAAAACATCAAAAAATGTCTTGAAGAAACACTTAAAAACCGAAAAACTTCCTGAAGAAAACCACAACAAATGTCAAACTGCTCGAAAACACAACAATAGAGTCATTCCTTGTCAAATCAATCAATCAATCTTTGTCATTTGTCCGAACTACATTGTCTCTGCGCATTTGCTACATAGGCAAGACTCATTTTTGAGTCCCCGAGACATTAGGTCAGTCCTTTTAGGTTTGTCAAAATAAAATCATGGCACAATATTTGGTCATCAAGACAAAGTCATTGGTCGTGTCAAACTACGAGGTCTCTGAGTGCATGACGTAGGCAAGGCCATCTGTTGATGAGCCCCCGAGGCCGCACTAGGTCAGTCCATTAGGGTTCAAGACATTACACTGGAACACATGTCAAAATGTCTTCAAGTCAAAGCGAATCATTCCCAAATGGATAAAATCCTAAAAAAAAATTATGGCGATCATTTATTTCAATATGACAATCTCATCAGCATGCCAATCATATCATCATGACAATATCAACATATGGTCAACACAAGTCAAACTTAGTCAAAATGAGTCAACTCTTGGTTAGCCTTCAAATGTGTCCTTCTGAAAGATAAACTATGTCATTCATGCCTTAGGATGTGTCCTTCCTAGGCATCGTCACTGTCATTCGACATTTTGAGGGATCCTCTTGACATCTAAGGATCACTCCTCTTGACATCAGTAATCTTCAAATGTGTCCTAAAGAACCAACTCTGTCATTTATGCCTTAGGATGTGTCCTTCCTAGGCATCGTCATCATTTAAAGGGACCCCTTTCGACATTTAGGGATCAATCCTCTTGACATCAACATTATTCAGGATGTGTCCTTCCCGAATTTGACAATCTCCGACATTCGTCATCTTGGCATCGTCAAAACTTTGACACCCCGACATCTAGAAATCATCAAACCTGACATCTTGACATTAAAACAATGGGTATCCAGACGCACTTGGCAAACACTTGGCACTTTTCTTTCGTATTTTTACCATGTTACTAGTTTTTCAGCGAGATCCCAACAACAGGATTTAGAGAAGTAGCGACGTATCATGACGTTTTTCTTAACTTGTTGACACACATGATTACTAGTTTCTCAGCGAGGTCCTAATTTTGGGATTTAGAAAAATGACGACGTATCATGATAAGGGTTTTATTTTATATTTTGGCAATCATGCCGCTAGTTTCTCAAGGATGTCCTGGAAATAGGATTTAGAGAAACAACGACATTTCATGAATTGTCCTTGTCTTTTTCTACTTTTGGTTGATTATGACAAAAGACCGGGGCAATCACGCTCTTAGTTTGAGTCATGATCATCCTTGTCTGTGACTGCTTTTCTTATGTGATGGTACGAACTTGCACACCTTGATCTATGTCGTATCATGGTGTTTTTTGGCCATCACAATAGTCTGCCCAATGATGATTAAGAGCAATAAATTATAAAGTCCTATGGTAAGGTTTTGAAGGATTTGGTCTAGGAATTAACATGCATCTCCTTCGGTCTGGTCATCTTCTCTCATCAGTCTAGTCATCTTCTCTCGTACATCTCACGATGATATCCTGTGACATACAAAAACATAAGTGCATACATGATCATATAAAACATTGCATTAGGTCCATACATACATCATCCATAGCATTAAAATCATATACATTTCATTGCATATTGCATTCATATTATCATAAAAATGACATCCATTCCACTAAATACATTAGGAATATCATCATCATCATCACAAAACCAACATAACATATAAATAAGCATTGCATCATCATGACATCATATCATAAGAAAGCATCATAGAACATACATAATACCATCATCCATCATAAATCAACATCATACATAAAGCATCACATCACATATATCATAATGCATAAATCAAATAACATCGCATAACACACATGTAGGCTGCATAAAAACTGCATCATCATATAATATCATCTCAAAAATGTACAATGTCACAGGATAAAGTCAAGAGATATCCCAAAAATGGAGCTTGCAAGCTCAATAATATATACATAATGTGTCATAACATGGAAACGAATACGACAAACATGCCCCTAGGGTAGACTCTCATCATCCCCTCATGGCGAAGAGTGTGGCGGTTGGAGTTCTGTGACTGGCACTGAAATGATGGGTGGACCTGTGCAACACTCTCATCTAGTCTCCTCTTAAGGTCTGCCACCCTCTGGTCTGTCGTAGCATCATGGGGCTATGTTGAACTCGATGGTATCTCCTCATCTCCCTCCACCATCCTGAATCGCAATAGTCTCTCGGCCTTGTCTATGGCATCATCATCCTCATCGTCATCCTCCGTAGCATCCTCTCCACTGACTCCCTCATCCAGAGGCACATCCACGTCTACATCCTTCTCCTGTTTGGCCTCATCCTCCTACCTCGGCTGCTCCTCCTCCTGTCTCTCCTCCTCCTCCACATCCCCCTCTTGTTTCTCCACCTCTGCCACATCCTCCTGTCTCTCCTCCTCTCCCACCTGCCACAGATGGTCCTCCTCCTCTCTCTCTCCCTCCTTGGCCACCTCTGGGATAACATCTAGTGCTACCCTCGCCACATGTGGGCACACCCTCCTGCCCTGTCTCTGACCATCTCTCCTCCGTCTACGACCATCTCCTCCATCATCCCCATCATCTCTGTCATCTCCACCCTAGCCTCTGTCTATGCCCCCATCCATGCCTCCGTCCTGGTCTCCATCTCTCCCCCTGCCTCCATCCCTCCCCTAACCTCTGCCCCTATCAACATCCATGCTTCCTCGCCAGGATCTCGACACATGAGGTATCACTGACCATCTATCCACAGGTGCTGGCCCATCGAGATCTATCAGTGGCACTAGTCTATGTGCCTGCCACCATAGATCATAATCTATTGTGGTCTCAGGATCTGCAATCCCACCTCTCCATCCCCACGACTGGGCTCCTAGCCCATTGATCTGTTGATCAGCGAATGCTACTGGAATGGTTGGCCCCCAAGCATACTCTTGGGAAGATTGAGTGTACTCGGTTGTCCCTGTAGGTACACCCTGCTGCTCTCCAAACTGTCTAAGGACATGCTGTGACAGATACATCTCTATGATCAGTTGTCTCTGCACTGTCTTGCCAATCAGGTATCGATACTGTCTGCATAGGTTGAGATGGTCCACCTCGTCATCCCACTGCTAGTAGTCTCTGTACGACCTCTAGATAAATGACACCATAGTATCAATCCTGTGACGCCACCAAACCGTCTCTCCCATCCGCATCTGTTGTAAGGCACCAACATAGTAATAGGTTTAGGGCATCCCCTCAGCCAACTGTGGTCTCTGAATGGGTGGTCGAAATATAGCTATGTGCTCCCAAGCCCAGATCATCATTAGTGTAGTGCCACATAAGATACTCTCGGCTCTCTAGTAGATGACCTCGCGTAGCTGGTGGTAGAGTGTGCCCAATAGATAAGGGCCCCAAGTATACACAGTCCTGTCTCGTCTCATCCCAACTAGGACGTCTCCCCAGCCAATAGGGAACCCATGACCGCGATGGTTAGGAATCAAAATACCGCCAATAAGAGTCGCTAGTAATGCATCAAAATGAGCATAGTGCTCCGCCATAAACTCCCATCGGATCTCGTATCCCTGGATGACGAGTCCTGCACCCTCATCTCGATAGTATGCCCTAAAATTCTGCTTGCCATGGTGAGGGTCGTAAACGATCCGCTCTCCTCAGATCGACACTCGTAAAATGCGGTAGACATCCTCTAATGTAATGGTCGCCTCTCCCGTCGGCAGGTGGAAGGAACATGTCTCAGAATGCCAACACTTGCACAATGCAGTTAGTAGTCCCCTATTTTCCCGAATAGTGGGCATATAGGCGACATAGAAAAGACCTAGCCACATCAGTCGTCGTTGCTCCCGCGGAGTCAGCTGGTCAACAAACTGGAATGTCATCGGTCTGCTCTCTTGCGTGTAAATAGGGGCAAGCTATCTCTGCACAAAGCCAAACAAGGAGTCAGTACCTTCAAGAAAATTGTCAGTATCATCAAAATACCATTTCAAATTCAAAAAGCATCAAAATTAGCCCTCATAAAAGTCAAAGTCAAATATGTCGCGTTGACTGCAATTATGTCGCAAAGAACTGAATGCGTCGTTTCATACTTCAAATGCATCGCAACATGGAAATTGTGTCACTCAGTTGCTCAAATGCATCGCATCAGAGCACTTGCATCACGATATATGACACTTACATCGTTCCATTCAAATGCGTTGCTTAAACACGTGAGTGTGTCGCAAACTAACGATTGTGGCATTCTAGCTTTCGAATGCGGCTCAAAAAGGCGAATGCATCGCAATTTTTGTCAAATGTGTTGCGAACCCTCGACCTACCCTAAACTGCCTTGCACTTGCGTCACGACGCATCAAATGTGTCGAATGTGAAGTCAAATGCAGCTTACGCGCACGCATATGCGTCGCGGTGCATTTGTTGTTCGTCCAAAAAACCTACTTTTGGCACGCAAAACGAAAAAATTACAAAGGGGGTTAGGGGTACATACCGCTGGCTCTGAGCCCTCTGCCGCCTGAAGGTCCGCACAATCTCTCCATGATGCTCTGTCACTGGAATCACCATCCTCGCTGCACTCCTTTTCGCTCTGCACTGACGAAATTTGCAATGTAAATAGTAAGAATGAATTGACTTTTACCCCTTTGTCAACCTATTTATAAAGTCAAAATGGCATTTGTCAACTAGGTTATTACTGGAGGCTCATTTGACCAACTTTGACCACCCCATTGGCTGCCTTAAACATGTCAGAACCCGAAACCGTCTGCGCCATTGTTTTTCTAGTCATCAAATTGACTTATCGGGACCCTTTCCAAAAATTTTTGGTGTTGATCCAAAATTTGAAAATTTTCCCGAGGGGGCATTGATACTCTTTACCTTCACTGGGGCATATTTTTGACGTATTTTCTTTGTCACAACGCGATAAGTGACATTATGATAAAGAGGGGAAAAATGTAGACACTTAAAAATGACCTAGGCCTGCAAGCTTCATTTTTACCACTTTCGTCCTAGCATAATTATGACATTTAATTATGTCCTTGGTCCACATTCGACTATTAATTAAATAATTTATAATTTTTTAATTAATTCATGTCCTTTTATTCTTCATGATTATTAAATAAATAAATGTTATTTATTTATTCAATACATCTTTAATTGTCTAAAGTCTTCCCATGGTTAAATAAATTTGTTAATTTGTTTAATTACCCTTATCCATTTACTCTTCCTGATTATTAAATAATTTTTATTTATTTATTTATTCAATATGTCACTAATTTCTATAATTAAATGAATTTATAAATTTATTTAATTATTAGTCATAGTCCTCTAAAATTAAATAATTATCTTTAATTATTTAATTGCTCAATTTAACATTTCCATCATTTTAAATCGATTTATTATTTAAAATGATTTTGTTTTATTAATTGTCACTTCATTTTAGTAAATAATCTGAAAAAGATTATTTATTATCTCACAAAATCCATATTTTGAGTTGATTTAATTCAAATGGGTAACTTCCAAAAATCAAGTAATTGCGCAGATTCTTGATTTTCAAATTTGCTTTCCAGTCCACCTCTTATCTTCTTGATTTTTTGAATCTCATAAATTAGGCAGTCTTTATCTTCTTGATTTTCAAAAATCTTTATTTTTCTAATTAATTATCTCACTTATTCTCCACTGCCGATTTGATTTTCTCATATGACATCTCAACCACTCGTCTAAGGATTTTTCCCTAACCCTAATTAAGGATTATCAAATTGAATCTCGTCCTTTGATTTTAGGTTTCTGTCAAAAGTCGATCCCGTCCGTCCATTCAAAATTGTGTTTTATATAAAATGTCTATTTTGCTCATATTTTGGGATTAGATAGTTAGATTTTATTATTCTGGCATATTAAGACTTAGAGTTATTTGGAATAGGCATAGGCATAGTTTTTCTCAAATCCTTTAAAACTTGCATAGGACAATGTCATAGTCAAAATGCTCACACTCAATCTAAGGGAATCAATCATATGCTGCAAGCTAGGAGGTGTTATGGAGGTGAACCATGGAAGCTTCTACGAATATCTGGTATAATTGTTCTTATTATTTGCTTTCTTTGTGCTTCATAACTTCTTTGGGTTTATATTATTGATCTAGTCATTGCTAACCTTAATCCTGAAATTTACCCATTGATACAGATACCATGTATAACTTAGCAAACTTTTTGCCTCATGAACCCTCTCCACAATAAACTGTAGGAACTACTCAATTACTCCACGAACCTCCCTGATCAAGCTTGTTGCTTGTGACATAAATTGAAGTGTTGAATGTAGTGTCAGGAAGAAATCCTTGAACTTTTCCTAGTACAAAACATATAGCTGCTGAGCCACTGGAATGAGGTCCGGTTGGGTAGCGGGGGCTGGGGAACATACCTTAGAAGGGAAATCTCTGCATCTTTCGAGCTGACATCCTGTGTTAATTCCGCAACTCTCCTGTTTATGGATGCAAGTTGTTCTGACAAAGTCCTCCATTTGGCGAGCCATTTTTCTTTGGCCTAAATTTTTTTTGTTGACTCCTTTTCAAGGGAAGACTTCACCTCTTGGAGCTCCTTTTCCAATTGGGTCTTTTGGCTCCCAAAGTATGCATTCTTCTCTTGCATTTGTTGCTCGAATTAAGCGCGTTGTTGTTCAAATTCTTCACTATTTTGTTTCACTTCCTGCTCCGTCAAAGTTAACTGGTTTTGATAGTCTTGGTTCCTCTTCCACAACATGTCGACTAGGGAAGGGTCAATGGATTGGAGCTTTGCAAGTTCCTCCTGGAGTTTGTTCTGATCTACCTCTATTGCTTGCGCTCTCTTTGATAAGCACACAACTTCTGTTTCTATCACTTTTTCCTTTGTTTGTAGGAACTTGACCCTATCCTTCACAAGTTTCAACTCCTCTTATTTCTTCTTTAGTTGACGACCAAAATTGAGGAAGTCTGTGGTCACCACCAGTTACGTTTCTTCCATGAGCTCAACTTTGTCATGTGGCCGAGATATGCTTAGATTGAGTCCCATGGCGAACATGTTGTAATCATCAGGTTGCATCTACCCTTGCGGTTTGATGATGTTTGGATGCATGGTTGTGAAATGGATCACATTCTAAGCTTCATTGTAAACATTATACACTTTTGGCTCTGTCAGCTTCTTGTTATCCTTGGCCATTCACTTTTGGATCTTGAGAGCTCGTGCTTCCTTTGTAACATCACCCTATGCCATAAATTGGGTGGGTGACTGGACTAGCCCACCTGCGAAAGGTGCATCGGGAGGTAGGGAAAAAGGGAATGTGAGGATAGTGGTTCCAAGTGCTTTTTTCTTAGGGAGATCAACTGTAAGCAGGGAGACATGAGGGACATGCCAAAACCCAGTTTGAGAACCGGCAGGAGGACTCATTTGTTGCGACGATTGTGGGCTCATGGCGGACTTCAATGGCTGGGTGAATTAGGTTGAGCTTGATATAACGGTAGCAAGAGGGGTGTCAATAGTGGCCATGCTCATAGAGAGAGAGGCGAGAGTAGATTGGGCAATGACAAATGGTGTAAGGGTCTACAGAGGCATCAAGATAAATGCCCTCATATGAGAGAAATGGGAGAAACCTCTTGCGACCATTACGGTAGAGGTAGAAAAGGAAGGGCCGACACTAGTAGTGATGGGCACCGCAGAGACAACAAGGGACACCAGAGATTATGAAGTAAGAGAAGAGGGAGCGAATGTTACCTGCTGACTGGATGATTGTGGTTCTTGGCTCGCCACAACCTCCTGGCTTGCTGCGGGTGCTTGCAAACTTTCCCCATCAATTGCTTTTGTGCACTATTGTTTGGTGGGTGGGAAGTCTTCCACCTCTACTGTTTCTGACTATTATTGATTCATTCTTGTCCTTGTTGTGGTCCAGGTGAGTGTCCATGAAGCTTTCAATAGGTTTAGTTGTACATTTGAAACAACCTTGCTAGGCTGCTCTGTTTCCTTCCTCTTTTGTTGAGCGGAGGCCGACGAAACTTCTGATTCCTTTTCCTTTCCTTTCCCTGCATACTCTTCAGACTCCTCATCAGAGTCATCATCCTTGTTAGCGCTTACGTTAGAATATTTGTGTCATTCCAAAATTTATCAAATTGATCATCAAATGCCACGCTTCCATAAGGGGCCTCGGGTTGCTTGGTCTCTTGGTGGTATACCCATAAATCTTTGATTTTTTCTTCACTCCATCCTTATGTTTTTAACAACTTATTTCGAAGGCTGGTTGCCATTTTTCCCTTATCATCATACTTCACCACAACAAAGTAGAACCTATTCCATGGTGGCCTACTATCCTCTGTAGGAATGTGGATTAAATAAACCATTAGATCATCTAGATCTTTTAGTGGGTTCTGCCTCTTTTCCCAATAAGGCCTGGGGCTATGTGTTACCTTGACAAATTCATTCGACAAGTCATTTTCGGGGTTGTAATTCCAGTTGTCACAAATCATCACTAACCCTAGATGAGCCAACTTATCCTATAGTAGTTGATGTGTCTTCTTTTTGTTCATGACCACTATTTTAAAGCTTAGCGGGCAACCGAAGAATCCCCTCTTCTTGTCCTTCCCTCCGCAAAAGGTGTAGTTGATAATGAATGTATATGTGTAAAATTGGTCATGTCTAATTAATCCTGACATTTAATTAAATATTTATTATTTAATTAATTTCTCTAAAGTCCTCTACATATGATTAAATTTAATTAATTTAATTATATTGTTCATTCAATTTATTCTTCTGTCATGATTAAATAAATCAATTTTATTTAATTATTTCATAGTCATATGTCTACTTGATTAATTAAATAAATACACTTTATTTATTTTAATTAATTATCACTTTTTAAATTTAATTAAGTCTTTTTTATTTAATTAAATTTAAATATTTCTTTTCAAATCCTTCTTCTAATTAATTAAATATTTTATTTAATTAATTCTATTTACATGTCATTTCTTAAAAAGTTTAATTAAATATCTTTATTTAATTAAATATCTTCCATATCTTTTCAAAATCATAATTAAATATTTTTATTTAATTATAAAATCCCACATTATTCTTCAAATCTTGGGTAAATATTCTATTTTAAGAAAAAAATCTCCATGTCACCAATAAATAAATAATTGAATTTAATAATTCATTATTTATCTTCTTCAAAATCTTTCCATAATCCCACAAAAAGATGATTTTTACAATTCATCATTATCATCTCATTTTATCTCTTTTTCAAAAAAGGAAACAAAACTTGCTTTTTGTTTTCTTCTATTTTTCTCTCCAATCTTATCCATCTTCGACCATTCGATCTACGAGGAATTTTCACAGCCGTTGATCACATCAGCCAATCATAATATTTTGAAAACTCTATAAATATCCCTGTGAATCCAAGCATTGGTTACACCTACAACTTATAACACATACAGATTATAGATTACTTGCATTCTAGTATTCTAGCATCTTTAGCATTGTTTATCATCTTTAGTTTTTATCAATTTCGTAATCTTTCATTTTATCAATCATGACTAGTATCAGCATAATCACATCTTAGCATAGCATTGCATGCAATCATATTTAATCTTGTTCTCTAGGAAGACCGTTTGTTGAGCCTAGCCCAAGATCTGAGAGCTAGCTGGAATCAACAAAAACACTAGAGATAGAGGATGATAGGACGACATCAAAGATAGAAGAAAGAGTTTGCGTTTACTTTCATTTAAATTCTATTTTTAATATAATGTCCTATCGGTGTGTTTGATTTATTTGTTTTTTGCATATTTATCATACTCTAAAAATTAACCACACATTTTTGGTGCCCACCGTGGGGCCCTGCCCCATTTTTAACATCTATTTGTAGGTTTTTTGATAGGATTTTGCATGCTGGAATTCGGATTTTCGGAAAAAAATTCCATTTTAGTGCATCTGCGGATTTCTGCAGCGCATATAGGGTTTCTTTCAGCGCTTTTGTAGGTCTTCCGATGCATCCATGATTTGTTTCAACGCGTTTAGGAAACAAAACAATGCTTATAAGGAACAAAATGATGCATATACTCAGCTCAGTTTACTAAAAAAATTGTAAAAAATTTCTTGCATTCTCTTCTAGCGCATTTAAGAGTTCTTTTAGCACATTTAGGACTTTCTGCAGCGCTTATAGGATCTGTTTTAGCACATTTACTTATTTTTGTGGCGCATATAGGTGATCTTTTAGCGCATGCAGGTTGTAACTAAACAAGGTTCTGAGTCTGATGCCTTCCGCAGACATAACCTTTTCTGGTTTAAAAAGAACCAATCTAGGATAGTCACATCTAGTTTTTGAAAAGAAGCAACCCTAGGGTAGACAAGGATTTAAAATGAAGCAATCTAGGATAGTCACCACACAATGATTTTTTTTTGTAGTTAAAATTGAACAACTTATTTTCGTGAAGCAACATCTTCACATAGACTAGATCATTGTGATTTGGGTTTTAAAAAGAACATTTTCTATTATGTTTGAGGCAATAGGTCTATGCTCTCCCCTTAACTAGGTGACTAGAATACCAGAATTTCCTTTTACATTCATGAAATTTCAATGCTTTATTACATCCTTTAGAGGGCCTGCTCTTGTGGGAAAAAGTACTCACCCAAGAGGAATGACTCAAGTGGGTTCAAGCCAAAGCCAGGCTATTCCACCCCACTATAAAATTTAAAGCGAATCTGGGGAAACCCACTTTTGTCGGTAGTGTGCAAGATAACCATTTTCAAAGCCTTTGTTCTAAAGGTTGGGAGGTCTCCTGAGGGAGTTTATTATTGCCGCACTGAATGGAAACCCTTATTAAGAACTTAGTGTAGTATCCAACCGAAGTTAGTTTCCGAACATCATAATAATCACAGTGCAAGGGGAGGGAAGAATCTGCCCCCAAGACACTCACCATATAACTGCCAAGGACCATTTGCTCAGGGGATCTGGTATCCATTTCCATCACTCTGAGTACGCGCCTGGAAAAGACAAAAACATGAGTGCCCCTTTAGGGGTGACATGGCTGTGTGAGTTGATGCAGTTCTAAGATGTGGGTTGTGGTTATTATGATGACCTACTTGAGTACTAAGAGTGAGTATGCTTGAATTATTTGTTCTGTGTAAAACCTGTGAAAACAATTTTTGAAAAATATTTTTGAACATACACTTGATGTTTAGCATAAGGCTTAAAAACAACTATTTTCAGAGTGTTTGTTGTGTCTTCAATCACATTAATTCAAACAAAGGATCATCCAAAATGAACATGCAAAATTTTAGCTGAAAAACTATTCAAAACTATTTGAAAACCGCTTTGGAAAAACTATTTTGGCGCATATAGGACACAGAGTAGCGCATCTAGGGTTTGTTCTAACACATTCACTAGCTAGTTCAACGCTTTTTGGGTCTGTTTTAGCACATAGACTGAATATCTTGCAAACAATTTATGTCACTGTCAAAACATTTTTTTGTAGCGCATATAGGACACAAAGTAGCACATTTGAGGTCTATTGTAGCGCATTTGACTATTTCTCTGGTGCATATACATGTTTCTACAACACATGTAGGGGACAAAATATCGCATCTGTCACTTTTTCAGAATTGTTCCTTTTGACATATTTGAATTTATAACATCTTTGGTCCAATAGCATCTTGAAATTTATCCCATGCTTAGAGAGTGGAAATCAACCAAATTTGTCAAGAAATCAATTGTGAATAGGATCAAGAAACCTAAGAAAAATTTAGGTTACAAGAAAACCTTGCAACGTAGAAAGTTTTTGTATAAGAGTCAAAATGTCTTGCTCCACTATCGTAAGTTTCTCCATAGATACCAAGATTTTGCTAGGGGGATTAGAGCCTTTATATTCACAAGCATATTTCCAGAGAAGAGCTCTATCTCAACGACACAATCACAGTCAACCTCTTGAGTTCAATTATCTACCACAACCTTCTATTGAATATTCAACACATCCTAGTCAAATCCTTCAATGATCTTAATTAGGCTATCTTGATATACTTATCATTCTTCAAAAACAAGGATCAAATCTTAAAAAGTGCACCTTTCAAACACATTTCTGATTATTTGATTCAACTTCCCCAATAGGATTCTGATATCCTTTATCATTGGAAGCCACAATCAAGAATTAGGAACATCTTTTGATCATATCATAAGATTTTCATCTTATCCAATCAAAATATCACCATTTGTGCATTTATCAAAATTGTGATCTAAGTCTAGAAGGACATTTCAAAATTGTATGCCTATTTTTACAAGATCTCAATATAATAAGCTGAAAGAGGATATTCAACAAGAAGATCATACCCAAAGAACTCAAGAAGAGGGTGAGACTAGTAATACCCTTTATAGTGTGAGTCATAATCCCCTTTTTAATGATAACATGGGTGAAAGAGAAAAAAATCCATTCCCTTTAAACAAGGATGGGAGCAAAACTCCTGTAGATAGTGATGATGAACGGGATGAAGAACGTCTTAGAGAGGCTGAGCAAGATCCCAAATTTCACAAAGCCTTAGAAAAGATTTTGGAGTGCAATAAAGAAAAATATTTCTTGTATCTAGCTAACAAAGGAGCTAAATTGCCCTATGATTTTGATTATGAGAACATAAAGAGCAATCCTGATGAAACACCCTTGTTTGATCTTAGTGCCTTGACTCAAAAAGTTAAAACACTACAAGGAAAAATTAAAGATCTACAAGGGGGAGCCACAACAAAGGCATACGCTCTTGATGACATTTGTCCTTATCCTTTTGACCGACGTCTCAACATGATCCCATTTCCCAAACATTGTGAAATCCCAAAGTTCAATCGTTACAATGGGAAATCGGATCCAATCGATCATATTAGGGACTTCTGAAATATGACTTTAGAGTTTTCTCATGAGGACACATACTTGATGTGTTTTTTTCCTAGAAGTCTTGGAGGCCAACCTATGGAATGGCTATCAAAATCACACCACCCATCAAGACATTTGAGGAATTGATTAATGAGTTCATATTATTCCTACAACATACACCATCAAATAACCATGATTGATCTCTGCAAGGCTAAACAAAAACCTAGTGAACCATTCATTACATTTCTTCAGAGATGGAGACGATTGTTTGCTAGATATCCATGCCACGTTCCTGAAAAGGAAAAGATCACCACTTTCATAAACAACTTAGATCAAGAGATGAGCTATCGTCTTAATCTTCATTGTCCTCCCTCTTTTCAAAAATTGATTGAAAATGCCATCACCATTGAAAGTGCCTTGGTTTAGAGAGGGATAATCAAACTTGATAAGGACAATTGTAGCTCATCAAATCACCACAATGAAAAATCTAAGTTTTTGACTCATAACAAAAACGTGGTAAATGATGGTGTTGTAGATGCCAATCATGTCTCGACTAAGATATTTGTTCTTAGTGCTCCTTGAAACAATAAATATAACAATGTCAACTCGGTCACAAATCAGGGAAACAATCCTCCTCCTTAGAGGAATAACGTGAATCAAACTTCTACTCCCAACCAAGGGAATGCCAACAATCAAGGTTACCCTAGAAACAATAACAACAACAATGTCTTAGGAAGTACCTCAAACACAAATCCACAACGATCTTCAGTCTTCTCTATCATAAGAACTTTTACTCCATTGGGTCAATCTCTAGAATCTTCCCTTAAAGAGTTGATGGCAAAGAATGTTATCAACCTACTACCTCAACGAAATTTTGAACCCAGTGTGAAGCCTTCATCATGGAATGACACATACTATTGTGAGTATCATCAGTGCAAGGGACATCACACAAATAATTGTCAAGCCTTGAAAAATGTGATCCAAGATTTGATAGAAAATGACACCATCAAAGTAGAAGGACACCAACAATCAAATGAAGACCACCAAGCATTTCGCAACCCTTTGCCCAATTATCAAAAGAGTGAGTCTTTGGGAAAAAGTGTGAATCATATCAAAGATCATATAATCAATCATATCTACACTGATGACAAACAGGTCAACACTATTAAAGTTAAAGAAAAGATGGAATATAGAGAAATCAACGCAACAACAAGAGCACAAGCTAAAGTTGTCTTAAAGGGTGCTTCTTCAAAAACCAATGTGCCCCTACCTCAACATCAATATGACTTAGTCAATCAACTTGGAAAAACTCCTGCTCATATTTCTATCTTAGAACTCCTGAAGATTTCCCCAGCACACAAGGAAATTCTAGAAAAGGCCCTCGTTGAAACAATCGTATCCACCGATCTGAATGTAGACCGATTTCAAGCCATGGTGGGACACTTTCCCTCACCCACATGTCTCTCGTTCTCTGAAAAAGATGGTGTTTCCATGACACATCCCCGTAATTCATCGCTATACTTAGAAGTCATAATCCAGAAGTTTCATGTCAGATGCATCCTAATAGATGGAGGTGCTGGTTTGAATATATGTACTATGAAGTTAGTTCGGGCTTTAGGATTTTCTGAGGACTCCATTGATCCCAGAAGAAAGATTACCATTAAAGCCTACGATGATGAGGAAAGAGCGTCCAAAGGTTTAATCATGCTACCATTCAGAGTGGGACTTGTTATCAAAAATATTTTCTGTCAAGTGTTAGATCGTGATCTTGCATACAACATCTTGTTGGGTCATCCTTGGATCCACGAGATGCAAGCTGTCCCGTCCACATGTCATCAATGTCTTAAGTTTCCTTATGACAGACAAGAGATCACAATACTAGCTAATAATTCCAACAGTCAAACTTGTGCCAACATCAAAGCTATTCAAGATACTTTGGTTCCTAACAATCGAGAAGCCCCTGCTAATACTTCTCTCAAAGTTGATATGCAAATCAATCAGTTAACCAAAATATTTGACAAGCAACTATGGTTCAAGGACAATGGAGTAGGGTAGTACTCTCTCTGCCTTGCAAATCTACCTATATCACCTCGGTCACATGGACAACCCTCTATTGCACAACAACATATATCCTTAGCATCCACGTCAACGCAACCACCAATAGAGCCAAATACAAAGTTTAATGGACGATTTATCAAAGAACAATTCCCTATGGAAGATTATGAGGATAGAGAATTTTTAAGTTGGCTCTATAAAGATGAAGATGAAACAGTTCTTAATATCAATCATGCAAAAGATGGGCTATGATGGTAATCGTCCTATTAGAATGAGAAAAGGAGTAGTTGAGCCTATTCACCTTCTAGGACTTGCTGCAAAGGATAAAATAGGACTAGGCTATGATACTAACTCAAAAGAAATACCACCTAAACAGTTGCATGATACTGTTCTCACATTGCAAGAAGGGTCTGATACATGGGCAGTCTATTTGAAAACTATTCAGAATTTTGTTGATAATAATTTTGACACAGATTCTGGTGAATATGAATGGGACACCATCCACAATGATGAGTTCTGGAGGGACAAAAAGGTTGATGTGGTACACAAGTACACCCCAAATCTTATTGAAGGAGAAGGGTTAGGGTCCCAACCGCAAGAGTCTGAACTACAAAGTGACTATGGTTCTAGTGATACCGAGTCGGATTTAATTGAACAAGATTACCATGATAATAGTACCATCATTGATTTTCCTCATACCTCAAATCCTACAAACAACTCTATTATGAACTTAACCATAGCTGATCTCATGCATCCCAATGACCCACTACCACTGATCCATCCTGATCTCATTGACTGGGATTCATCCGGACCTATCGATCTACCTATGTTCCCAAGTGACGAATCTATCGTGAACTTCCTTTCCATAGATGATGCAAATTATTGTTCCACTAGCAATTTTTGGCACAAAGTCTTTAATCAGGAGAGTGTCAAGTCTCCTAGCTGCAAGAATAAAAATAAAAAAGAAAGATCTAATGGTGAAAACAAGAATCTGGCAGTGTTAGATCAAACAAAAGATAAAACAAAGAGTGTATTAGAGGGTGAAAACCTTTTTAAGGCACCTGATGATGGGATACTTGACACTCTCCCGGAGCATTATCATGAGTGATCACCCATCTTGATTGAGCCTACAAAAGTAGTTAATCTTGAAACTTCAGAAAAACCAAAGATTCTATAGTTAGCTACATCAATGACGGATAAAGAAGTACCTGAATTGATGGAATTTCTTAGAAAAAATCAAGTCAACTTTTCCTGGTCTTACGTAGACATGCCAGGTCTTGATCTTGATCTTATAATGCATCATTTTTCCATCAAACCAGGAGTTAAGCCAGTGAAACAAAAAATCAGAAAGATGCATCCTCATGTTGCACTATTGGTTAAAGAAGAACTCAGAAAACTCCTTGATGTGGGATTTATAAGATCAATCGACTATGCAGAATGGATCTCCAACATCGTTCTAGTATCCAAGCCCGACAAAAGTGTCAAAGTGTGCAAAAATTTTAGAGATCTTAATAAGGCATGTCCTAAGGATGACTTCCCTCTTCCAAGCATTGATACTATAGTAGATATGATAGCTGGCCATTCCATGTATTCACTAATGGATGGTTTTTCTGGTTACAACCAAATCAAGATCGCACCTAAAGACCAGGACAAAACAATGTTCACATTTCCATGGGGGACTTACTATTGGAATGTCATGCCTTTCGGTCTAAAGAACATTGGGGCTACTTACCAAAGAGCTATGACTACAATTTTTCATGACACGATGCACACATTCATGGAAGATTATGTAGATGATATATTGGAAAAGTCATACACAAGAGAAGGACATCTTGAAGTGTTATCCAAAATCTTTGCAAGGTTGGAAAAGTTCAAAGTTCGCCTCAACCCCAAGAAATGTGTTTTCGGGGTCACATCTGGGAAGTTCTTAGGATACATAGTATCAAAAAAAGGAATTGAAGTAGATCTTGCCAAGGTGCAAGCAATCATGGAAATGCCTCCACCAAAGAATATCAGTCAGTTGAGATCATTACAGGGATGACTTCAATCTATACGAAGATTCATTGCACAGCTAGCAGATAAAATCCTACCTTTCACACATCTATTGCATAAGAATGTTCCTTTCAAATGGGATGATAAGTGTGAATTGGCCTTTCAACAGATCAAGAAGTACTTGATGAACCCACCAATTCTAGTACCACCAAATCTAGACAAACCTCTAATCTTATATATTGCTGCAACAGAGACATCTTTAGGGGCATTATTAGCACAAGACGACTCCACAGGAAAATAACATGCAATTTATTAAATAAGCTGAACACTTATAGGTCATGAAATCAACTACACTTTTATTGAAAAGGCTTGTCTCGCAGTAGTCTTTGCATCACAGAAGTTTCAACACTACATGTTAACTCATACAATCAATCTTGTTGCAAAGATTGATCCACTCAAGTATTTATTAAGCAAAGCTACATTGAAAGGATGGCTAGCAAAATGGGTTATGATCTTAAGTGAGTTTGACATTCATTATGTTGATCGCAAAGCAATCAAAGGGAAAGTTATCACTGATCAACTAGCTGAAGCACCACTACAAGCAGAGCATCCCATGCACATTGAATTTCTAGATGGTGATGTCTTCACGGTAGAATCAAAGCAACCTTGGTCTTTATACTTTGATGGTTCTTTCACTCAACACGGATTGGGGGTAGGCATACTCTTTGTCACCCCTCAAGGAAATACCATTCCTCAATCATATCGGCTAATGTTTCCATGCACTAATAACATAGCCGAATATGAAGCTTTAATTACTGGACTAAAAATAACATTGGAATGGAGGATCATAGAACTACAAGTTTATGGTGACTCACAGTTAGTCATAAATCATATCAATGATGATTATCAAACCAAAGATGACAAATTTTTTCCATATAAGAAGATGGTTGACGATTTCAAGAAATACTTCATAGATATCAAGTTCATATAGATTTCAAGAATTAATAACAAAGCAGTTGACGCCATGGCCATGATCGCATCCTTGCTACAACTCCCAGAAAATCAGGCTCGCTATGAATTTCTTGTGGAACAATCATTTGCACCTACCTATGACACACCCGAAATTCAAATCATTTTCCACTTAGTAGGATCTGATTCACCTTGGTATGGCAAGATTTATGCCTACCTAAAAGATGACATCTTACCAATTGACTTATCCCGTAACCAAAAGCATAATTTTATCCGCTAATCCTCTTGCTATACTCTTATAGCTGACATCCTTTATCACCGCGATCTTGATGGTACTTTACTTTGATGTCTTGAACGTGACGAATATGACAAGACTTTACAAGAAGTTCATGGTGGAATTTGTGGTACTCATTCGAGTTGACTGACCTTATCCAAGAAATTGATTAGAATGGGTTACTACTGGCCGACTATGGAAAGGGAATCATTCACTTTCGTGAAAAAGTGCTCCAAATGTCAGATTCATGGGAAACTCATTCATGCTCCTGCACAAGAACTTCAACCATTCATGCTAACTTATCCATTCGATCAATGGGGGTTAGATCTAGTTGGCAATATTCATCCTTCATCATCGAACGAACAAAAATTTATCATCACAGTGACAAAATACTTTACCAAGTGGATTGAGGTAGTACCTCTCACTAAGGTTACCGAAAAACAAATCTCATCGTTCATACTCAACTATCTCATTTGCCGGTATGGCATTCCCAACTGCATTATCACAGATAATGGATGACCATTCAAGAATCAGGATGTTGATGAACTTTGTGAACGATTCCATATACAACATAGATATTCAACACCTTATTATCCACAAGGGAATGGCCAAGCAGAGGCCTCGAATAAAATGATACTGAAAATCTTGAAAAAGACTGTGAATGATGTAGGGAAAGATTGGCACGTTCATCTTAATCCCACATTATGGGCCTACAGAACTAGCATCCGTACACCAACATGAGCAACACCATTTGCTCTTGTTTATGGAGCAGAAGCCATTTTTCCACTCGAGGTTGAGATTCCATCACTTAGAGTGTCACTGAAAGGTCTCACAACATATGATGAATAAAAAATTTCTCGACTATAAGAGCTGAAACTCCTTGATGAGAAGAGACAACAAGCAACTGATCATTTGAAAGCATATCAACAAATGATGTCTCGTAGCTATAATCACAGAGTTAAGCCACGTACCTTTTAGGTTGGTGATCTTGTTCTGAAGGAGAATCCACGCAATCAGCAAGACAAAGAGAAGAAAGGTAATTTTGAACCAAATTGGCTGGGTCCTTACGTAATCATCGTCGCATACGATTCAGGAGCATACAAGCTGTCAATGCTAAAAGGGGACCTATTTGACGAACCTATCAACAACATGCACCTGAAAAAGTATTATGTCTGAAGCAGTCATCAAAACATCAGAAAAAGTCCTAAAAAATCACAAAAACATTAGAAAAAGTCCTAAAAAAATTACATAAACATAAAAAAAAATCCAAAAAAATCATCATAGGGTGAAAACCTGGCAATAGGTAGTCTATTAACAAGGAAAATACAAAAAATCAAAAAGCAATCAAAAAAATGCAATAATAACAAATAGTGAAAATTTGGCAAACAGACGCTATTTGTAGCTCTCCATCTATTAATTTATGTTTTGCACTTAGCTTCTTAGCCTTCATTTCATGCATCTTTCCATCATCTTAAGGCCATACCAGCACAATACTATCATCATTTTCCTAAAGTGATAACGTCTTACCATGGCTTGATCATTGTACATATCTATTTCAGCAAGTTGTGTTAATACTAGGGGCAAACGTTGACATACTGGGGATAATCAAATTTTAGAGTTTTCTGAAATAGCTAGACAATGACATAGAATCCACTCATGCAAACAAACAATCAAATCATGTCAACAACTATCCAATCATTGATCCATAGCGCAACAATTTTCAATTAAATACCATATCATGACTCATATTCGGATGATCTACAATCTGAATAATGTTTGGAATAGTAGTATTATATTTCAAACAATGGTTGTTTGATTTTTTTTCGATATCATCTCTCTAGAGCACACTTGATGATGTACTAAACTAGAGTGGCGAGGAAAGAGGGTGATTTTTCTTTTTTTGCTGTCTTGAGGTTAACTATCAATTTGGTGCAAATATGTCACGAGACATGATTTCTACAGTGTATCATTGATGACAGTTCCACATTTGCATCAGAAAGTGGTTAGTCTTTGTCTGTTTATGCAAGCAATGCTCAGGTCATCTCGGTTTAATAATACCTTGATGCTTGTGTTCACTTGCTATATCAAATATCATGAAAGTTGTACTCAGGTCATCATTGGTGCTAATTTCCCCTCTAATGCTTGTACATACTTCCAACATTTAAAAAAAAATGCTCTATGATGATTCAAGAAAGCTAACGAAATGCTCAACAAACAATTGGTTTCATTTAGTTGCATTTCATTTAGATCAATGTATATATATGCATACTGGATTTACATTAGAGTTTTGAAAGGCAGAACAAAAACATCAACGACTGTCATGTATCTTTGGACTATTTGTGGAGGACATTCAGACATTTTTTTCATCATCATCTTTCATCCTCATTTCATTAATCATTATCGTTTCATCTAGGTCTTGTGCATATCCTCTAGTTCATCATTTATCATTCATTTTTATATCATTTAAAGTACTTTATCATTCCATCATTATGCATTTGGCATTTTTTTCATTGCATGCCATTAATCATTCTCATATCATTCATTTGCATGTCATTTAGATCCTTTCATCTATCATTCATTTCCCCATTTCACATCATTTGTATTTTCTTCTTCCTTATTATATTCATATCATTAACTTTTATCATTTCACTTCATTTTGACATTTCATTTCATTACACTATTATTTCATTGCATTATTCATTTCACTACACTATCATTTCATTGCATTATCATTTCATTACACTATCATTTCATTGTATTATAATTTCATTACACTATCATTTCATTACATTTCGCTACATTATCATTTTATCATTTTGTTTTATCATATCATTTCATTTCATTTTTTCATCTCATTATCATTACCATTTTTATCATATCATTATCATTTATCATTTATCATTTCATAACATTTCGTTATCCTTTTTATCATCATTATCATTTCATATCATTATTATCACCATGTCATTACATTTCATTACATTGTACATTTCATCTCATTATTGCACTCATCTATCATTTTCATATCATTTATTTATCCTACCTTACATGCATTTATCATTTTCATATCATTTTCCATAACTGAATCCATGAAATCATCTCATAAACATAAACATCCATTTTCCATCACATCATCATTATTTATTGCATTCGAAAAATCCAAAAAACACAAATTTCATACATACATTACATCTCCACATCATTTTCCAACACATTACAAGCATTTCAAAAATCCCATTGCATATTTTCATTAATCACAACATAGGTCATCCACCTACATGACATCATTAGTACACATCATAAATCATCATCATACGCATCTCATAAAATCATCATCATTAGCATATCATAAATTATCATCATGAGTATATCATAAATCATCCTACGTATCATCAAATCATTTACATGCATATCAAAATCCATATCACATCATGCAGAAATAAATGCACATCCATATCATCATCACATCATAGAAACACATCATCAAAACTCATCGCCGCTCCATATCATCAGTCATCAAAATAAATAAAAATGTCCAAATGTCCAATGAAACTCAACAATATCGAGAGATACATGAGATATGATAAAAAAAAATACACATGTCCCCACAAAATTAGATACATCAATAATTCTATATCAATGACTCAAGGTTGGCTGTTGGATCCCACTGATGGAGCTGGTCTCGAGGATGATGGCCTACCACTCATCCCCGCATCAAGATCCCATCGAGGCCCTGTAACCCCTCTGCTCTGTGTAGCTGTCTGTAATCTACTCATGGTTCTACTATGGGACCATGGGAAAGGCTCTCTGCGCTCAAGAGGACACAACTCCTCATATCAAACTCGGTAGTACTCAGGCTCTCTAGCCATCTCAAACCCCTCTGCAATGGCCCCTCGTAAAGATGCACTCTCAACAATGGTCATGAGTCTTTGTGCCACACCCTCTGCCTCTACTGCCCACCGTCTGAATGAGTCTCTCTCTGCAATCAACTGGGCTACCTGTGGGTCTGGGGTAGGAGAAGATACCTATGCCTGTACCTGTGCCTAGGCCTGTGTCTGTGCCAACTATGTCTGGAGCTGTGCTACCAAACCCTGAGCCTAAGCCAACTAGATCTGTAACTGCACTTGTTGTCCCTGTAGTGTTTGAACCTGGGCCTATAGTGTGTCTATATGCGCCTGCTGTGCTGAAGAGGTGACCTTGATCATTGTTTGTCGGGCGGTATCACTCCTTGGCCTCCGTACACCCTGATAACTGCTAGCAATATTAGTCCTCTATCTCACTGCTCTCTGCTCCTCTTGTCCGCCATCTCCACCATCATCCCCATCATCATCCAAACTCTCCTCCTCTCCTTCGACAGCTACCTACTCACCACCTGCCACATCCTCCTATCTCCCAACTCTTGGCTGAGGTGCCACCAAAATGGGTGCCGGCTTGTCTGGATATGTAAACCATGGAAATGGTGTGTATGATAATAAACTGAATACTCCTCTGAGATACCAGCATCAACAATATCCGGTCTGGGATCCCATACCTTAAGCTGCAATGCCATATACTCTGTATACGCGACTTGGTAAGCAATGCAAGGACCCCATCCAGGTTCATCCTTGCACTGTCCATAGTGTGCGACACCCTGAGGCATACCCTGTGTAAACCCAAACTATCTCTGTACTCATAGGGCCAAAAATCTCTCTATGATGAATGGTGTGTGGCCTATCAAAAATTGAGGTATACCTACAAATGACATCTCTAAGTGATCTGCATCCCAAACATCATAATCAATATAAGGTCTCCATATCACCGTATCCATGTCATCCAACATCCGTCTCCAATACTCCACCTTTCCCAGCTTTGGGATGGACAAGTGCAAATGAATAAGCATACACATATTTCCTACCTAGCAGCCTAGCCCTCAGACATAGCAGTCTAGTAATAGCAATATGCTCCCATGCCCAGATCTAGAGCAGAGTGACACCGCAAGACAAACTCAATGATCCTCTATATACAACCTAGTGCAAGTCATGATACAGATGAGCTAGCATGCAGCTCCCCCAGGCATATCTCCTCGGCTGACCCATCATCTGCTCGATGATCCTCCCCCATCCAACTGATAGCCCCTTTGACCGGTGATCCGGACAAAGGAAGCCTCCAATGAAAACACCTAACACTGCAGGTAAGGCCGAATAACCTCTGAAGTTTTCCCACGACACCCAGTACCCTGCTATATGTGCATCGCCATACACCCTCCTCAGTACATCTGTCCCACCCAACTCCTTGTGATCATAGAACACAAGGGCACCTACCACCGGGATCCCCAAAATCCTATACACATCCTCTGGGGTCACCGTCAACACACCAGTCGGCAAAAGAAATGTGTTATGCTCAAAATGCCATCTCTCTACTAATGCGGTCAACAGTCCCCTGATGACCCGAATAGGAGGCATTGCCAACAAAGATCACAACCCACAACTCACTATCAACTGTAGCTCTGCAGGTGTCAAATCTTGAATCCTATCCCAACCCGTGGGAAAGCACTCTCTAATTTGGAGGTTTTTAAAAACCTCCTATATTTTTTAGTCATCACAATAACAATCCATCAGACTCATATCAAAACAATCTATCTACCTCAATCAAATTCATATCAAAAGACCCATATCAATCAAATGACACATATCAGAATCATATCAAAAGGAAATCATATCAGGTCATCAATACAAAATCTATCTATCTGCATATCAAATCAATCTACTCTATCATCATTTACTATTTGTTTTTCTTTTTCAGGAAAGCAAATTTATCAACAATCAAAAAATCATCATCCTATTTGTACTTCAATCATGAATGCAAATATATTATCCTATCACATCAATCTACTATTTGTTTTCTATCGCAGAAAGAAAATTTATCAGAAGTCCTATCAATCAATCTACTATTTGTTTTCTATCGTAGAAAGCAAATTTATCAGAATTTCTATTCATCTACTCTTTGTTTTCTATTTTTGGGAAGCAAAGTTATCAATTTCTCAACTTGATGACATGACAATTCTCCTATCTATTGACCAAGGAAGCAATAATTCATCATCATTTTCATCAAATCAACATTCTGTCTAAATTTCCTAAATGCGCTACTCTGTGGCCTAAAAGTGCTAAAATCCTAAAAGCGCTACAGTTTTCCCCAGATGCACTAAAACTCCATATGCGCGGTTTTGTGCCCTGAATGTGGTACATCATTTCCTAAAAGCGCTATTTCCCAGAAAGCACTACTTCATTTCTCAAATGCGCTATTTCACCCCCTTGATGCACTAAAACCATGTAAGCGCTAATCTGCTACCTAAATGCGCTAATGTACCCAATTCAACCCTAGCCTCCTATAAGCATTACTTTATTTATCGAATGCGCTAAACTGTGGATATCTGATAAGCACCATTTTATTACCTATAAGCACAAAAAAAATCTTTGAATGCGCTAAACTATTTTCTAAAAGTGCTAAAATGACTTGTTAAACTCTAAAACCGCGCTAAAATCATTCAAAATGGACTAAAAAATGATAAATTTCAAAGTACAAAAGGTTGAATCGACTCACTAGTGGTCCATTTGTGGCTGGTCGCTGATATCGGCGGGACCGCTCGAATCTATGTCGGTGATACGAGATCTCCATTGTACCACGTCACTATCAGAGCAAAAAGTTCCTCAAAAGTCAAAAAGTGCAAATGACTTTTCTTTTTACGCTTTTACCTTTTAAGGGTCAAACCAAGTGGGTTTTTAGTGGCATTTTTTTTAACTGGGGCATTTTCTTTTCATCATTTATTGGGAGCAAAATCACTGCGTCCCTTTCATCATCTGACTTTTATCATCAACATTTTCTCATCATTAGTGATTTACCTCCCGAGGGGGCATTATCAATATCAGAAACATATCAGAGTCAGATCAGGGGCATATCAGTGAAAATTTTCAATCAGGGGCAAAATCAAACACAACAAATTTCGAAAGCAGGAATATTTTCTTTGAAGCAATGTGTTTCACACATCACTTCAAAGAGAGGCAAAATGTATATACATAAAATTGGTCATGTCTAATTAATCCTGACATTTAATTAAATATTTATTATTTAATTAATTTCTCTAAAGTCCTCTACATATGATTAAATTTAATTAATTTAATTATATTGTTCATTCAATTTATTCTTCTGTCATGATTAAATAAATCAATTTTATTTAATTATTTCACAATCATATGTCTACTTGATTAATTAAATAAATACACTTTATTTATTTTAATTAATTATCACTTTTTAAATTTAATTAAGTCTTTTTTATTTAATTAAATTTAAATATTTCTTTTCAAATCCTTCTTCTAATTAATTAAATATTTTATTTAATTAATTCCATTTACATGTCATTTCTTAAAAAGTTTAATTAAATATCTTTATTTAATTAAATATCTTCCATATCTTTTCAAAATCATAATTAAATATTTTTATTTAATTATAAAATCCCACATTATTCTTCAAATCTTGGGTAAATATTCTATTTTAAGAAAAAAATCTCCATGTCACCAATAAATAAATAATTGAATTTAATAATTCATTATTTATCTTCTTCAAAATCTTTCCATAATCCCACAAAAAGATGATTTTTACAATTCATCTTTATCATCTCATCTTATCTCTTTTTCAAAAAAGGAAACAAAGCTTGCTTTTTGTTTTCTTCTATTTTTCTCTCCAGTCTTATCCATCTTCGACCGTTCGATCTGCCAGGAATTTTCACAGCCGTTAATCACATCATCCAATCAGAATATTTCGAAAACTCTATAAATATCCCTGTGAAACCAAGCATTGGTTACACCTACAACTTATAACACATACAGATTATAGATTACTTGCATTCTAGTATTCTAGCATCTTTAGCATTGTTTATCATCTTTAGTTTTTATCAATTTCGTAATCTTTCATTTTATCAATCATAACTAGTATCAACATAATCACATCTTAGCATAGCATTGCATGCAATCATATTTAATCTCGTTCTCTAGGAAGACTGTTTGTTGAGCCTAGCCCAAGATCTAAGAGCCAGCTGGAATCAACAAAAACATTGGAGATAGAGGATGATAGGACGACATCAAAGACAAAAGAAAGAGTTTGTGTTTACTTTCATTTAAATTTTGTTTTTAATATAATGTCCTATCGATGTGTTTGATTTATTTGTTTTTTGCATATTTATCATACTCTAAAAATCGACCACACAATGGATACTTTCCAAAACATTTCGAGGGCTAGCACCCAATTTTTGACACATGATGGAAGGAGAAATGGTTCCCCAGTGAAACAACGCATTTAGATGAATGTGAAATCCACTCCAAGAAACCAGTCACATTTGGGAGTGAAGTTCTGCATATACGTAGTCTGCTCCTTGGTGAGCCAGTCAATATCATCCCCCCTTTCAAATCTTGCAAAATAGGAATCAAAAAATAATTTGAAAATGTATAATAGTCATACATGGAGGAGAGGAGAGGATTCCATACAGAAACTAGCCTTCTTTCGATTCATAAAAAATAGACAACCTTACATACTTCTTAAAGAAATCAGGGTTCTGGTGCAAAAACATATGGACAAGGAAGGAAGGAAACCTGAACCTCCATTGCATCTGGAAGTCCCTTATTTCCCTTACCATATCATCAACAAGGAATTGTGAAAAATAATACCAGAAAAAGGAATGTTGGTTAAGGAACTGAAACCCCAGACCCAACTGAAATTCATGCACATCCTTGTTGGTGTTCAGGCCACAAACAAATGCCAGTATTGAGAAAACATCTTGCATGTCCATGGGGAAGGCATTGTGCGATGCTAGAATTTTTGGTGGCTTTTTATGATCTTCCTTAGGCCTTTGGGTTTCTTTGTTATAAAATTCTAGAGCGTTGTTCATGCTTCTCCATATTTCCTCTCCCTTCACTTGGTTGAATGGCTCTATCTCTTCCGGTCTGGAGCTTTGGTTAGGGATGCATAGAATATTCCATATAGCTCCCGAGTAGATATTGACTTTTAACCTCTGACCCTCGATGGTGCTGGTGCTTGAGTTGAAATGTTTGATGGCTACATCGACTAGTTCTAGGCAATAGTGAAAAATAGGACCATATATTGTGGAAGCCCATTGTACCATAGCTTTTGCAACAATGAATTCGGGTTAGTGAATTTATTCATTACAATGAATTCGGGTCAGTGAATTTATTCATTCTTTCACAGGCCACCTCCCTCAAATTCTTAGGGTTTTTTACGACGAGGGGATCATGAATATTATCCCAGTCCTCCTTGATTAGGCTATGAATTATGTAAATTTTAGGCTTGTCCAGGACCTGTCTGTTTACCCATTCTGGCTTCTCTGGTATACTAGGTGAAGTGTAAGAGATGTCTTCAAAGACGTAGACGACTGATGCTATACGCATATCATCAAACAAGCTTTGCATTGCCTCTTCTTTCCCCTCTACTCATGCCTCTGACTGTGGCTCTGTTTGAGAATCCTCTGCCATTTATTTTTGCTATAGGTTTCTGCTCAACTCAAATTTTCTGCGATTTACCTCGACTCTAGTTGTGCTAAAAATTTATTTTGCTCTAGGTAGCGTTTTCTGAAAAGAATTCACAATGCAAACCCTTTTGCATGTGATACTTAGTTATCTCCTTCTTGGGGTGGCCAACAATGCTCACCTACTTGCATTAAATTAGGCATGTACTTCCAATTATTTGCTCATGCAAAGTGAATTACTTACTATTTTGAAATGACAAGAATTCATAATGACCTTTTCCAATGATGTACTACGACGTGATTTTCTTGGAACTTGAGCCAGTGATTTGAAGGAAGCTTAGGCATTCATATGCCATGAAAATTAATATCCCAAATGGAATGATTAATCCAAATATGCAATAAGTGCATGAAAAGATACAGGTTCTGCCTTAGAGTTCAAAAAATTCTTACAACGTGACACCTCAACGTTCGGTGATATGAACTACCACTGAAGACTACCACCAACTTATGCTTAATTAGCTACTTCTAATCTTGCACACAACAAATCGTACTTAGCAAAAACAATTGGGCGGAAAATTCAAGCGAGCCTTGGTACAATTTTCAAGATAATACTTGATTAACCTCAAGTTTATGATATACAAATTACCATGCTTATCCTAACCATTTCTATAAATAGGTGCTTAGGCAATAGTGAAATCACACTTAGCAATTTTTAGTAGAATTGGTAATAGGCGATTGGCCTAACATTCGGCATTAGTAGTTGCATAGAATTTTCATAGAGCTTAGAATTAGGCAATTTGCATCGAGCTTTTGTCAAACAGTTGTATAGAGCTTGTCACCATGAACACCCCAGCTAAGTTAGTCTATAAGAAATCCCAGTTGGATTTTCTTGGTGAAATTTCAACTAGGCACCTCAAAAGGATAACCAAGAATACGCATTCTCTAGCCATTATAGCGATAAAATGGGTTTTGGGGAGGGATTGCATTGACTATGAGGATAAGTACAAAGTTAACACTAATGTGTGCTCTCACTTTGTGGTGTCCATGCTCAACATTGCGGTTCCCAAGCCATTGGTTCTGCACCTGGTGCTCAAAATATTTTCGAAGAAATATCTGGGTGGCCTCAGAGAGGTGGTGGCCAATATTGCATTTGGAATAGGCCTGCCAATGACAAGTGACCTCCAAAAATACATTGAGGAAGATGCAGTCATGCCATGGGTGTTGTTCCTGAGTGGCTTCTGTATCCATTCGTAAGAAGAACATCACCAAAGGGTCACACGTACATGTCATTTCATGTTTCGCCTGTACAAAGTGGTGTCGTTTTATGACATTGACTGGTACATAGACTTCAAGAACCTGGTGTTCCTTCCACCACTTGCAGTTGCTCCAACAAATGCCGCTATCGTTCCTCATGTTACTCCTACTGATGAAGTGATTCCAGATGGTTCCATTGATACCTCCATTGTTGCTGCTCATGCCCATGACTGAAAATCTCCTTTTATGTTTTAAGAACTAATACCCGTTAGTCTATTTTTTGTATATATGCCTGGAAAGGGCTTTATAGTAGCCATATAAAGAAGATACATAAAATATATAAATATGTACTCTAAAAGCATGGCCTCTGAGCCATTTTGATACTGTACTTATCAAAGTATATAAATACAATGAAGATATAGCTTATGTTAAAAAAATTGTCTCCTTTGCTTTCGGTTGTTTTGCAATGTGGGCTTTCTATTTCTTTTCCTGCATATGGGTGTCATCCCTCTACTTCGTGGGTTGCTTCTACATCTCTTTACACTTTTCAATAATGGGTTCCATTCGTTTCTGCTTCCTCACACAGTAGAATTAATTATTGAAAGACTGACCGACAAAACATGAAAGAAAGATAATTACATTACTCACATATTTACATTGGTAGAATAATTTTGAGGCTTAATTGAATAATTTTAGGTGGATTCCGTTAATAGGAATCACCAATGCCTCTTTCTCCATGTTTTCTAATTCAAACACATTATGTTGTTTGCATTGAACTATTTTGAAAGGGTCTTCCCAGAGGTTGTTGAACTTTCCATGTTGACTTGGCTTTACAACCCTTTCATTAAATTTTAGCACTAGGTCCCTACATTTTAGACCTTGGTCTGAAGCCTTCTTGTCAAACCATCTTTTAAGCACGTGTTGGAAATTGGACATGGCTATCAGGGCCTTTCCCCTTTTTTCCTGCACTTCCATCAACTCGGCCAACCAAACCTCCATGACGTAGTTTTGCTCTATTTCAAGAGATTTGAGAAATTGCAGTGCCGAAATTTCCATGGAGATAGGAAATAACACTTCCTTCCCATACACTAGCTCGTATGACGAAGTCTTGAGGACTTTCTTAGGAGTTATGCGGTCTGCCCAGAGTGCCACCTAGAGGTTTTTATGCCATTCTCGCTGGTGCTCTGAACCGATTCTTTTGATGAGTTAGACTAAATTTTTATTAGTCGACACTATCAAGCCATTACCTTATGGGTAGTAATTTGATGATGTCTTCAAGAATATGTCATACATGAGTGTGAATTGGCATACCTTAGAGCCTAGGAAAGCCTTGGTATTGTCGGAGATAATGGTTTTAAGAGGGCCGAATCTCATCATGAGTTCTTCAAGGAAGTCTACTATCTTTGCCTCCATCGCATTCTTCAGGGGCATGGCTTTGGTTCACCTTGTGAAGTATTCCATTTCCATTAGGATCCATTTGTGTCCAGTGCTAGAGGTGGGGTTGATCATTTTGATGAAATCAATGCCCCATTGTGCAAATGGCTCATCAACTAGTATTGGGTTGAGAGGAATTGTGGAATTTTTTCTTCTCCCTATGAAGAATTTGCATTCCTTGCAAGATTTTACCAAGGAATATGAGTCATTGAACAAAGTGGGCCAAAAGTACCCAGTGCACATAATTTTGATGGCGGATGTCTTTGTGGAGAAATGCCCACCGTAGGACTACTGTGGAAAGTGTCGAGAATCCGCTTCGCTTGCTCAGTGGTGGCACACCGCAATAGAACGTCGTTGAAGTTCCTCTTGAAAAGGACCCCTTCAATAAGCACATATCCACTATTTTGCAGTCGGTAGAATCTTCTCTTTTGAGAAGGAAGTCCAGGTGAACATTTTCCTGTGTGCATGAATCTCACTCTATCCACCATCCAACAGCCTTCATATTCTGACTCATTCATTAGAACCAGCTCCGGATGTTCTTCTTTGGTTGTCATTTCTTTGTCGTACATTAGATATTCACACAGTCACCTTCCTCGAATGGTCTTTGTAGGCTTGACCTTAATGTCATATTCAAGGATCTTGGTGATCCAATTAGCCCTTTTTTCAGTGATTTCTCCTTCCATAATGTATTCACACACACTAAAATGTGCGACATTAACAATCACCTTGTTGCAAGATATTAGGTGTTAGAACTTCTTGAGTCCCCTAACTATTGTGAAAGCTTGCCTCTCGATGAAGTTGTAGTTCATCCCATACTCCTTTAGGGTCTGAGAGTGGAATTCTATTGGATGTTCTCATTTTCCTTCATCATCTTTCTGCATTAAGACAATAGCAATGCTTGACTTGCTACTGAATACGTACATTATGAATTCCTTTGATAAGTCTAGATTGAATAGTATAGGGGCTGAGGAAATAGCATCCTTAACCTTCTTGAAGGCTTCTCTAGCTTCTTTAGTCCATTTGAATAATTTATCCTTTTTCAGCATTAGGGTGATCGGTTTGATTATTCCTACAAATTTTGAAATGAATTTGATCACAAAATTTACCTTCCCCAGGAAGGATTGGACTCCCTTCTTGTTGACTAGAAGGGGAAGTTCTTTTATTGCTTTCACCCATTCAGGATCAATTGCAATTCCTTCTTTGGACACTACATGCCCTAATAGCTTGCCTTGTGGCACTCGAAAGGAACATTTTTTTGGGTTTAGGGATACCCTGAACTCCTGAATTTTTTTGAAAACCATATCAAGGTGATCAAAATGATCATCCTTATGTTTGGAGAAAACATTCAGATCATCCAAATAGATTAGGATAATCTTGTTGATCAATTCACTGAAAGCGATATCCATGGCCCGCTAGAAAGTGGCTCCCGCATTTGAAAGGTCGAAAGGAATTTTAGCATATGCAAATGTTCCCCACTTGGTGAACGTTGTCTTGTGTCGGTCCTCTTCTTTGACCTAGATCTAATTGTAACTAGAGAAGCCATCCAAAAAAGAAAACATTTATGAACCTGCCACTATTTGCAAGATTGTCTCCATAGAAGGCAGTGGGTAGTGGTCCTTTAGGGATGCCCTGTTTAGGTCTTGAAAGTCAACAAACAAGTAGATTTATCCATTCTTCTTTCAGAATGGCACCAGGTTGGATACCCATGTTTTGTGATTGATCGAGAAGGCAATCTAAAACTGTATTAGTTTTGTTAGCTCTTGTGCCATCATGACTTTGATCTTTGGGTTCACTGGCCTCTGTTTTTGGCGAACTAGTTTTACACCTTCCGTTAGCTCTATTGTATGCTAGATGATTTCAGGATCATATCCCTTAAGGTCATTATATGACCAAGCCACCACTCCATACCTCTCACAGAAGTCGATAAGCCTTTCTTTGTCATGATGTGGGATGTCTTTTCTGACTTTAAGCTTTCTCCCATCTCTGACCTGAAGGACTAAATAGTCACTTTTGTCTGCTACAAACTTCCTTTTTTCATTCCTTGCATCGTCACAATCGAATAGGTTTTCTAGAGTGACAAGTCCCTTCAAAATCTTATTAGACCTTAGCTGAATGATTTTTCCATCGTAGGCTTTAACAATATTTGGTTGGAGTTGGTTGGAAAACTCTCCTGACTGTTGGATGAATGAGGTGATGTGTTCATCACTATGAAATACCTACTAGCTCTGATCATTATCTGGAATTTCCAGTCTGACTATCACTCGTATAGAATGTTTGTTATGCATTAGGTTGGAAGTAGGTTCAAATTGAGATCCGATTATGGCCATGTGATTTACATCAGCATTTTGTTCTCTGGGCACTGTCTGGATGTTGAAGGCTTCAAAACCCTCAATTAGGTCCCAGAATCTATGTCTATAAGATCACATGAAAACATTTTTTTGTAGCAAAGATCCCTCGGACTTGGTTTACTACTAGTTCAGAATATCTGAACACCATTAATTGCTTAATGCCTATTCGATTAACAAGGCTCAAACCTTGCACCAGGCCTTCATATTCAACTTCATTGTTCAAACAAGCAAACTAGAAGCAGAAAGACAAAAGTGTCTTTTCATTGTGTGGGGATTTCAAACATATCCCAGCTCCTGCACCCACTTTGCATCTTGCTCTGTCAAAGTGTAGCATCCATAGTTCTGAAGTTTGGTCACCCTCAGGTTCTTTCACAACCTTTAGAAGCACTTGATCTTCATCATAGATGACATAGGTTCCCAACCCAGTAGCATGGTAGTTTATGAAAGGGTCAACATCTATATATTCGCTCATGAGGACTTCTTCTTTATTGGTTCGATCTTCGGTCACCTTTTCATCTTCTAGCAACTCAGTGCAATATGTCTCTTCCTTGGTGAAAGAGGTTTGAGCAACCTCAAATTTGATCATCACTTCATCGGCTACATGTTCCAAATGTAGAGCTTTAGAAACTATCTTCATTTTAGCTCCATGTTTGGTCCTTAGGATCAAGTGTGACCAATCCAAAGATAGATATCCACCTATCTTTGAAGTGAATTCTCGAGATAAGCAGAGACCAAACATAGGGAAAACATCTATGATCACAGTGTCTTGCAGAACTATGATGCTAGGGCAGGAGAATAGAGTCAAGGGGAGGTATTTGATGAAACCTATGGTTTTGACTTTGTTCACATCAAGTTGCATAACCCCCCTGTTTAAAGGTTCATATATAAGTCCTATGGCTTCAACTATCTACTTGGGTGTGACTATAGTGCTAGCGCTAGAGTCAATCATGGCATTGTGCAATAATTTCTCTCCCACAATGAGGGTTAGGAAGAATGGTTTTGGCTTCAGCTTGTCTTTAACCTCGACAAGGGCTTCCTCTATGCTATTTGTGAGAACTTTGGTAGGAGGTGATTGATAAACAACCTTTCCTTTGAGCGATTGCTCTGCTGGCTCAATGATTGGATCCTCCTAGAGAGCCTTCTGTAGCAATGTTTTCTATTATGGAATAGCTAGGATATTTCACAGGGACACATTAGCAGATGAATTTTTTAATTGTTCCACCATATTGAATGGTGGCAGATTTGAAGGATTCTACTCCTTAGCTCTTGTTACAATAATTTCCCTTCGCAGCGAACATTGTTGTGCTACTATAGAGGTACTAGTCATCGAGTCGAAAGCACTTTTGGGCTACAGATTGACTAGTTGCGAAATGACCAATTCACCTGTGAATCTCCTCTTTGAGTGAGTGTTGTAATTGGACTATACTTGCAAGGTTTTTTATGTGAATGCATCATTTGCAAACACTGCCTCTTATTCTTCCATCCATGAGAAGAGTTCATGATTAGGAGCAATATTTGTTTCTTGCTCCAAGGACATCCCCTGCATTTGTGCGATAAGCACCACATTTTCCATTTGCAGAGAGGCATATACATAACCTCCATGGTTTGACGTCACGCCTTGACTGCGCTGCTCCACCACCTTTTGTTGTAGATTACCGTGTGGGAAATTTTGAGGCATATGAGAGTCACTGCAAGGGAAGCACTAGGGGTTGGTGTCATCAACTAAATTGTTTTTCCCCACTGTCAGCTCTCTGCTCGAGCTTGGGTTAACACTCTACAATGAAGAAGGAATTGGTACTATTTGATTAGTTGATTGCGCTTGTGGATTTGTGCGAGTGCCTCCTTGGAACTAGTTTTGTTGGTAAGAAGACCTCCCGCTTTGATAATTTTGATAAGTTGGTTTCAGAGGCGCGACTTGGTTCTGCTTGATCACAGTTATCTCATGGCCATAGCCCGCAACATATCCTTGATGTCACTTATATCATCATTTGAAGAGTCGGATGTGGAAGCAACATCTTGCAATGCGCCTGGGTATGTATACATGGATTGACAAGGAGCAGCTACACTGGTAGATGACATCACCTAGGCGGGAACTAATATCTCAGGAAACATAGGCATGGCAGGACGAGGCAACAAATTTCTGGCATCTATTAGATTGTTCTCCACTTTCACTACGACACTATATGCATCTGGTAGAGTGGTTCCTCCGAGTGACTAGATCATCATTGAAATGTCAGCGTTGATGAAATTCAAGTAGAACATGAATGCCAAGTTGGGCGGTGGGAAGATTGCAACCTGAATTCTTTGCCAGGTTATGTGAAACCAAGCATTGAAGTCAGTCATGGCTTCATATGGGGCTCGCTTTATGATCTCTAGCTAATGATATTGTGAAGACATATCTCTGTCATTAGAGAATCTCTCATTGAAAGGGTCTCCAAGCTGATCCCAGGTACCGATAGTATTAGCCTACAACATGCAATACCAATCTAGTGCCTTGCCTCTGAAAGAGGCAGCGAGCAACCTTAGCGCTATATTTTGGTCTGTAACTCCATGTACCAGAAATACATCTGCAACATCTTGTAGGTGTTTGGATGGTGTTCTTGAGCCATCTCTGGTGAATTTAGGTATGGCTTATAGAGTAGAGATCAGGATAGGGGCCCAAACAACGAGCGCTACTGGTGCTACAAGAGGACTTTCGGTGTCCCATGCCACATAAATTCTATTAGCAGCAAGCAACATGGGTAGCAGAAGGGGTGAAGGAAGTGGAACATTCATTAATTAGGTCATGGCTTGTACTATCCCTAATGGCGACACTAACAGCCGAGGGTTATTCATTGTTTGGGACCTAGTAATAGGCTGATGGCTCATTAACCCTCTTTGAATTTAGATTCATTTAAGCAGTCGTACCAGGCATGCTAGGAAAAAGAAACTATTGATGCCAAAAATTGGCAAGGTAACAACCTTTATGGGAAACTCAGTTAATGGGGGGACCAATTGCGCTAAATTGAGTTACCTCTGGGTTTGTAAATAAGTCAACTTCTTCTGTAATTGGAGTTTTGGAATGGGAAAAGGAAGTAGATAAAAAATAAAGATCTAGCTAAGGCGATATGCCAAGGGGTAGATATAGGCACAATTAATCTATCTTTGGAAATTTGATTTAAGGGCTTGATCAGTAATCTGTAATGTTCCAAAATAAAAAAATCAAAGATAAAGATTTGAACCATTCATCTAGTGACATAAAATAATTTTCACTCATTTACTGAAAAGAGGAATCAAAGACATGATCTAAACTATAAAAATTGTATTAAAATCATAGAAGTTATGCAAATGAACAATTCAAAACAATAATGGCATAGTATCAATGTTTTATCAAATAACATAAGAAAACTAGAAAGGCTAAACAATGGCACAATCTGAAAGTCTCATACAATAATCTAAAAGCATAAAAAAGGTTTGGTTTCTTTCTCTAATTTTTCTACATCTTCCAAACTCATTTTTTGAAGCAAGAAGAAGTATATATAATCCACCGCCTGGTGAGCTTGTAACATAAAAGATTTTGTATCTCGAGTAATGATGGCTGCAACAATGATTTCCCTCGGTCGTTGTAACATAAAATATTCGGGCCATAGCACATAGTCACTTCCTAGCCAGATGCATACCCTATGAATGATGGCAGTGGTCTAGAAAAATCTTGCACAAACAAGTGTCGCTTCCTAGTGGAGGCAGTTAGAACACACGACAACATGTCGCATCCCATTACTCGCTCCATCCTTCCCTTTGATAAAACTCTCACCGAAGGGACATGCGGTGATAGGTCACAACCCATGGTTCATTTCTCCCTTTTTGCTATGAAATATTACATTGAGAAGACATGTGGAAGCATTTTTATTATCAATGCCGACTGTGGGGTCCACCAAAAGTTTATGCGAACAGAAGCTATGTGGCACGCCGATGGGGCCCAAGGAAAAAGTGAAGGGAAGTAACTTTGAATAGCACATGCCATAGACATGTGGAAGCATGGTGAGAGATGGTAGAAGAGTGAAGGAAGCAATCGCTGCAAGGAGCGCCCGATGGACATGTGGTGGTAGCCGACAAAGTTTAGCAAAAAGAAGCCCAATGAAAAGCTAAGGGCAACACTTCTAACATATGAGACGCAGGATGCCACTTAGAAAAACAAAATCACCTGAAGGGAGCTCAAAGAATTTTACATTTACAGATATCATGGCAACTTCTTTCTCTTTTCTTCACTTTGGTTGTATAATCTTGTATTCTCCATTGAATGTAGGTGTAAAATCTAATGAACCCCAATCATCATAAAAAAAATATCATAGATGAAAGACGGTTATGGTGATGATCAATTTGTAAAGTTTCAACTTACATAGTTGGTGTTAATGTGCTAAGAGGATTTTTCATTCCCTTCTCAGTTTGTAAACAATTTTCATATTTAGAATCAATTTTTATCGTGTAAACCTTATTTTTATAAGTGCATTTCATTAGATGATGCAAAGTTGAAGGCACTCCATTCATTTCATGAATCCATGGTCTACCCAAGAGAAGATTATATGAAAGGTCATGGAGGTAATGTTACCACATTGTTATCCATAACCTTTTAATTGGTATCAAAAAATTTAAAATTTCCCTCAGATCTTTCAAGTCTTTGTCCCATTCATTTTCAATTCATTTCTATTTATTGCTCTTGACAATTGCTCAAAGTTGCGGGTTTTGCATTTTTCCTAACCTAGGTGGCTAGTCCTCTGAGTTTCATAACCTTGTTGTTGAGTTCTAAATTTTCAAAACTTCCCAATCGTCTAACTTGGTTTCCTTCTATCAAGTTGCAAGCCTTTGTTTGGTTGTCTTTGAAATTGATGAGTCAAAGGTTTTCAAAATTTTGAAACTCCCGAATTTGGTTCTAAGGTTCCAAGTTTCTACGACCACATGACATTGTGGACTTTTCTTGGTTTTCAAAGGCGTCACCACCTCATTAAATGATATGTATGGAGCAACCTTGAGTTATCTTTTTAGTGTTTTCAAAAAAGCATGCAGGTTTTAAGGCTATCTTTTTAAGGAATGAAATTGAATGCTGCATTAAATGCACATCCTATCAAAGTAATGAAATAATTTAGGTGGTGAATTATTCACTAAGTAATTTATCCTACATACTTACTCTCTACTAATACTTCTCAAAATACAAGAATTTTGTCTCCATGAATTTGTGCTCATGCAGAGTGGAATTCAAAATCATTGGTCTGGTGTAGAGGAATTTTTGGTGCGCCTGGAGCAAAGTAGCAGAATGCCACTAGGAGATAAAATTTTGCAAAGTGGTTTAGCGTGTGCTGGAGCTTTTCCAAAAGCTGTGAAAAGCATCGACTTGGTGATCACGTGCACAAGGGGGTACATTCCAGAAACTCAGGAAATTAGATCCATGGACGAGTTTGTATTGTATTGTAGAGAGGGAAATTGTGGAAGAGATGTCTATAGCTATTGGTAATGAATTTTTCAGAATGAATGAAGAATGGTGCAAAAATTCCATTACAAAGAATTGGTTGAAGTTCGAGAAAAAGGGTAAGTCTTAGTTACCTTCAAAGCTTAAAATGATTCATTTTAAGGATGAAATTTTAGATTCTATCACCTTGCTGCATCGTGTGGTTGGAAATACATATTCAGACTCTTTTGAATTTTGGATGTGCTATTTCATTCTTGTGATTTGATGTGAAAATAAATTCATTGACTGGGCTGAGATATTTAGTTATCACTTAAATGAGTAACTGATAAACTTCTGACAAACTGTTGCCTTCCACATGTGCTCATATCTGGTTTACATTTTAGCCAGTCAAGAGGTTTTCTGGGAAGGGGTTGGAACCGCAAGGGTATCTGACACCAGACATGCCTGTATATAAAGGTTTTCCACAGCTCACTAAGAAAATTGGAATGAGGAACTATTGTCGCGTCAATGACTCATTCTTGATGGAAATTGTGAGAAGGCTTGATGGAAACCCTGTGCTTCAGGTTTCACCTAAAGCAGCTGCTCTGGTAATGAGATTTGTAAGTTTTTACATTCAGTTTAACAGATTTACTTATCTCAAAATTTAGGGTTTTGAGAAGGATCCTTTGAGGTTTCCTCGTTATCTAAGTGATCTCCTTGTTTTTCTTGAAGCTTGTTGAAAAATGGCCATTGTGAATGTTAAGTATTCAAACATGGGGAAGAAGGGGTATGTTTTTCCATTGTCTATGCCATCATTTTCTTGTAAAAGCAATAATATTGCTAGGGGCATAAAAAAGGCCCTGAATGAATTTAATCTTCAGTATTTTCCAATGAGAGCCAATTTTGATAGCAAGGGCTATGCTAAACAATTTTTTTACAGAGCTAGCAGTTATGAACATCGCCCAAATATTGAGGATTTTTGGGAAGATTATACAAATGAAGGTGAGGTGTAGAGAAGAAGTTTTATGAGGTCAACCTTGAAGCAGATACAAAATTTTGGTCTCTCCTTTGATATTCCAGAAGATTTAAATGAAGATTCAGTGATTATTGATCCCAAATATTAGGCTCTTGCTGCTAGGCCATTCTACAAAGTTATTTGGTCAAAGGATGAAGTTTCATATTTAATGGTTCTTTGTGTTATGGTGTGTGGATTTATTCTGCCTATGTTGAGTATTTTTCCAGTTAATTATTTATTATTGGAATGATAGATGTTTGGTTAGTTTCATTGTTGTGGAATGTTTTTCTGTGAATAAATATTTTATGGTGATGGATGCGTAAGAATTTATTTAATATAATTTTGGAGATTTTGGTAGTTTAAGTTTTCACTATTTGAGCTATGTGAATTCCTTTCAAAGATTTTTGGTTAAAAGTATCTCCTTTTATTTTCTTTTTGGTTAAAAGCAATATTAGTTAAAAATCATTCATTGAATATCCGAAGAAGGTAGCTATCACCTTGTAAAACAAGCAGAGAATCAACATGAAACACTATTATGACTTATTCAACTATTGATACGTTTTTCACCTCCATGGGGATTAGAATATAGAGTTAGGTGACAAATCTATTAACCAAAATATTTTTGGCGACTCTGCTAGGGAATGAACTAAGAGTATATACATTATGAGTTACTTTGTAATTGATAGGTATGGTTCTTCAAAATCATAATGCTCCTATTGTCCAGCCTAACATAGACTAGTTAGTTGGTGATCAAGAGGATATAGTTACTAGTCTTCAACTACTTGCTTGGCAACAAAGAAGAACCATCCTTCAATATCACAGAGTTAATGAGGTGTTAGAGGAAGAGGAAGAACTTGGAGAAATAATAAGGGAAAATTCCATTCATTTTGAAAATGCTCAAGAAATTATTTTTGTAGAGAATATTGTACCTGTAGCCAGAAGAGTTAGAGCCCCTCCAGTGCAAGCTCCTAGAAATTAGCTTGTAAACCAGAGGAACCAATTGAACAACAGAAAAAATATTCCATGAGACAATTAGTAAGTGAAATTTGGCAACTCTGTAATTTATTATTATTTGTTCAACTCTGGCTTCTAAAAGATATACAAGGGGAGATAAAAAGAAAGGGATTGTAGATAAAGATTTTGAGTTATTAGAAGCAGTTAATTTATCATCCTTCCCACCTAACCGAAAGGTTAAGTCTATTAACAGACCACCATCTCCTCCCCCTACACATAGTGTTCCTGGGGCTTCTAATATATCTTGTCAGGCTCTTCTCTTGCACAATACTGTTCTCCCCCTACAAATAAATTTTCCTACCCACAACCCTATTAGAATAGCTCAACCCCAACCTATCACTTGGGGAGCCATAATAGGTCCTCTTACCTTTGGAGCTAGGGCTCAACTTCATGATTTTCCAAAGGGTTCAAGGAAAATTGTACCAAAATTCAGTGGAGATGGTAAGATTACTCCTAACGAACACATGCAATCTTTTTTTCTACTTCCTTTATTCTTGAAGAGAAAAATGAGGATTTTGCTATGAGAATCTTTGCAAAATATTTGATTGATGCTACTGCTGATTGGTTCTACTTCCTTCTGAATGAATCTATTAATGATTGGGCTACCCTAAGAATAAGGTTTGAAAATAGATTTAAGTCTGCAGAAAATGACCAAGTCTTAGTTGCTCAGTTGGGCTCTATGAAAAAGGAGATTCATGAACCAATGAGATAATTTGTATCCAAGTTCAATAAATTGTACAATAGGATTCCTGCAAATATGAGGTCGGGTCTTGATCTGTTGAAAGCAATGTTCATTAATACCCTACCACTGGATGTAAGTTTCACTATCAAAAAAGAGGGTGCAACTACTGTGGATATTTCTCAAGAGAGAGCCATATCTATAGAAGATGATTTAATTGTTGCTGGAAAATGGAAAAAATACTTATAGACTAGTAAACCATCACCAATAAATTATACTGATCCAGTTATTCAAAGATTAGCCAATGATATAATCACTCTAAAGAGATAGATTCCAAAAGGTCCTTCACAATCACCCTATCAGGATGTCCCTAGGAGAGATTATAATTATCAAGGAGCTCCCAATAAGACATTGTCATTGGCTACCCCCCCAACCCAAAGATTAGCAATCAAGGGTGCCCCTTCTTCTAGCAAAAGTAAACATTGTAATTTTCATTTAACCTTGGATCATGATGGAGCTACCTACCCGAAGATGATTAGATTTATGCAAATGCTCTCAACAAATGAACATGTTGAGGAATCGTATGTGGAGGAACCTAGCGAATCTCATGATGTTGGCATAAATTTCTTTGAGTATGAACCAGATGCAAAAGTAGGAGAGGATGTGTATATTAAAATTGATGATCCTAATTGTGTTGTATTCACTAGGGCACAAGCCAAAGGAGAGCAAAGTGGTCCATCTTCAACACCAAAATATTTTTTAACTAGACAAAAGAAACAAGAACAAGTTGCACCCAAAGGTGTGCAAACCGAGGTAGCATCTACATCCTCCTCTATTACTTTTTCTCCCAGTTCATTTGATATAGTTGAGTCGTAAAAATATGAAAATTCAAATCTCACTGTGAGACAAGGGAATTCCGGTGAGGGTTGACTACGCTTGACTCACGATGAATTGAAGCATAACTTCGCCAAACATACCTACATCTACAAACAATATCATTCAAATTGGAAATCTAAACTAACCATTTAATTGAAAATGAAAGCTACAAACTACACAAAAATAGTTAAATTCCTAATCAAACCCATTTGAAACTTATCCTGTTTTGGAATTGGTGTCGTGTTGATGTGAAATGATGACCCTTTCCAAATCTTGTGATTAGTGAGCCTGTTTCAGTCAATTCTATGGAAGAGAATTGATGAAACCATTGTGATCAATGTAAGAAAACCTAGTTTATGCTAAAAATGAACATGATGCAAGCTAAGTTACCATGATTTTATGCTAAAAATGCATTGATTATGCTATTTCTAAGCTAATCTAAGCTAATTATATGCTAAAAGTTGAAAAACCCTAATTTATAAACAAGCTAAGATGGATACATGGAAGCTATTAATGGATGTTCTAAGCTATGATGCAATTAAATTTAACTAAGATAAGCTAAACAGTGAGTAAATATGAGTGTATGGATGTAAGTGAATTCAACAACATGACTTTGAAATTGAAAGATGGATCCATTTGTCTCCAAATAGTGACCTATTTATAGGAGAGAAAATGAGGATTGAAGGGTGGAGATTAAATAGATTAATCAATTATCCAAGATGAAGGAGATAAGAGGCATGTATCATGGATTGATCTCATCAACGGATAAGATTGCATGATGAAATTTTAATCAAGGGTTCACACGTGCCTCAAACAAACAAAAATTTTTCCTGCTCACACAAGTCAAAGGTGACTTGTTCAAAAGGTTGAAGGTTAAAACTTACTCAAGAAGCCAAGTGAAATATCCCTTTTTTAAATGATGGGGGAATAAGAATATTCTTTTGGAATATTCTCATGGGTGAGGAAAAAGGCATTTTACAAATTAAAAAAATTCTTAATTGTGCAAAAAGGGGATAAGGAATACTCCATGGAAATATTCCCTTTGCTTAGAGGAAAGTTATTTTAATTGCTAATTAAACAAGGTTTAATCATGCAATTAGGGGATTTGGAGGAATTAAAGTGATATTCATTAAATTAAATGACTTAATGAATGAGGGAGAGATGGAATGATATTTAATTAAATAACTTAGGGTTATTTAATTAAATAAGATGACTTAGGGAATTAAATTAAATATTTTGATGTATTTAATTTAATGAGATGAAATGTTAACATGAAAAGGGGTGAATTAACCCAATTAAATTAATTAGGTTAATGGATGAAAATGATGCAATTAATTAAATAGCTTGCTATTTAAATTAATTAAGCAAAGAGAGGATGGGTTAAAGAGGAAATGATGTTAGTAAATCTGTTTTAAGAGTATGATATCGATTCGGACATTTTCCAGTGTCTACACTCACAAGTTGAATACCTAAGGCTCAACCCTACAGAAATATATAGGCTAGTTAGATATATCAAACAAGAGCCTCCATCATCCCAGTGTAATGCTCAAGTATCCTATGGAAGTGAAATTCACACAGAAAACCAAATCTTCTCAAATTCTGTAAATAAACCTTCAAGTTCATAGAGTCCTGTTGCAAAACTAGAACCTTTTTATGTGTCATTATACATTGCTAGTTTCAGGTTAAGTATTTGTATCATTGATTCTAGAGCTTCTAAAAATGTGATGCCTGCCTAAATAGCCAAGGCCTTAGGTTTATCTTTTACCTCTTCTCAGGGTAAATGTTATTCTATGGATGGTTCCCTAGTCCCTATCATAGGTTAGATCAAAGATGCTCAAGTAGCCCTAGCTTCTTTTCCTAAAAAGAGATTGAAATTAACCATATTGGTTACTAATATCCTAACCAGTTATGGGATGCTTTTGAGTAGAATTTTTTGTAAAGACCTGGGTGGGAAGATACAAATGGACTAGTCTCATGCTTCAATACCATTGGATGGGAAAAAGATACACCTAAATCCTGAGAAAAAGCTAAGTTCACAGTATTAAAGTCCAGTGACCCAAGAGCATATATTCTATTTGTAGAAACTGAGCCAGGTACCTATATGTGTTCCTCTACTCAAGGAGAATGCTCAAATCAAATTAGTCCTTATCTAGTTGATGAATTGTGTACACTAGAATATGATGGAAGATGTGCTAACACTGGATTAGGTGCAAGAGTAGTTCTAGTTTCACCAGATGGTTATAAGTTTCCTTTCACTTTCAAACTAGAATTTGCTAATACCAATAACACAACAGAGTACGAAGCCATATTACTTGGTCTAAGTGTAGCTAAAGAAAAGGATATTAAAAAAATTGAGGGCTATGGGAGATGCAGGATTGGTTTTGAAATATGTCAAGAAAGTTTACACCGTGAAAAATGGTCAGCTCAAGCACTATAGAAACAAAGTTTGGGATCTGTATTGAAGATTTTGATGCCTTTTCTATAGAGTTAGTTCCAATAAATCAAAATACTAAAGCTAACTCCCCAACAGTCTCAACATCATTACTTTTACCACATCTTGATTTTAAAGACAAACCCTATCGAGTTGAGATTGTATACCGACCTAGTGTTCCTAACAATGTGAATCATTGGAAAGTATTTAATAATGATCAACGAATTATTGAATTTCTAGAAAAGGCTGAATCTTTTGCCCATATCTATTTTGAAGGTAGTGATGATAAAAGTAATGATATCTTGGAAGGTGACATTACTACTTCTGATGGAAAGGAAACAAAATTCATTCAATTGAAAGGCAACAAGATTCCTAAGGGATTAGTTTCTCTTGAAGATTTATTCAACATACATTATCAGTATCTGAAGCAAAAGAGAAAAGTTTATGTTGAATAATCTGTTGAGTATGTTGGTTAAATATTGGCACAAAAGATGATCCTAAATTTTTTTTCATTGGAAAGTGATGTTCTCCAAAGGAGAGAGAAAGGCTAATATCTTTATTGAGACATTACAGAGACATCTTTGTGTGGTGCTATGTTGATTTGAAGAGATTTAGAAATGTAGAATTTCAGCATATAATTCCATTAAAACCTGGTGCTTCACCTTATAGACATAAACAACAAAATTATAACCCTAAGGTAGCAAAAGTTATTTTCAATGAGATAGATAAAATGTTGAAATCAAAAATTATCTACCCTATCCAACATTCCACATTGGTAGCTACTATAGTTCTTGTTAGGAAGAAAAATGGAGAAATAAGGATTTGTGTTGACTTTAGGAACTTAATTTGGGCTTCTTTAAAGGATAACTATCCACTACCTACTATGGACCACATATTGCAAATAGTAACTGGTTCTGAAATGATGTCTATGCTTGATGGATTCTCAGGCTATAATCATATTGAAGCAGCTCCAAAGGATCAACATAAAACAACATTCACTACCCCCATTGGTGTCTTTTCTTATAATAGAATGCCATTTGGTCTTATAAATGCAAGGGAAACTTTTCAAAGGGCCATGGACTTGTCTTTTGGTGATTTAAGGAATAAAATAATTGTGATTTATGTGGATGAATTAATAGTTTTTTCTAAGAAGAGAGTTAATCATTTGCATGATCTTGAAGTAGTATTACAACATTGCAGGGAGGAAGGAATCTCTTTAAATCCTAAGAAGTCCATCTTTTCTCTAACCAAAGGGAAAATATTAGGTCATACTGTTTCAAAAAATGGGATTAAAATAGACCCTAAGAGAGTGAAAGCTATCATGCAGCTGAGTTTTCCTACAAATAAAGACAACACCAAGTCTTTCTTTGGCCAAGTAAATTTTTTGAGAAGGTTTGTACCCGATTTTGCTAAGTTAATAAAGCATATCTCTGACATGATGAAAAATCATCCCGTGTTCAAGTGGAGTAATGAAGGGAAACAATCATTTGAAAACATAAAAAATGCTATTGCAAGTGCACTGACCCTAGTGCATCTAGATTTTACAAAATATTTTATCATATACAGTTACGCATCAAAACATACCCTATCAACCATTTTGTTATAGAAAAATGAGCAAGGTATTGAAGATCCTATTTCTTTTATGAATACCACTCTTAAGAAATATAAAATTAAGTATTCTCCACTTGAAAATCATGCTTGTGACATTGTAAAGGCTTTGAGAAAATTTAAATTTTATATTATGCATTCTCATACAACTGGTTTTGTTCCTAAGACTGCTATGAAGAGTATCCTCACCCAACAAGAAATTGGATGTAATAAAAGAGGATCCTGGATATCAAGGGTGCAAGAATACGATGTGGAAATTAAACCCACTAACCTAGTTAGAGGAAAAGGGTTTGCAAAAATGATTGCAAAAATTAAAATTACTAAGGAGGAACATCTGCCTTTGGTTCTTTTCACTAGCACAACAGACGAATGGTTTTTTGATGTTTCTTATTTCTTAACCTATGGTGATTTTTTGTCACATCTGTCATCCAAAGAAAAAAGGACTTTAAAACTTAAAGCTAGTAAATATGTCCTTTGGGAAGGAAATATATACAAAAAAGGTGTGGATGGGACTTTTCTGAGTTGTGTTGATAAAGAGCAACAAAAGAAGCTGCTAGAAATTTTTCATAATGAAGCATGTGGTGGTAATTTTTTCAGCTTCTGTGAAAGCTTTCAAAATTTTGTGTCAAAGGTTTTATTGGCCAGGGATGTTTAAGGATGCTTATGAATGGGTGTCAAAATTTGAAAAGTGTTCAAGTTTTACCGACAGACCTCGTCTTGTAGCCCTACCTTTCAAGCCCGTGGTAATAGATGAACCCTTCCAACAATGGGGCCTAGATTTTATTGGTCCAATTAATCCCAAATCTAGTGCTAGACACACACACATCTTAATTGTTACAGATTACTTTACAAAATGGGTAGAGGCCATTCTAGTAAAACAAACTTCTTTAGAAGTGGTGTGTAATTTCTTGAAGGAAAATATTCTAGTAATATTTGGTGTTCCCAAAAAGATTGTTGCTGATAATGCTAGTTCTTTTTCATCTGTTGAGATTACTCTCTTCTGTTATGATTATGGTATCAACCTAGCACATTCATCATATTATTATCCACAAAGCTATGGACAGGGTGAGTCCAATAATAAAAATTTGATTTTTATTATCAAAAAGCTGGTATATGAAAATCAAAGGGGGTGGCATAAGAAGTTGTACAATGATTTGTGGGCTGATAGGGTAACATGTAAAAGATCTATCAATATCTCCCCATTTCCACTTGTGTATGGAATTGATAGCATCTTACCAATTCCTCTGGAGCTCTCAACACTTAACTTACAGAAGGCTATAGAAGACAAACAATTTCAATCTGCAATTGAAAAGTGAGTTATGTATCTAAAGAGGTTGGAAGAACAAAGGGATATGGTGGTATATAAAATTATAAAACATCAGCAGATGGTGAAAATAATTTTTGAAAAAAAGGCTAGGGAAAGGAATTTTGTAGTTGGTGATTTTGTTCTTCTTTGGGATAGGAGGAGAGAGCCAAAGGGAGCACACAAAAAGTTTGATTCTCTATGGAGAGGACCTTTTCAAATCAGACAAATTATCAGTGACAATACTTTTCTTCTGGCCTATCTAGATGGTACTACTCTACCTATTGGCTACAATGGGCAAGATTTCAAGTTATTTGATTAAGGTTGTTCTTGGGCCCGCTCTTGTACATAGTCTTTTGTTTATGTTTTGTTTTGTTTTTTTGTTTTATCTTCATTTCCCATGAATAAGGCTATGTGCCAAGGTTGTTTTAGATTCTCTATGTCCTGTTAGTCCTTGTCCCCATTCAGAGCCAATGTTATTCATAACCTTTGAATTGGTATCAACAATTTTAAACTTCCCCTCCTTGGATATTTTAAGTCTTTATCCCATTCATTTTCAATGCCTTGTTGTTTATTGCTCTTGACAATTGCTCACTAGTCCTCCCAATTTCATAACCTTGTTGTTGAGTTCTAAATTTTCATAACTTCCCGATCATCTGACTTGGTTTCCTTCCATCAAGTTGCAAGCCTTTGTTTGGTTGTCTTTGAAGTCGACGAGTCGAATGTTTTCAAAACTTTGAAACTTCTGACTTTGGTTCTAAGGTCCCAAGATTCTACAACCATGCGACATTGTGTACTTTTCTTGATTTTCAAAGGCACTGCCACCTCATTAAATGATATGTATGGAGCAACCTTGAGTTGTATTTTTAGAGTTTTCAAAAAAGCATGTAGGTTTTAAGGATATATTTTTGAGGAATGAAATTGAATGCCACATCAAATGCACATCTTGTCAAAGTAACAACATAATTTGGGTGGTGAAGTATTCACTAATTCATTTAGCCTGCATTCGTACTCTCTGCTAATACTTTTCAAAATAAAAGCATTCTATCTTTGCAAATTTGTGCTCATGCAGAGTGGAATTCAAAATCACTGGTCTGGCATAAAGGACACTAAAATTGGGCACCTCAATTTAGAGGAATTGTTGGTGTGCCTGGAGAAAAGTACTAGAAAATCACTAGGAGATAAAATTTTGCAAAGTGGTTTGGCACGCACTGGAGGTTTTCTCAAAGTTGTGCAAGGCATCTACTTGGTGTTCGTGCACATGAGGGGGTACATTCAAGAAACTTGGAAATTAGAGCTATGGACAGGTGTGTTATTGTGAGAATCACTCCTGACGTCATTTTCCATGCACTAAGCATTCCAGAGAGGGAAACTATGGAAGAGACATTTGTAGCTGTTGGTGACGAATTTTTTAGAATGAATGAAGAATGGTGCAAAAAATCCATTACAAATAATTGGTTGAAGTCTGAGAAAAAGGGTAAGTCTCAATTACCTTCAAAGCTTAAAAGGATTCATTTTAAGGATGAAATTTTAGATGCTATCACCTTGCTACATTGTGTGGATGGAATTGCATATTCGAACTCTTGAATTTTTGATGTGTTGTTTTGAACATTCTTGTGATTTGTAGCGAAAATAAATTCATTGACTAGGCTGAGATTTATTTATCACTTAAATGAGTAACTGATAAACTTCTGAAAAACTGTTTCCTTCCACATGTGCTCATATCTGGTTTACATTTTAGTCAGATAAGAGGTTGTTTGGGCAGGGTTGGAACCGTAAGGGTCTCTGACACCGGGCACACCTATGTATAAAGGTTTTCCACAACTCACTAAGCAAATTGGAATGAGGAACTATTGTCACATCAATGACACATTCTTGATGGAAATTGTGAGAAGGCTTGATGGAAACTCTGAGCTTTAGGTTTCACTTGAAGCAACTGCTCTGGTAATGAGATTTGAAAGTTTTTACATTCAATTTAATAGATTTACTTATCTCAGAATTGGGGGTTTTGAGAAGGCTCCATTGAGGTTACCTCATTATCCAAGTGATCTCCTTGTTTTTCTCAATTTTTTTTGACAAATGGCCATTGTGAATGTTAAGTATTCAAACATGGGGAAGAAGGGGTATGTTTTTCCATTGTCTATGCCTTCATTTTCCTGTAAAAGCAATAATATTGCTAGGGGTGTAGAAAAGTCCCTGAATGAATTTAATCTTCAGTATTTTCCAATGAGATAGAATTTTGATAGCAAGTGCTATGTTAAACAAAATTTGTACGGAGCTAGCAGTTATGAACATTGCCCAGATATTGAGGATTTTTGGGAAGATTGTACCGATGAAGGTGAGGTGTAGAGAAGAAGTTTTATGAGGTTAACCTTGAAGAAGATACAAAATTTTGGTCTCTCCTTTGATATTCTAGAAGATGTAAATGAAAATTTAGTGATTATTGATCCTGAATATCAAACCCTTGCCACTAGGCCCTTGTACAAAGTTAATTGGTTGGAGGATGAAGTCTCAGATTTAATGGTTCGTTCTGCTCCTGTTTTGAAAAGAGCTCAAGAATGGTTAAAAGGAAAATGGTGGAAAGGTGCAAGTTCTCCTTAGGAACAAAGAACTTCACAGAGGAATGAGAAAGGAACTGTAAAGGCCTCTGGCATGAATGTATCATCTAGAAAGCAAAAAATTAGGTCGCCTGGCATTGGCTCACAATTAGGAGGAGACAGTGAGAAGCTAGAAGACATAGGGGCTAAGCTAAAGTCAATTTGTGAACAGGACAATATACCCTCATCAGTGCCTAAGAAAAGAGTGAGTTAGGAAAAACCAACATCTATGAACTCTGAGGCCATTTTCCAGCATATAATTGAGGATAACCCTTTTCCCACATTTTTTGAAGTCCCTTCTTCTCTGGTACAAGATACCTCTGTTCCTATTCATTCAATTGAGAAAGTGTAAAGTGTAAAGTGTAAATGTGTAAATGTGTAAATAAGATGACTTAGGGAATTAAATTAAACATTTGATGTATTTAATTTAATGAGATGAAATGTTAGAATGAAAATGGATGAATTAACCGGATTAGATTAATTAGGTTAATGGATGAAAATGGTGCAATTAATTAAATAGCTTGGATATTTCAATTAATTAAGCTAAAATAGGATGGGTTAAAGAGGAAATGATGTTAGTAAATCTGTTTTAAGTGTATGATATCGATAGGATATTTTTTAGTGTCTACATTTTTCCCATCTTTGAAGCGAGGTACTTGTTGCTTCGGTTCAAAGAATAACGTTTTTTTGATCAAAACTACTGCTTAAATCAAAAAATAAAAATTTCTATTTTTTTAGATGCCCCAACGAAAGGATAAAGCTGACTCCCTGCCCCCTTGAGAAATCGGGTGGAAATTTCAAATTTTGAGTTGATTTCTCGACAAAGATGAAAATCTACCCCAAGGGTCTAGAAAGGCTCTACGATGCAACAATAATGCCAAAAACACAAAAAATGATGCAAAATTAGGTCTAGATTGGAAAAATTGGTGAAAATGATGATAAACCCTAGCTTCAAGGATAAATTAGGGAAAAAAACCCTAATTTTCTAGCTTAAATAAGCCAAGAAGGGTCATTTTCAATTCATTTGTGCGTTCACACTTAAGAGATTCTTGCGATTTGAACTTTGATCCTCTGACGAAATGGTGCGTTGAGAGCTTCCTAGGCACATCTCTGATCGAGTTTGAGAGTTCCAGCGGCTTCCAGGCGCAGGACCACCAGTATGTAACTCAAAACTTGATTTGAATTTTGAATTTTTGATGCATTTATTACACTTTGAAGTTCAAAATTTGGCAGCGTTTCTATATAGCGATGACAAAATTGAAATCGACGACGCCCAAATGAAATATAGTGACACTATTCATGATTTAAAATTTGGGTTTCTATATTTAAATGGTGATGCATGCTTATTTGGTAATGCACTTACCGATTTAGAAATTAGGGTTAGGATATGCAAAAAGTTAAATCATGATGCCAACTTATTTGGTGATGCATGTGTTTGATTTGAAATTTTAAATGCATTGGGTGTCGCAATTTGAAATTTGAATATAGCGAGACTATTAAAAATAGTGATGCTTTTGTGATTTATGAGCTGTAAATTTCCAATTGAGTCAAATTTTGATAATTTCCTGATGTCGTGCGCTTCGTGGATGCAAGAGGTCTTTCCCTCTTTGATGTCATGGGAGCATAGGCCCACCATTTTGGAGAGACTAGATTATTTATCATAGTTGCACCAAGAGCACTTGGGAGAGATTGGCCTTTGGTATGTCACATATGCACTTGTGATTTAAACACATCTAGCGATGATGACAACTATGTGAGAGAGATGGCATAGCGAGACTTCATCCTTCCACCTTCTGATAGGCGAGGTGCTAGTTACTTTAGAGTATGTTTGGAATATACTATGTTTGTTGATTCACGGAGATCATGTGATTTATGACATTAATGTCGGGTTCAATTCCTACCTTGAGGTCATGGAGATGGATCAAATTGCATTGGTTACATCACATATCAACCTCGAGTCATATAGAGGTCATGTGTCGACTTTTAGATTGGTCATCACAACCATCATTTCGGGTTTGGTTGCCCCAGATAGATGCATTAGAGGATTCAACCCAAGATGGGGCTTGGCGTGGCATTAGATGTTGCATAGGAGGAAACTTTTTGCTTGGGGGCTCATGATGCTAGCCTCCTTATATCATGATTTGCATGATTTTTTCTAATTCAATGGGAGAGCCATTGGTGCAGGGGTGACTCTCCTACATATTTGGGTGTGGGAGCCAATAGTGGTGCTCTAGCCTATTGTTCAAATGGCAGACATGGAGCCAAATGATCTCGTCATTTGGAGATATAGAGGTGCCATTACTCTTAGGCACACTAGATAGATTTGGCTCCCCTATTGGAGATGGGTGATAGATGATTTGATAGTTTTTTGCTAGCGCCCATGGCTATAGATGTTTCCATGGTTCGATGATATTGAGCAGCTATATTTTCCCAGACATACTTGATACATGTGTTGGACTCAGGGAACATTGAGACGGGGAGTGAATCAGTGTTCAACAAATTCAACAATTAAATCTAGATCTTAAACCATTTATACCACATAATCAGAAATAAATATGCAAGCACATGAACAAGATAATCAAAGCACCATAACACCAATATTTTTACATGGAAACCCTGTTAGGGGAAAAACCACGGTGGAGATTAATCCACAATTATACTCTATTAAAAGTATGAACAAGATGGAATGTACTTGCATTCAGGCACACTGCCTAGAGCTCACTGCTCAAAATAAGGAAGGCTCACTGTCTTACAAAGTGTTTTTGATTACAAAAAAAAGTTGAACTGAGAAGATAACATCTCCAAATGCTTGGATTCAGTTCCAATGAAGCTCAGTACACGATCTTCAGCCCTTTTGATTGATTTTGTATTTTTCCTCTACTTTGATTTTCTGCCCTTTTGAAACTGTGCATAGATCTCTCAATCACCCTTCTAATACTTGCACACACACCTCTTCTCTTCACACATATTTGTACACTTTCACACTTTCTTCTCACACACTTACACACATCTACCTTAATTCACTACTCAACAATCTTCTTATGCACAAGAAAAATTTTCTCAATTGATTTGCTGCCATTCGCACATATGTGACTACTCTTCTCTTCAACACACTAACACACTTTGTATGTCACTATTCAGAATGAATTAATGATCTCATATATATATCCGCTATAAAAGATTTCATCGCTTCAAGTCAGATTTAACAAAACATGAAATATCCTTCAATGGTCGGCTCAAATCACAAGTTAAATTTAATGTGTACCCACCAAAGTCGGTAAGACATAGGTAGGACCCAAAAAAAATTAACCAACACAAGAAAAAATTAATTAAGTACACCTTATACATCCGTGACATGCGACATTCACTAGGTTGGCCACAATGAGCAAATAAACAGAAAAACATCCTGCCAAAGCATTTAACCGGATCTCCTAACTCGTACACTTGATCAATGCAACATCACAAAACTTAACAACAAGATAGTGTAGATGCTTAAAAAACTCTCTCAGAGATCCATAACTCAAAATGATGATCTGGTGAGGCGTACAGATTAACTAACTGATCGAATACCCTATTCTTCATACTTTCTGTCAGTAGAATATTGATCTTTACATATCTTTCTAGTACGAATAAATTATGATCTATGGACCAGAGGGATGAATTAGGTTTCCATCAATGACAACACTAGAAGCCACATGCCATAAAACAAGCCATATGCCAACAATCTCCCCCTTTGGCATTGATGGAAACACTTAGTGAAAATGACTAAGTGTCAAAATTCAAATTTTCAAAACTCAAACTCCCCCTTAGAATGATAAAGCATTTTCACTACTCTCCTCCCCCTTTGACATCATTGAAAAATATATTCTTGACTAAGTTCTCTCTCTCCCTTTCAAAAATTCAAAATTTGAAGTGCAACTGTTGCAAAAATCATAAAATTATTTTATACTTATCTTTCACCTCTGGAAGAAATTTCTTCCAAGCATCTACTGCAATCCCAATAATTATTATCAGACTATTGTTTTTTGATGTCCTGTTGATGATCTAGATAAGGGATTCTAGAATTGTAATTGCTTCTTCCAACTTCTCTCCTTTCCTCAGGATCTCAATTTGCTTCTCCAATCTACATTTAGTTAGATCCTTCACTTTCCAGAAAGTGTCCGTAAGAGTGTTTCTAGAAAAGTGAACCTTTGAATGCTTAGCTTGCAACTCATGAATCTTTTTCTTTACTACTCCATCCTAGTCCTGAAACATATTGTAATCTTGATCAATTTTGTTCAACTCACTCAAGCAATCTACTCCAGCTTGTCTTTGTATTTTCCAACCACATGAGGCCACCAAAGGAAATAATTGTAGATCTTATTTGCTGAGTCAATGCATTGCCTTAACACATTCATTTTCTTTTTTAATTTGGTAAGGGACAACCTAAACTACTCCTTCAGATGTAGAATTATTTCTTCCTCTTTCATGTCCTGAGGTACAGAGGCCATAGCTTCCCTGATACATTTGATCAACTCTTCTGGAAATACATTATGCAAACTTCCCAATTCAATGTTGTTGTGCACAAAGTAACTGCCTAGAGTTTCCTCAATCAAGTCATGTTCATATGAGGGTCCATTTAACCATATGTCAAAAATCTTTTGCATTCCATCTTCCTCCCGAATAATCTACAGTATCTTTGTTTTGACTAAAGCACCTTCTTCATCACTTTCTTCTACTATTATTACATCTGGTTTAACTGATTTCAGTTCATCTCTAGGAGTGTATTCATCAGAATCTTCATCTGGTATATCCAAAATTATCTGTCCTTTTCCATTTTCTTTAGATTTTGGGGACTTGTGTGCCAGAGGGGTGTCATCAGCAAACTCTAGAACCATTTTTTGCTTCCTCTCCACTTTACCGAAAGAAGACCCAACTTCAAGAATCTTTACCGAAAGGAGAATATTAACTTCTCCAAACATCCCTAGCAATTCCTTAAAGAAATTTTGATAAAATTGCTCACAATTTTCCAGAGCATTAGAATGTTCAAAAAATTTCTTGCAAACTAGTTCACTTTCCTTCCATACCACATTATCATTCTGAGACAAGCAATTCAAAAAATACATCATGATACATATGATCAGGGTACCAAACCTGAAGGGGTAATCTGCATCATTCGTCAAATGAAATTTTTCCATTAACCGATCCTTTAGCAATCCACACAAATCAACGTCTTCATCTTCCATTATCATTTTGTGAGTGATATATATTGTGCCTACCGAGGTTGAACCTTCCCTGTTTTTGAAGAAAATTTTGTACGAAATCCCATGTGCAATGTACCTTGTTATTGGATCTTTGATTTTCAAGATTACTAGAGCCCTCTGATCTCCTGTCACTCCGATTAGGGTTTCGACTTCCTTGTTCTGAATTGACTTCTTTTTGAGAATATCCCCAACATTGCATAATCTTGTTAGATTTATAATCGCATCCTTCGAAATAAGATAGGGTTTGTCCAAAGTAAGGATGTCATTATCCAATCTGTTCAAGATAAACCTGACCACTTCCGTATTGACAAAATAAGGAAATTCATTCCAAATATCCAAACTTTTATGTTTCACACCTTCAAGCCACTTCAATTGACCGACTGGTAACAAATTTCTCACGACCCTAATCTTTCCACTGGTATACTAATCCAAATTCATCATTCCTTTGATTTTCTTCATTTTTCTTTTTGTACGGAACAAGCTTTTCTACTAAGCACAAAATTCAAAATTCTACAAGCAACTGAAATACCTAAAGAATTCACCACTGAATTTTCTTTAATCCTTTGAAATTTCACTACAGAGGCTCTCCTTCTATTTTTCTTCAATGCAAGGTGACAAATGAGGGTTCCAAATATCCTTTTATAACTTTGTGCACCTAACCTTTTCACCGCATTAAATATTTTTCCCTAGGAGTTCCAGGTACTTTGTTTTCTTAGATAGCAAAAGAAAATTTGTCTATGGACCTTCTACTTCTCATGTTTCTGCATAAGCGATCACTGATGCATTTTCAAACTTTATCATAGCTACTGACAATTTCCTGCATTTCAGTGCCAGCTACCGATAGGGGGTCAAATGATTTTTCTTGAAAAAGACTCCCCCTAGGCCAATGACTTGATATCAATTTCTAAAGGAATTACCAGAGGCTGCTTCTAGTACAGACTTATTTCCTTCATCAGATTCACTCTTCTTTACCCATGTTTTCTTCATCTGATCTCTTATCTCTTCCACAGTCACTTTTCCTTTTGTGAAATTCTTCCTTTGTATACTAGACCTCTTCTATCCATGTTTCCTGCAGAATCTTGCAATGTGACCAAATTTGTTGCAATTGTAAAACACCGGATTTCTTTGTCTAGACCATTCATTCCATTGATTTCCCTTTGATCTATACTGATTAATGATATGCCCAAATTTTCCACAAGTGTAGCATTTAACATTCCTTATACTGACTTGTGACCAAACTTTTTCCAACTAAAACACTAATCGAGAAATGATGGACTGCTTGAATTTATTTTACCTCTACACTGAGAAGCCATATGACCAAATTTTTTGTAAGCAAAGCAGTAACCATTAAACTTATGAGCATTGGGTTGTCTTACTGAATATCTTCTACCTTTTTTCATCTGATTTCTTTGTCTAGAATCCTTATGTTCAGATCTGAAGCTTTCTTCCTTCTCATATCCAAGACCTTGCTTAACATTTGCATCCTTTTGTCCTTTAGTCAGTTCATCAGGCTTAGAAAAATTGATCCTAAACTTCTCCTTGTATTTTTTTACAGTAGTGAGTTCATCTCTGAGAATAACTATCTATCTTTCAAGCTCTTGTTGATTATTTATGGATTGTTGCAGTTCAATTTCCATCTAAATGAATCCACTATTTTCTCTGCTACATTCTTTAGATTTTTATTTTAAGGACTGAGCTAGATTCTCCTCATTCTTCTTCCTTTCTTCAATCTCCTTATTCAGCTTCATTGCCACAAATTCCATTTCAAGCTTTAGAGTAGCATTGTCCCTAGCAAGTTTTTCACATTCTTCAGTTATTTCTTTTAGGGTCTGATTTAGGTGAACATCTTCCAATATTTTATTTTCTTTCTGCTTTAGCTGATCACAAAGTTCCTTCCTCTTTTCTCTTGAATCATTGATTTTATCCTTCAATGATTGAATGAATTTCTCAACATCCACAATAGAATGATCAAGATCATCAAGTGCCACCATAAGCTATTGTTGAAGACCACCAGAGTCCATTGCAATTCAAGATCCACCTCAAGCTATTAAAATTTCTATAGAGGAACCTTGCTCTGATACCAATTGTTGGACTCAAGGAACATTGAGAGGGGGGTGAATCATTGTTCAACAAATTCAACAATTAAATCTAGATCTTAAACCATTTATACCACATAATCAGAAATAAATATGCAAGCACATGAACAAGATAATCAAAGCACCATAACACCAATATTTTTACGTGGAAACCCTGTCAAGGGAAAAACCATGGTGGAGATTAATCCACAATTATACTCTATTAAAAGTATGAACAAAAGGGAATGCACTTGCATTCAGGCACACTGCCTAGAGCTAACTACTCAAAATAAGGAAGGCTCACTGCCTTACAAAGTGTCTTTGATTACAATAAAAATTTGAACTGAGAAGATAACATCTCCAAATGCCTAGATTTAGTTCCAATGAAGCTCAGTACATGATCTTCAACCCTTCTAACTGATTTTGTATTTTTTCTCTGCTCTGCTATGCTCTTCTCTGATTTTTTTCCCTTCTAAAATTGTGCATAGATCTCTCAATCACCCTTCTAATACTTGCACACACACTTGTTCTTCTCTTCAAACATATTTGTACACTTTCACACTTTCTTCTCACACACTTACACACATCTACCTTAATTCACTACTCAACAATCTTCTTATGCACAAGCAAAATTCGCTCAAGTGATCTGCTTCCATTCACACATATGCGATTGCTCTTCTCTTCAACACACTAACACACTCTGTATGTCACTATTCATAATGAATTACCGATCTCATATATATATATCCGCTAACAAAGATTTCATCGCTTCAAGTCAGATTTAACAAAACATGAAATATCCTTCAATCGTTGGCTCAAATCACAAGTTAAATTTAATGTGCACCCACCAAAGATGGCTAAGACATAGGTAGGACCAAAAAAAAATTAACCAACAAAAGAAACAAATAATTAAGTACACCTTATACATTAGCGACATGCGACATTCACTAGGTCAGGCACAATGAGCAAGTAAACAGAAAAAAATCCTGCCAAAGCATTCAACCGGATCTCCTAACTCGTACACTAATCAATGCAACATCACAAAAATTAACAACAAGATAGTGTAAATGCTTAAAAAACTCTCTTGGAGATCCATGACTCAAAATGATGATCTGGTGAGGCGTACTGATTGACTAACTAACTAGATACCCTATTCTTCATACTTTCTACCAATAGAAAACTAATCTTTACATATCTTGACGGTACAGATAAATTTTGATCTACGTACCAGAGGGATGAATTAGGTTGCCATCAATGAAAACACTAGAAGCCACATGCCATCAAACAATCCATATTCCAAAAACATGTAGGGTTGAGAGCATCACATTATTGAGAGATATCTATGAGACAGGGTAGAACGGTAGTTCAGAGAGGTCTAGGATAGACCTAATGATGCATATAGGGCTATTTTTGTGAGATTGGCCATAGAGGTTCCCACATGGGGACCAACTGTCCCAACTCCAGAGGTAGTAGAAAGCTTCAAAAAATTGGTGGCTAGCCTTGGGAATATGATCAGGGATAGGCAATAGCTCAGATATTCTTGCATATGATGCTTGTTTTGTCCCTCCTTGATGATTGACGGATCTAGTAGGTGTTCCCCCTAGAGGGAGACATAGAGGTAGAGAAGTTAGGTGAGGTAGGGGACATGATGGCTAGGAAAACCAGGATGGTCAAGTTTTGAGGGCTCCTCTGGTTGTATAGTAGCAACCTCCTCAGTAGTCTCCAGTAGTTCAACAGTAGCCAGGACCACCACCACCACCAGATGCTTGAGATGCACAGATACAATAGTTGTAGCAACATGTGCAAATATTGACTAGTGAGCGGGATCAAGCTCTCCAACAGGTTTTGGTTATTACTCTAAGCAAGACTAGGCTCGACAACAGGTGGTTGTGGTCACAATCAAGATAGATCAGGCCTTACAAAGAGTACAGGCTGTGACAGGAGAGAGAGACCAGGAGGTGGCTAGGAGACATCAGATTGAGACAATGATGGTGGCCACACATGGTTAGAAAATTTCAGTGTGGTTGTATACAGAGGTTGTTACAGATGTTGTGTATTACAAGTAGCATTGCCATCAAGATGTACCAACGACAATTAGACAACTAGATTTTTCACAGCGTAGTGACACATGGCCACAAGCAGAGGATCAACCTGAGAGGCAGGCTGGAGAGGGTAGCAGCCATCAGGGCTAGCTATTATGTATAGACACTTTGATTTTCCCCCAATTCTTTATCACATATATACATTCATGGGCTCCTTTTTGATAGCCTCATGGATATTGTACTTTTGATTGATGTTCATACACTAATCTGGATTTTGTACCATGACACTCATTTTTTGACTATATATGATACGAATATGGATGATTCATACTATGATGTGTTTACTTTATTTCATGTATGGATGGATATGATATTGATGCATTTTATTTATGCCTATGTGATATGTCATGATCATGACATGGATGGATGCAATGTTATGTTAGTTTTCATTATCTTTTCATGATATGATATGGATGGATGATATGTAGATGTTTATGGATGTAAATGATGTGGATGTATTTATTTTTGTATATTTTCTATGCATTTTATGATGATGATGTATGCATATGGATGTATGGATGCAAATGTTTATGATATGCAACGATTGAAGATGCTTAGAATAATAAATGTATATTATTCATCATGACTTAAATGAGAATGCAGAATGTATGATATGATATACAATGATTATGTTGATGGATGCTATGATTTATGCTATGATTATGAGATGCATGTATGTTGATGGTTTGTGGATGTAGGGTGGATGCATTTGATGATGTTTTTGTTGATTTTCATAATACCAGGTTAGCGCAGAGAGAAGATAGAAGAATAAAGAATGAATGACCGTTGATGATGATCTCTTCAAAAGATCCAACAATTCCTTGATCCATCAAGACTTTATTAGAGATGGTGATGAGACAAGATGGAATGCAGGATGAGGAGATGCTCACACTTTAGGATTGGGACTTTTCATCATTCCTTATTGTTTGATATGACACATAGACATGATGCATCAAGGTATTGATAACTAGAACAAAATTGTATCTAGTGTAATGGAATTTGACTCGACAAACATATAGGATAGTTTTTGTTCACATATTGACATATGAAAACCTCATTGGAATGCAAGTTAGAAGCTTAGAACATATTGGACCAAAGCACACACAATAATCAACAACATACTCTAAACCACCTTCCTACACACAACTAAGCAAGTGTGCACCAAGATTATTTTACAAGAGTACCAACAAGCACAACAAATGAAATATGATGATCAATGCCCCATTCCTTTCTCTCTAAATAATTTTGTTAGACATCATCAAGAGGTCCTCAGAATCGGTCATTTAAGATAAATCATAAGAAAAGATCAAAGACAAATAGTTAATGTTATCTATAGCTCTTTCCTAGTTTAAGTTTAGCTAAAGTGATGTTTGATACTGATGTCCATCACAGGAAGGATACATCCTAGGATAGGTTGATCATAGGGTTGTTTGATGTTAGGATGATGATGCTAAGATGAGCTATTGCTATAAACTTCACTGACACATTTACCTATGATTTAAACTTTAGATTTTGACTTTTAGGTTCGCACTTTACAACTTGCTATACTTGCTTTCTACTTGTTTCATCAAAGGTTGAAGATGACAATCGATTTATTATGGGTGAAAGTTTATTGTGGGTGTAAGTGAAATGGGATGGATGGGTTTTGGATTTTCTTGGAATATTTCAATGTTTTTGGTATTTTAAAAATGTTTTGAGGTTGTTTTTGGTATTTTTGAAATTTTATATGAATGTTTAGGATTTTCTAATTTTTCGAGGCTGTTTAGGGTTTTCTGAGATATTTTGAGGCTTTTTAGGTCTTTTTTGAATGTTTTCTAGTGTTTTTGTGTTTTCTGAATATTCAAATGTTTTGGTTTTTTTGAAGAGAATATCTGGATGTTTTTGGTATTTTCAAGGGTTTTTCAAATGTTTAGGAGTTTTCTAAGAATTTCTAAGTTTCAACAAAGAACCTAACCTAAAGACCTATCCTAGGGGCCTCGAGGGTTGATCAAAGATAAACCTTGCCTACATTATACACACAAAGACCACGTAGTTCAACTGACTCAACCCATTTACAAGATGAAAATATGCACAGATGAAAGATGACAATTTATTATGACAAACTCCTAAAGGACTGACCTAGGGTGTCTTATGGGCACATTAATGATGGCCTTGCCTACGTTCAAGGTCAAAGACCCATAGTTCGACAAGAGGACTCTATTTTTGGATTTTTGATGTTCGACCTTTTTAGGGATTTTGATGTTTTCTGGATGTTTTGGATTTTTCCTTTATAATCTTTTGAATGTTTTTGGATTTTAGTTGTATAGGATTTTGCAAATGTTTTTGGTGTTTTCTAATAAGATGTCCAATTACCTCAAGATATACAAGAACCCGATTATGAATCATAATGAAATGCCCCCAATGTGACATGTTAGCCTACTTCGATAAAGGTAGAACAAAATTACCTTTCAAATATTCCAAGTAGTACTAAAGGGTTCATGATACCTCACAGTGTCAAGCCATGATAAGGACGTGGAGGAGGGATAAACGACGATGCATAAAATGGTAGGAAAAAAGAGCCAAAGAATAGATGGAGATGCTTTATTTACGCAAGGCGCCTGTTTGCCAGGTTTTCACCAAGGTACTTTCCCAAAGCGCCACCGAAGTGGCTTTCACTAGAGGATGATTTTTTTCTTTAATTTTTCAATCATTTTTCTCATTTTTTTGGATTTTGATTATTTTATGATTATTTTATATTTTATGATTTATACCCTTCAAGATTAGGCATAAATTTTTTTGAGATGCAATTTGTTGGTTGGCTCCTATAAGGGTTCACCTTCAGGGGTTGACATTTGGTATGCTCCTGATCCGTAGCTTGTTGTGATGACAAAGGGACCTAACCAATTAGGCTCAAAATTTCCTTTGTTGTCTTGATTCAAAATATTCTTTTGATTCTACTTTAAGAAAAGATCACCTACTTGGAACGATCGATATTTGATTCTCTTGTTATAGCTTCATTTCAGTCAGTTTTTGTACACATGCAAGTGATTAAGGGCATCAAGACGACGTTCATCTAGGAATTCCAACTCATTCAATCGAGACACTCTATATTCTTCCTCAGTTATCAGGTTCTATAGTGATACTCACAATGATGGGAGCTCAACCTCAATAGGAAAGATGAATTCTGATCCATAGAGTAGGGAGAAAGGGGTTGCACCTATAGGTGTGCAGATACTGGTTTGATAAGCTCAAAGAGTAGGATTTAGCTACAGATTCCAGTCACGACCAACTTCATTAACTATTTTCTTCAGTATTTTCAAGATAGTTTTGTTCATAGCTTCTGCTTGACCATTGCCTTGGGGGTAGTATGGGGTAGAGAATCAGTGTTGGATATTGAATTTTTGGCACAACTCTTTCACATCCTAATTTTTGAAAGGGGTTCCATTTTCTGAGATGAGGGTTTGTGGAGCACCATAAAGAAAAAATAGGTAATTCAGGATAAACTTGGATATCTGCTTCCCCATTATGTAGGTCATAGGAATGGCTTCAACCCACTTAGTAAAGTACTCAGTGGAGGTTATGATAAACTTATGGTCATTGGATGAGGTTGGAGTGATTTTTCCTATGAGGTCCAGTCTCCACTATGAAAAAGGTGATGGTGTGATCATTGTTTGCAATTCTTGAGCTAGAGCATGAATCAGATCTCCATGCTGTTGACATTGGATGCATTTCTACACATACTAATAAGCTTCTTTTTCCATGGTTGGCCAATAGTACCCCATCCTCAACAGTTTCCTAGCTAATGTCATATCGCTAGAATGGGACCCACATATTCCATCGTGTACCTCTGTTAAATCAATTAAGGCTTCCTCTTGGTTAATACATCATAGTAATGTCCCTTTGATGCTTTGACGGTAAAGGGTATCACCTAGGATCACGAATCAGGATGCCTTTTTAACAAAGGTATATTTAAGGTTCAAGGTGATACCAAATGGTAGAGTTCCTCTGTTAAGGTAAGTAAAGATGTCATGGTACCACGAGGATCTAGGACCAACAATGAAACATGCAAATTAAAATTCATGGATTTCAAAAGTTGGTATGAGAAGTTGTTCTACCAAGAATTCACATTGGAGGATGTTGTTCAACATGTCTAGTAGTGATCTGATTGTTGCCATGGTGTTTGTTGCTCTATTGTTCATGCAAGGAATCTACTCAAAATTTATGTCTATAAAAAGCACTTTGAGGGGTGAAAGCACAAACCTGTGTCACAGTTTCGGCCAAATAAAGTAATTCGCGCGGATTACTTTCGGTCGATAACGTTTCGGCCGAATCCACGAGGCAGCCACATGGCGCCTATGTGGCTTGAACTTTTCAGGCGAGTTGCTTTTGGCTGAAACATTCTCGGCCGAAAGATGTGAACACGACGCACATCTGGCAAGACCTGCTCGGTCGAGTGTATTTCGACCGAAACACTATCGACCGTAAGTGTATCGACCGAAAAGCGGTTATAAAATCCAAAAAAAAAAACCAGGCCCACTATCTGGAACGCTTGGGCCAAAGTATTGGGGGCAAGAGCTTGTCGGCCAATCACCAGTAATAGCGACTATATTTTTCCAGGTTCCATTCGGAGCATTCACTGGATTGTTTGATTTCTCGTCTCGTTTGTGTCTAGTTTGAGAAATTTGCGATAAAGTTTAGGGAAATTTGTGATTTCTCATTTGTTAGGGTTTGATTGAAATGCAAAAATCAAGTTTTGTGATGGATATTGGCCGAAAGGTAGTGAATGTTGTGAAAATTTTATATATTCACCATTCCTTTCAGAAATTCATCCAGCTATATGAAAAACCTCTTATTTATTTTTAAATATATCAATTAAATAGTCGTAATTTTGCCAAAGAGTTTGCACAATAGTTAGCATCCACAAGAGCATATTGAAATTAGGCTCCATCTGAGATTTGTGTGTGTTTAGAATAAGAATTTTAAATATCATTTTTAAATTTCAAGTTTCACTCTAAATTCACGCATGCACTGAAAAAATAGTTCATTGTTGCAACTCCATAGTTTACAAAATAAATACATTGTCAATACATCAAGTGGAGATGCATACAATAGAACACCATTTCTTCAAATTAAATGTATAGTAACTCTGAAAATAATCAGAAGCAATACTTTTTAGAAAGTGGAAATAAAACCTGAGCCCTCTTACCAATGCATCTCTGACATCATGCACCTTGTTCTAGTGCAAGCATGTATTTATAGGCTCTGTTTTGCTTTGTATCACCAATAATCTCCACAAGAACATTGTCCACTTTTGAAATGGTGGAAACGGTTTGCATCTCTCAACAATTTCTCTTGCAACAATCTTTGAAATAAACTTGATTGCAGAATGGCAGTCAACACATACTCTTAAGGTTCTTGACAACTCTCAGAGTTGTTTCAGGGGATGTGTTTAACAATCCAAATGCAATTTCCAACTTCTCACTATGGTGTACGAGGAGTAATTCTTTCTCCTCCTCCTCTACATCATTCAATACAGGTCTCATAACTGGAATATACCCTGCTTCCTTCATCTTGCAAAACAACTCGTCCAACTTTGCATAGATATATTGTGTTTGTGGGTGCGATCTATCTCCCACACAAAAGGTGTGTACCATTTTATGAACTTCAATCCAACTACAACCTGGTGTCTTTTCAACTCCTCTGTCACTCATGAATTTTCTTACCTGTTGAGCGTCAAAATGGGAGCTTTGAAACAAGGTATGGAAATGTATTAAAGAATAAAGTAAAGGGGGTTTTGTCAAATGTTATAGTTGTAACTTTCTTGGTAGACATATATGCAAAATTTGAAACCACAAGCAAGAGTTTTTAGATTATTCCATGTTACAATTATTTTTTTACTTGCCACTCAATTGAAATTTCAACATTGAAATTAAAAAGGTGATAGGAGCAATGATGACTATGTTCTATGACAAAAGAAGCTTGTATGTGAGAAGATCACAATCATGAACTTTGTATTATAGGTGCAACAAATTTTAGGAGTCAGCTGATAGCATAATTTGATTCACTTTTACTAAGAATAAATAACATTTCATTTGGGTGTGCTGATGGAGACTGTATCTCTATTAACTCACATGTGTCAAAGATACATAGACGACTGTGTTGGCAACCTTATAGATAAATCATAAAAGCCAACATGAATTGGGAAAGACCACAGATTTGTACACTAAGAGAGAATCAATCCATAAAACTCAGAAATCAATGGTTCCAGGGTAATCTATCAATTCTCTTACAAATGTTAGGGCATGCACTAGGGCATGATATTTTAAGAGGGGATGACCATCAGGCTGTACAAAATCCATCTCACAAGAAACCCGTTTTTTTCTCACTATTATGTGTATGAAACAAGTTGGGGGATTTAATTGGATAATGCTTCTACGCCCAGAACACAGGAGCCCAGAACACAAGAGCTAAGCATTTTGTGCAAGTAATCTGTTAACCTGAGCTATAATGGTGTTTGGAGAAATGGTTTCTCATTTATGAGAATAGTCTGTCAAAGTGATTGAAATATCTCAACAACACCAGACAAACAGCAATTGGTAACTTAGACCAGTCTTCAATTCATCTGCATTGTAACTGGTCTACAAGACGTTTTAAAAAAAATCTGTAATGCATCTACAT
>VDFB02105785.1:327934730-327994081 GCA_007258455.2 Sequoia sempervirens
AACATGAGCAACACCATTTGCTCTTGTTTATGGAGCAGAAGCCATTTTTCCACTCGAGGTTGAGATTCCATCACTTAGAGTGTCACTGAAAGGTCTCACAACATATGATGAATAAAAAATTTCTCGACTATAAAAGCTGAAACTCCTTGATGAGAAGAGACAACAAGCAACTGATCATTTGAAAGCATATCAACAAATGATGTCTCGTAGCTATAATCACAGAGTTAAGCCACGTACCTTTTAGGTTGGTGATCTTGTTCTGAAGGAGAATCCACGCAATCAGCAAGACAAAGAGAAGAAAGGTAATTTTGAACCAAATTGGCTGGGTCCTTACGTAATCATCGTCGCATACGATTCAGGAGCATACAAGCTGTCAATGCTAAAAGGGGACCTATTTGACGAACCTATCAACAACATACGCACGAAGAATTATTATAGGCGGGTCAATCAGAAACATGAGAAAAGAGTCTAAAAATCACAAAGACATTAGAAAAAGTCCTAAAAGAAATTACGCCAAACGCAAAAAAATCAAAAATCATCATGGGTGAAAGCGGCGTAGGTAGTCTATTATGAGGAAAATGCAAAATCAAAAGCAATCAAAAAAATGCAATAATAACAAATAGTGAAAATTTGGCAAACAGACGCTATTTGTAGCTCTCCATCTATTAATTTATGTTTTGCACTTAGCTTCTTAGCCTTCATTTCATGCATCTTTCCATCATCTTAAGGCCATACCAGCACAATACTATCATCATTTTCCTAAAGTGATAACATCTTACCATGGCTTGATCATTGTACATATCTATTTCAGCAAGTTGTGTTAATACTAGGGGCAAACGTTGACATACTGGGGATAATCAAATTTTAGAGTTTTCTGAAATAGCTAGACAATGACATAGAATCCACTCATGCAAACAAACAATCAAATCATGTCAAAAACTATCCAATCATTGATCCATAGTGCAACAATTTTCAATTAAATACCATATCATGACTCATATCCGAATGATCTACAATCTGAATAATGTTTGGAATAGTAGTATTATATTTCGAACAATGGTTGTTTGATTTTTTTTCGATATCATCTCTCTAGAGCACACTTGATGATGTACTAAACTAGAGTGGCGAGGAAAGAGGGTGATTTTTCTTTTTCTGCTGTCTTGAGGTTAACTATCAATTTGGTGCAAATATGTCACGAGACATGATTTCTACAGTGTATCATTGATGACAGTTCCACATTTGCATCAGAAAGTGGTTAGTCTTTGTCTGTTTATGCAAGCAATGCTCAGGTCATCTCGGTTTAATAATACCTCGATGCTTGTGTTCACTTGCTATATCAAATATCATGAAAGTTGTACTCAGGTCATCATTGGTGCTAATTTCCCCTCTAATGCTTGTACATACTTCCAACATTTAAAAAAAAATGCTCTATGATGATTCAAGAAAGCTAACGAAATGCTCAACAAACAATTGGTTTCATTTAGTTGCATTTCATTTAGATCAATGTATATATATGCATACTGGATTTACATTAGAGTTTTGAAAGGCATAACAAAAACATCAACGACTGTCATGTATCTTTGGACTATTTGTGGAGGACATTCAGACATTTTTTTCATCATCATCTTTCATCCTCATTTCATTAATCATTATCGTTTCATCTAGGTCTTGTGCATATCCTCTAGTTCATCATTTATCATTCATTTTTATATCATTTAAAGTACTTTATCATTCCATCATTATGCATTTGGCATTTTTTTCATTGCATGCCATTAATCATTCTCATATCATTCATTTGCATGTCATTTAGATCCTTTCATCTATCATTCATTTCCCCATTTCACATCATTTGTATTTTCTTCTTCCTTATTATATTCATATCATTAACTTTTATCATTTCACTTCATTTTGACATTTCATTTCATTACACTATTATTTCATTGCATTATTCATTTCACTACACTATCATTTCATTGCATTATCATTTCATTACACTATCATTTCATTGTATTATAATTTCATTACACTATCATTTCATTACATTTCGCTACATTATCATTTTATCATTTTGTTTTATCATATCATTTCATTTCATTTTTTCATCTCATTATCATTACCATTTTTATCATATCATTATCATTTATCATTTATCATTTCATAACATTTCGTTATCCTTTTTATCATCATTATCATTTCATATCATTATTATCACCATGTCATTACATTTCATTACATTGTACATTTCATCTCATTATTGCACTCATCTATCATTTTCATATCATTTATTTATCCTACCTTACATGCATTTATCATTTTCATATCATTTTCCATAACCGAATCCATGAAATCATCTCATAAACATAAACATCCATTTTCCATCACATCATCATTATTTATTGCATTCGAAAATCAAAACACAATTTCATACGTACGTGCATCATCGTGCCAATACATTGAAGCGTTCAAAGATCCATTGCATATTTTCCATTAATCGCAGCATGGGTCATCCACCATGACATCATTAGTGCATCATGAATCATCATCGCCATCTCATGCGTCTGTCATCATTAGCATGTCAAATTATCATCGTATGGAGTATATCGCCGATCATCCTATTATCATCAAATCATTTTACATGCATATCGAAAGATCATCATCATGCAGAGAGAATAATAAATGCATCCATATCATCATCACATCATAGAAACACATCATCAAAGGCTCATGGCATCCATAATATTGGTCATCAGATAAATAAAATGTCCGTCAGTAGAATATGATACTCCGAGAGATGCATGAGATATGATGAAAAAAATCACGTAATCCCTGAGATTGGATAAATGTCCGATTCTGTATCAATGACTCCAAGGTTGGCTGTTCGGATCCAGTGGTGATCTCAGGATGATGTACTACCATCATCCCGCATCAGATCATCGAGATACCGCCAGCCCTCGCTCTGTGTAGGTATCGTAATCTATCTGGTTCTACTATGGGACCATGGGAAAGGCTCTATGTGCTCAAGAGGACACAACTCCTCATATCAAACTTGGTAGTACTCAGCCTCTCTAGCCATCTCAAACCCCTCTGCAATGGCCTCTCGTAAAGATGCACTCTCAACAATGGTAATGAGTCTCTGTGCCACACCCTCTGCCTCTACTACCCGCTATCTGAATGAGTCTCTCGTCAATGGGCTGCACAATGGAGTGCAAGGATTGGAGAAGATATAATACATGCAATGCCTAGACACATTATGCGTACCGAAACTATGTACATGCTGCCAGGCCAGCCCTAAACCAGCTAGATCGTAAATGCACTTGTGTTGTCCTGTCAATTAACACGGACACGGGCCTGGTGTATCTATCTTTCTTTATTAAAGAGGTGACCTTGATCATTGTTTGTCGGGCGGTATCACTCCTTGGCCTCCGTACACCCTGATAACTGCTAGCAATATTAGTCCTCTATCTCACTGCTCTCTGCTCCTCTTGTCCGCCATCTCCACCATCATCCCCATCATCATCCAAACTCTCCTCCTCTCCTTCGACAGCTACCTACTCACCACCTGCCACATCCTCCTATCTCCCAACTCTTGGCTGAGGTGCCACCAAAATGGGTGCCGGCTTGTCTGGATATGTAAACCATGGAAATGGTGTGTATGATAATAAACTGAATACTCCTCTGAGATACCAGCATCAACAATATCCGGTCTGGGATCCCATACCTTAAGCTGCAATGCCATATACTCTGTATACGCGACTTGGTAAGCAATGCAAGGACCCCATCCAGGTTCATCCTTGCACTGTCCATAGTGTGCGACACCCTGAGGCATACCCTGTGTAAACCCAAACTATCTCTGTACTCATAGGGCCAAAAATCTCTCTATGATGAATGGTGTGTGGCCTATCAAAAATTGAGGTATACCTACAAATGACATCTCTAAGTGATCTGCATCCCAAACATCATAATCAATATAAGGTCTCCATATCACCGTATCCATGTCATCCAACATCCGTCTCCAATACTCCACCTTTCCCAGCTTTGGGATGGACAAGTGCAAATGAATAAGCATACACATATTTCCTACCTAGCAGCCTAGCCCTCAGACATAGCAGTCTAGTAATAGCAATATGCTCCCATGCCCAGATCTAGAGCAGAGTGACACCGCAAGACAAACTCAATGATCCTCTATATACAACCTAGTGCAAGTCATGATACAGATGAGCTAGCATGCAGCTCCCCTAGGCATATCTCCTCGGCTGACCCATCATCTGCTCGATGATCCTCCCCCATCCAACTGATAGCCCCTTTGACCAGTGATCCGGATAAAGGAAGCCTCCAATGAAAACACCTAACACTGCAGGAAGGCCGAATAACCTCTGAAGTTTTCCCACGACACCCAGTACCCTGCTATATGTGCATCGCCATACACCCTCCTCAGTACATCTGTCCCACCCAACTCCTTGTGATCATAGAACACAAGGGCACCTACCACCGGGATCCCCAAAATCCTATACACATCCTCTGGGGTCACCGTCAACACACCAGTCGGCAAAAGAAATGTGTTATGCTCAAAATGCCATCTCTCTACTAATGCGGTCAACAGTCCCCTGATGACCCGAATAGGAGGCATTGCCAACAAAGATCACAACCCACAACTCACTATCAACTGTAGCTCTGCAGGTGTCAAATCTTGAATCCTATCCCAACCCGTGGGAAAGCACTCTCTAATCTGGAGGTTTTTAAAAACCTCCTATATTTTTTAGTCATCACAATAACAATCCATCAGACTCATATCAAAACAATCTATCTACCTCAATCAAATTCATATCAAAAGACCCATATCAATCAAATGACACATATCAAAATCATATCAAAAGGAAATCATATCAGGTCATCAATACAAAATCTATCTATCTGCATATCAAATCAATCTACTCTATCATCATTTACTATTTGTTTTTCTTTTTCAGGAAAGCAAATTTATCAACAATCAAAAAATCATCATCCTATTTGTACTTCAATCATGAATGCAAATATATTATCCTATCACATCAATCTACTATTTGTTTTCTATCGCAGAAAGAAAATTTATCAGAAGTCTTATCAATCAATCTACTATTTGTTTTCTATCGTAGAAAGCAAATTTATCAGAATTTCTATTCATCTACTCTTTGTTTTCTATTTTTGGGAAGCAAAGTTATCAATTTCTCAACTTGATGACATGACAATTCTCCTATCTATTGACAAGGAAACAATAATTCATCTACGTCATTTTGTCAAATCAACATTATCTAGAATTTTCTAAATCTTTCTACTACTGTGGCCTAAAAGAGTGCTAAAATCTAAAGCACTCTGATTTTCGGATATAAAGCTCCATATCTTGTAGTTTATTGCCACAGATATCGGTACATCATTTCCTAAAAGTGCTATTTCCCATAAAGCACTACTTCATTTCTCAAATGTGCTATTTCACCCCCTTGATGCGCTAAAACCATGTAAGCGCTAATCTGCTACCTAAATGCGCTAATGTACCCAATTCAACCCTAGCCTCCTATAAGCACTACTTCATTTATCGAATGCACTAAACTATGGATATTTGATAAGCACCATTTTATTACCTATAAGCGCTAAAAAAATCTTCGAATGCGCTAAACTATTTTCTAAAAGTGCTAAAACGACTTGTTAAACTCTAAAACCGCGCTAAAATCATTCAAAATGGACTAAAAAATGATAAATTTCAAAGTACAAAAGGTTGAATCGACTCACTAGTGGTCCATATGCGGCTGGTCATTGATATTGGCGGGACCGCTCAAATCTATGTCGGTGATATGGAATCTCCATCGCGCCACATCGCTATCAGAGCAAAAGGTTCCTCAAAAGTCAAAAAGTGCAAATGACTTCTTTTGCAGCTTTTGTACAAAGATCAAAACCAGAATGGGTTTTGGTGGCATTTTTTTCTTTGACATTTTCATAAACTCGTTATTGGGAACCAAAATCCTTGCGTCCTTTCATCATCGACTTTTATCATCAACCATTTCTCATCATCCGGTGATTTACCTCGAGGGCATTATCCAATGCTCGAAACATATGAGTGGTCAGGGGGCATATCGGTGAAAATTTACCAATCAGGGCAAATCAAACCCAACAGGGCTGGCGAGATATTTTCTTTGAAGCGATAATGTTTCACATCGCCCCAAAGAAGTAAAATGTATATACATAAATTAGATGTGTCTAATTAATCGGCATTTAATTAAATGTTGTTATTTAATTGAATTTCTCCTAAAGTCCTCTACGTATGATTAAATTTAATTAATTTAATTATATTGTTCGTCAATTTATTCTAATACATCATGATTAATGGAGTAGTTTTATTTAATTATTTCTGATCATATGTCTGCCAATTAATTAAATAAATGCATTATTGTTTTAATTAGTCTCCTTTAAATTTAATTAAGTCTTTTTATTTAAATTGGGAATTTAAATATTTCAAATCCTTCTTCTAATTAATTAAATATTTTATTTAATTAATTCCATTTACATGTCATTTCTTAAAAAGTTTAATTAAATATCTTCCATATCTTTTCAAAATCATAATTAAATATTTTTATTTAATTATAAAATCCCACATTATTCTTCAAATCTTGGGTAAATATTCTATTTTAAGAAAAAAATCTCCATGTCACCAATAAATAAATAATTGAATTTAATAATTCATTATTTATCTTCTTCAAAATCTTTCCATAATCCCACAAAAAGATGATTTTTACAATTCATCTTTATCATCTCATCTTATCTCTTTTTCAAAAAAGGAAACAAAGCTTTCTTTTTGTTTTCTTCTATTTTTCTCTCCAGTCTTATCCATCTTCGACCGTTCGATCTGCCAGGAATTTTCACAGCCGTTAATCACATCATCCAATCAGAATATTTCGAAAACTCTATAAATATCCCTGTGAAACCAAGCATTGGTTACACCTACAACTTATAACACATACAGATTATAGATTACTTGCATTCTAGTATTCTAGCATCTTTAGCATTGTTTATCATCTTTAGTTTTTATCAATTTCGTAATCTTTCATTTTATCAATCATAACTAGTATCAACATAATCACATCTTAGCATAGCATTGCATGCAATCATATTTAATCTCGTTCTCTAGGAAAACTGTTTGTTGAGCCTAGCCCAAGATCTAAGAGCCAGTTGGAATCAACAATAACATTGGAGATAGAGGATGATAGGACGACATCAAAGACAAAAGAAAGAGTTTGTGTTTACTTTCATTTAAATTTTGTTTTTAATATAATGTCCTATCGATGTGTTTGATTTATTTGTTTTTTGCATATTTATCATACTCTAAAAATCGACCACACAATGGATACTTTCCAAAACATTTCGAGGGCTAGCACCCAATTTTTGATACATGATGGAAGGAGAAATGGTTCCCTAGTGAAACAACGCATTTAGATGAATGTGAAATCCACTCCAAGAAACCAGTCACATTTGGGAGTGAAGTTCTGCATATACATAGTCTGCTCCTTGGTGAGCCAGTCAATATCATCCCCCCTTTCAAATCTTGCAAAATAGGAATCAAAAAATAATTTGAAAATGTATAATAGTCATACATGGAGGAGAGGAGAGGATTCCATACAGAAACTGGCCTTCTTTTTCCCGATTCATAAAAAATAGACAACCTTACATACTTCTTAAAGAAATCAGGGTTCTGGTGCAAAAACATATGGACAAGGAAGGAAGGAAACCTGAACCTCCATTGCATCTGGAAGTCCCTTATTTCCCTTACCATATCATCAACAAGGAATTGTGAAAAATAATACCAAAAAAAGGAATGTTGGTTAAGGAACTGAAACCCCAGACCCAACTGAAATTCATGCACATCCTTGTTGGTGTTCAGGCCACAAACAAATGCCAGTATTGAGAAAACATCTTGCATGTCCATGGGGAAGGCATTGTGCGATGCTAGAATTTTCGGTGGCTTTTTATGATCTTCCTTAGGCCTTTGGGTTTCTTTGTTATAAAATTCTAGAGCGTTGTTCATGCTTCTCCATATTTCCTCTCTCTTCACTTGGTTGAATGGCTCTATCTCTTCCGGTCTGGAGCTTTGGTCAGGGATGCATAGAATATTCCATATAGCTCCCGAGCAGATATTGACTTTTAACCTCTGACCCTCGATGGTGCTGGTGCTCGAGTTGAAATGTTTGATGGCTACATCGACTAGTTCTAGGAAATAGTGAAAAATAGGACCATATATTGTGGAAGTCCATTGTACCATAGCTTTTGCAACAATGAATTCGGGTTAGTGAATTTATTCATTACAATGAATTCGGGTCAGTGAATTTATTCATTCTTTCACAGGCCACCTCCCTCAAATTCTTAGGGTTTTTTACGACGAGGGGATCATGAATATTATCCCAGTCCTCCTTGATTAGGCTATGAATTATGTAAATTTTAGGCTTGTCCAGGACCTGTCTGTTTACCCATTCTGGCTTCTCTGGTATACTAGGTGAAGTGTAAGAGATGTCTTCAAAGACGTAGACGACTGATGCTATACGCATATCATCAAACAAGCTTTGCATTGCCTCTTCTTTCCCCTCTACTCATGCCTCTGACTGTGGCTCTGTTTGAGAATCCTCTACCATTTATTTTTGCTATAGGTTTCTGCTCAACTCAAATTTTCTGCGATTTACCTCGACTCTAGTTGTGCTAAAAATTTATTTTGCTCTAGGTAGCGTTTTCTGAAAAGAATTCACAATGCAAACCCTTTTGCATGTGATACTTAGTTATCTCCTTCTTGGGGTGGCCAACAATGCTCACCTACTTGCATTAAATTAGGCATGTACTTCCAATTATTTTCTCATGCAAAGTGAATTACTTACTATTTTGAAATGACAAGAATTCATAATGACCTTTTCCAATGATGTACTACGACGTGATTTTCTTGGAACTTGAGCCAGTGATTTGAAGGAAGCTTAGGCATTCATATGCCATGAAAATTAATATCCCAAATGGAATGATTAATCCAAATATGCAATAAGTGCATGAAAAGATACAGGTTCTGCCTTAGAGTTCAAAAAATTCCTACAACGTGACACCTCAACGTTCGGTGATATGAACTACCACTGAAGACTACCACCAACTTATGCTTAATTAGCTACTTCTAATCTTGCACACAACAAATCGTACTTAGCAGAAACAATTGGGCGGGAAATTCAAGCGAGCCTTGGTATAATTTTCAAGATAATACTTGATTAACCTCAAGTTTATGATATACAAATTACCATGCTTATCCTAACCATTTCTATAAATAGGTGCTTAGGAAATAGTGAAATCACACTTAGCAATTTTTAGTAGAATTGGTAATAGGCGATTGGCCTAACATTCGGCATTAGTAGTTGCATAGAATTTTCATAGAGCTTAGAATTAGGCAATTTGCATCGAGCTTTTGTCAGACAGTTGTATAGAGCTTGTCACCATGAACACCCCAGCTAAGTTAGTCTATAAGAAATCCCAGTTGGATTTTCTTGGTGAAATTTCAACTAGGCACCTCAAAAGGATAACCAAGAATACGCATTCTCTGGCCATTATAGCGATAAAATGGGTTTTGGGGAGGGATTGCATTGACTATGAGGATAAGTACAAAGTTAACACTGATGTGTGCTCTCACTTTGTGGTGTCCATGCTCAACATTGCGGTTCCCAAGCCATTGGTTCTACACCTGGTGCTCAAAATATTTTCGAAGAAATATCTGGGTGGCCTCAGAGAGGTGGTGGCCAATATTGCATTTGGAATAGGCCTGCCAATGACAAGTGACCTCTAAAAATACATTGAGGAAGATGCAGTCATGCCATGGGTGTTGTTCCTGAGTGGCTTCTGTATCCAGTCGTAAGAAGAACATCACCAAAGGGTCACACGTACATGTCATTTCATGTTTCGCCTGTACAAAGTGGTGTCGTTTTATGACATTGACTGGTACATAGACTTCAAGAACCTGGTGTTCCTTCCACCACTTGCAGTTGCTCCAACAAATGCCACTATCATTCCTCATGTTACTCCTACTGATGAAGTGATTCCAGATGCTTCCATTGATACCTCCATTGTTGCTGCTCATGCCCATGACTGAAAATCTCCTTTTATGCTTTTAAGAACTAATACCCGTTAGTCTATTTTTTGTATATATGCCTGGAAAGGGCTTTATAGTAGCCATATAAAGAAGATACATAAAATATATAAATATGTACTCTAAAAGCATGGCCTCTGAGCCATTTTGATACTGTACTTATCAAAGTATATAAATACAATGAAGATATAGCTTATGTTAAAAAATTTGTCTCCTTTGCTTTCGGTTGTTTTGCAATGTGGGCTTTCTATTTCTTTTCCTGCATATGTATGCTCACTTCAATTCTGCATATGGGTGTCATCCCTCTACTTCGTGGGTTGCTTCTACATCTCTTTACACTTTTCAATAATGGGTTCCATTCGTTTCTGCTTCCTCACACAGTAGAATTAATTATTGAAAGACTGACTGACAAAACATGAAAGAAAGATAATTACATTACTCACATATTTACATTGGTAGAATAATTTTGAGGCTTAATTGAATAATTTTAGGTGGATTCCGTTAATAGGAATCACCAATGCCTCTTTCTCCATGTTTTCTAATTCAAACGCATTATGTTGTTTGCATTGAACTATTTTGAAAGGGTCTTCCCAGAGGTTGTTGAACTTTCCATGTTGACTTGGCTTTACAACCCTTTCATTAAATTTTAGCACTAGGTCCCTACATTTTAGACCTTGGTCTGAAGCCTTCTTGTCAAACCATCTTTTAAGCACGTGTTGGAAATTGGACATGGCTATCAGGGCCTTTCCCCTTTTTTCCTGCACTTCCATCAACTCGGCCAACCAAACCTCCATGACGTAGTTTTGCTCTATTTCAAGAGATTTGAGAAATTGCAGTGCCGAAATTTCCATGGAGATAGGAAATAACACTTCCTTCCCATACACTAGCTCGTATGACGAAGTCTTGAGGACTTTCTTAGGAGTTATGCGGTCTGCCCAGAGTGCCACCTAGAGGTTTTTATGCCATTCTCGCTGGTGCTCTGAACCGATTCTTTTGATGAGTTAGACTAAATTTTTATTAGTCGACACTATCAAGCCATTACCTTATGGGTAGTAATTTGATGATGTCTTCAAGAATATGTCATACATGAGTGTGAATTGGCATACCTTAGAGCCTAGGAAAGCCTTGGTATTGTCGGAGATAATGGTTTTAAGAGGGCCGAATCTCATCATGAGTTCTTCAAGGAAGTCTACTATCTTTGCCTCCATCGCATTCTTCAGGGGCATGGCTTTGGTTCACCTTGTGAAGTATTCCATTTCCATTAGGATCCATTTGTGTCCAGTGCTAGAGGTGGGGTTGATCATTTTGATGAAATCAATGCCCCATTGTGCAAATGGCTCATCAACTAGTATTGGGTTGAGAGGAATTGTGGAATTTTTTCTTCTCCCTATGAAGAATTTGCATTCCTTGCAAGATTTTACCAAGGAATATGAGTCATTGAACAAAGTGGGCCAAAAGTACCCAGTGCACATAATTTTGATGGCGGATGTCTTTGTGGAGAAATGCCCACCGTAGGACTACTGTGGAAAGTGTCGAGAATCCGCTTCGCTTGCTCAGTGGTGGCACACCGCAATAGAACGTCGTTGAAGTTCCTCTTGAAAAGGACCCCTTCAATAAGCACATATCCACTATTTTGCAGTCGGTAGAATCTTCTCTTTTGAGAAGGAAGTCCAGGTGAACATTTTCCTGTGTGCATGAATCTCACTCTATCCACCATCCAACAGCCTTCATATTCTGACTCATTCATTAGAACCAGCTCCGGATGTTCTTCTTTGGTTGTCATTTCTTTGTCGTACATTAGATATTCACACAGTCACCTTCCTCGAATGGTATTTGTAGGCTTGACCTTAATGTCATATTCAAGGATCTTGGTGATCCAATTAGCCCTTTTTTCAGTGATTTCTCCTTCCATAATGTATTCACACACACTAAAATGTGCGACATTAACAATCACCTTGTTGCAATATATTAGGTGTCAGAACTTCTTGAGTCCCCTAACTATTGTGAAAGCTTGCCTCTCGATGAAGTTGTAGTTCATCCCATACTCCTTTAGGGTCTGAGAGTGGAATTCTATTGGATGTTCTCATTTTCCTTCATCATCTTTCTGCATTAAGACAATAGCAATGCTTGACTTGCTACTGAATACGTACATTATGAATTCCTTTGATAAGTCTAGATTGAACAGTATAGGGGCTGAGGAAATAGCATCCTTAACCTTCTTGAAGGCTTCTCTAGCTTCTTTAGTCCATTTGAATAATTTATCCTTTTTCAGCATTAGGGTGATCGGTTTGATTAGTCCTACAAATTTTGAAATGAATTTGATCACAAAATTTACCTTCCCCAGGAAGGATTGGACTCCCTTCTTGTTGACTAGAAGGGGAAGTTCTTTTATTGCTTTCACCCATTCGGGATCAATTGCAATTCCTTCTTTGGACACTACATGCCCTAATAGCTTCCCTTGTGGCACTCCAAAGGAACATTTTTTTGGGTTTAGGGATACCCTGAACTCCTGAATTTTTTTGAAAACCATATCAAGGTGATCAAAATGATCATCCTTATGTTTGGAGAAAACATTCAGATCATCCAAATAGATTAGGATAATCTTGTTGATCAATTCACTGAAAGCGATATCCATGGCCCGCTAGAAAGTGGCTCCCGCATTTGAAAGGTCGAAAGGAATTTTAGCATATGCAAATGTTCCCCACTTGGTGAACGTTGTCTTGTGTCGGTCCTCTTCTTTGACCTAGATCTAATTGTAACTGGAGAAGCCATCCAAAAAAGAAAACATTTATGAACCTGCCACTATTTGCAAGATTGTCTCCATAGAAGGCCGTGGGTAGTGGTCCTTTAGGGATGCCCTGTTTAGGTCTTGAAAGTCAACAAACAAGTAGATTTATCCATTCTTCTTTCAGAATGGCACCAGGTTGGATACCCATGTTTTGTGATTGATCGAGAAGGCAATCTAAAACTGTATTAGTTTTGTTAGCTCTTGTGCCATCATGACTTTGATCTTTGGGTTCACTGGCCTCTGTTTTTGGCGAACTAGTTTTACACCTTCCGTTAGCTCTATTGTATGCTAGATGATTTCAGGATCATATCCCTTAAGGTCATTATATGACCAAGCCACCACTCCATACCTCTCACAGAAGTCGATAAGCCTTTCTTTGTCATGATGTGGGATGTCTTTTCTGACTTTAAGCTTTCTCCCATCTCTGACCTGAAGGACTAAATAGTCACTTTTGTCTGCTACAAACTTCCTTTTTTCATTCCTTGCATCGTCACAATCGAATAGGTTTTCTAGAGTGACAAGTCCCTTCAAAATCTTATTAGACCTTAGCTGAATGATTTTTCCATCGTAGGCTTTAACAATATTTGGTTGGAGTTGGTTGGAAAACTCTCCTGACTGTTGGATGAATGAGGTGATGTGTTCATCACTATGAAATACCTACTAGCTCTGATCATTATCTGGAATTTCCAGTCTGACTATCACTCGTATAGAATGTTTGTTATGCATTAGGTTGGAAGTAGGTTCAAATTGAGATCCGATTATGGCCATGTGATTTACATCAGCATTTTGTTCTCTGGGCACTGTCTGGATGTTGAAGGCTTCAAAACCCTCAATTAGGTCCCAGAATCTATGTCTATAAGATCACATGAAAACATTTTTTTGTAGCAAAGATCCCTCGGACTTGGTTTACTACTAGTTCAGAATATCTGAACACCATTAATTGCTTAATGCCTATTCGATTAACAAGGCTCAAACCTTGCACCAGGCCTTCATATTCAACTTCATTGTTCAAACAAGCAAACTAGAAGCAGAAAGACAAAAGTGTCTTTTCATTGTGTGGGGATTTCAAACATATCCCAGCTCCTGCACCCACTTTGCATCTTGCTCTGTCAAAGTGTAGCATCCATAGTTCTGAAGTTTGGTCACCCTCAGGTTCTTTCACAACCTTTAGAAGCACTTGATCTTCATCATAGATGACATAGGTTCCCAACCCAGTAGCATGGTAGTTTATGAAAGGGTCAACATCTATATATTCGCTCATGAGGACTTCTTCTTTATTGGTTCGATCTTCGGTCACCTTTTCATCTTCTAGCAACTCAGTGCAATATGTCTCTTCCTTGGTGAAAGAGGTTTGAGCAACCTCAAATTTGATCATCACTTCATCGGCTACATGTTCCAAATGTAGAGCTTTAGAAACTATCTTCATTTTAGCTCCATGTTTGGTCCTTAGGATCAAGTGTGACCAATCCAAAGATAGATATCCACCTATCTTTGAAGTGAATTCTCGAGATAAGCAGAGACCAAACATAGGGAAAACATCTATGATCACAGTGTCTTGCAGAACTATGATGCTAGGGCAGGAGAATAGAGTCAAGGGGAGGTATTTGATGAAACCTATGGTTTTGACTTTGTTCACATCAAGTTGCATAACCCCCCTGTTTAAAGGTTCATATATAAGTCCTATGGCTTCAACTATCTACTTGGGTGTGACTATAGTGCTAGCGCTAGAGTCAATCATGGCATTGTGCAATAATTTCTCTCCCACAATGAGGGTTAGGAAGAATGGTTTTGGCTTCAGCTTGTCTTTAACCTCGACAAGGGCTTCCTCTATGCTATTTGTGAGAACTTTGGTAGGAGGTGATTGATAAACAACCTTTCCTTTGAGCGATTGCTCTGCTGGCTCAATGATTGGATCCTCCTAGAGAGCCTTCTGTAGCAATGTTTTCTATTATGGAATAGCTAGGATATTTCACAGGGACACATTAGCAGATGAATTTTTTAATTGTTCCACCATATTGAATGGTGGCAGATTTGAAGGATTCTACTCCTTAGCTCTTGTTACAATAATTTCCCTTCGTAGCGAACATTGTTGTGCTACTATAGAGGTACTAGTCATCGAGTCGAAAGCACTTTTGGGCTACAGATTGACTAGTTGCGAAATGACCAATTCACCTGTGAATCTCCTCTTTGAGTGAGTGTTGTAATTGGACTATACTTGCAAGGTTTTTTATGTGAATGCATCATTTGCAAACACTGCCTCTTATTCTTCCATCCATGAGAAGAGTTCACGATTAGGAGCAATATTTGTTTCTTGCTCCAAGGACATCCCCTGCATTTGTGCGATAAGCACCACATTTTCCATTTGCAGAGAGGCATATACATAACCTCCATGGTTTGATGTCACGCCTTGACTACGCTGCTCCACCACCTTTTGTTGTAGATTACCGTGTGGGAAATTTTGAGGCATATGAGAGTCACTGCAAGGGAAGCACTAGGGGTTGGTGTCATCAACTAAATTATTTTTCCCCACTGTCAGCTCTCTGCTCGAGCTTGGGTTAACAATCTACAATGAAGAATGAATTGGTACTATTTGATTAGTTGATTGCGCTTGTGGATTTGTGCGAGTGCCTCCTTGGAACTAGTTTTGTTGGTAAGAAGACCTCCCGCTTTGATAATTTTGATAAGTTGGTTTCAGAGGCGCGACTTGGTTCCGCTTGATCACAGTTATCTCATGGCCATAGCCCGCAACATATCCTTGATGTCACTTATATCATCATTTGAAGAGTCGGATGTGGAAGCAACATCTTGCAGTGCGCCTGGGTATGTATACATGGATTGACAAGGAGCAGCTACACTGGTAGATGACATCACCTAGGCGGGAACTAATATCTCAGGAAACATAGGCATGGCAGGACGAGGCAACAACTTTCTGGCATCTATTAGATTGTTCTCCACTTTCACTACGACACTATATGCATCTGGTAGAGTGGTTCCTCCGAGTGACTAGATCATCATTGAAATGTCAGCGTTGAAGAAATTCAAGTAGAACATGAATGCCAAGTTGGGCGGTGGGAAGATTGCAACCTGAATTCTTTGCCAGGTTATGTGAAACCAAGCATTGAAGTCAGTCATGGCTTCATATGGGGCTCGCTTTATGATCTCTAGCTAATGATATTGTGAAGACATATCTCCGTCATTAGAGAATCTCTCATTGAAAGGGTCTCCAGGCTGATCCCATGTACCAATAGTATTAGCCTACAACATGCAATACCAATCTAGTGCCTTGCCTCTGAAAGAGGCAGCGAGCAACCTTAGCGCTATATTTTGGTCTGTAACTCCATGTACCAGAAATACATCTGCAACATCTTGTAGGTGTTTGGATGGTGTTCTTGAGCCATCTCTGGTGAATTTAGGTATGGCTTATAGAGTAGAGATCAAGATAGGGGCCCAAACAATGGGCGCTACTGGTGCTACAAGAGGACTTTCGGTGTCCCATGCCACATAAATTCTATTAGCAGCAAGCAACATGGGTAGCAGAAGGGGTGAAGGAAGTGGAACATTCATTAATTGGGTCATGGCTTGTACTATCCCTAATGGCGACACTAACAGCCCAGGGTTATTCATTGTTTGGGACCTAGTAATAGGCTGATGGCTCATTAACCCTCTTTAAATTTAGATTCATTTAAGCAGTCGTACCAGGCATGCTAGGAAAAAGAAACTATTGATGCCAAAAATTGGCAAGGTAACAACCTTTATGGGAAACTCAATTAATGGGGGGACCAATTGAGCTAAATTGAGTTACCTCTGGGTTTGTAAATAAGTCAACTTCTTGTGTAATTGGAGTTTTGGAATGGGAAAAGGAAGTAGATAAAAAATAAAGATCTAGCTAAGGCGATATGCCAAGGGGTAGATATAGGCACAATTAATCTATCTTTGGAAATTTGATTTAAGGGCTTGATCAGTAATCTGTAATGTTCCAAAATAAAAAAATCAAAGATAAAGATTTGAACCATTCATCTAGTGACATAAAATAATTTTCACTCATTTACTGAAAAGAGGAATCAAAGACATGATCTAAACTATAAAAATTGTATTAAAATCATAGAAGTTATGCAAATGAACAATTCAAAACAATAATGGCATAGTATCAATGTTTTATCAAATAACATAAGAAAACTAGAAAGGCTAAACAATGGCACAATCTGAAAGTCTCATACAATAATCTAAAAGCATAAAAAAGGTTTGGTTTCTTTCTCTAATTTTTCTACATCTTCCAAACTCATTTTTTGAAGCAAGAAGAAGTATATATAATCCACCGCCTGGTGAGCTTGTAACATAAAAGATTTTGTATCTCGAGTAATGATGGCTGCAACAATGATTTCCCTCGGTCGTTGTAACATAAAATATTCGGGCCATAGCACATAGTCACTTCCTAGCCAGATGCATACCCTATGAATGATGGCAGTGGTCTAGAAAAATCTTGCACAAACAAGTGTCGCTTCCTAGTGGAGGCAGTTAGAACACACGACAACATGTCGCATCCCATTACTCGCTCCATCCTTCCCTTTGATAAAACTCTCACCGAAGGGACATGCGGTGATAGGTCACAACCCATGGTTCATTTCTCCCTTTTTGCTATGAAATATTACATTGAGAAGACATGTGGAAGCATTTTTATTATCAATGCCGACTGTGGGGTCCACCAAAAGTTTATGCGAACAGAAGCTATGTGGCACGCCGATGGGGCCCAAGGAAAAAGTGAAGGGAAGTAACTTTGAATAGCACATGCCATAGACATGTGGAAGCATGGTGAGAGATGGTAGAAGAGTGAAGGAAGCAATCGCTGCAAGGAGCGCCCGATGGACATGTGGTGGTAGCCGACAAAGTTTAGCAAAAAGAAGCCCAATGAAAAGCTAAGGGCAACACTTCTAACATATGAGACGCAGGATGCCACTTAGAAAAACAAAATCACCTGAAGGGAGCTCAAAGAATTTTACATTTACAGATATCATGGCAACTTCTTTCTCTTTTCTTCACTTTGGTTGTATAATCTTGTATTCTCCATTGAATGTAGGTGTAAAATCTAATGAACCCCAATCATCATAAAAAAAATATCATAGATGAAAGACGGTTATGGTGATGATCAATTTGTAAAGTTTCAACTTACATAGTTGGTGTTAATGTGCTAAGAGGATTTTTCATTCCCTTCTCAGTTTGTAAACAATTTTCATATTTAGAATCAATTTTTATCGTGTAAACCTTATTTTTATAAGTGCATTTCATTAGATGATGCAAAGTTGAAGGCACTCCATTCATTTCATGAATCCATGGTCTACCCAAGAGAAGATTATATGAAAGGTCATGGAGGTAATGTTACCACATTGTTATCCATAACCTTTTAATTGGTATCAAAAAATTTAAAATTTCCCTCAGATCTTTCAAGTCTTTGTCCCATTCATTTTCAATTCATTTCTATTTATTGCTCTTGACAATTGCTCAAAGTTGCGGGTTTTGCATTTTTCCTAACCTAGGTGGCTAGTCCTCTGAGTTTCATAACCTTGTTGTTGAGTTCTAAATTTTCAAAACTTCCCAATCGTCTAACTTGGTTTCCTTCTATCAAGTTGCAAGCCTTTGTTTGGTTGTCTTTGAAATTGATGAGTCAAAGGTTTTCAAAATTTTGAAACTCCCGAATTTGGTTCTAAGGTTCCAAGTTTCTACGACCACATGACATTGTGGACTTTTCTTGGTTTTCAAAGGCGTCACCACCTCATTAAATGATATGTATGGAGCAACCTTGAGTTATCTTTTTAGTGTTTTCAAAAAAGCATGCAGGTTTTAAGGCTATCTTTTTAAGGAATGAAATTGAATGCTGCATTAAATGCACATCCTATCAAAGTAATGAAATAATTTAGGTGGTGAATTATTCACTAAGTAATTTATCCTACATACTTACTCTCTACTAATACTTCTCAAAATACAAGAATTTTGTCTCCATGAATTTGTGCTCATGCAGAGTGGAATTCAAAATCATTGGTCTGGTGTAGAGGAATTTTTGGTGCGCCTGGAGCAAAGTAGCAGAATGCCACTAGGAGATAAAATTTTGCAAAGTGGTTTAGCGTGTGCTGGAGCTTTTCCAAAAGCTGTGAAAAGCATCGACTTGGTGATCACGTGCACAAGGGGGTACATTCCAGAAACTCAGGAAATTAGATCCATGGACGAGTTTGTATTGTATTGTAGAGAGGGAAATTGTGGAAGAGATGTCTATAGCTATTGGTAATGAATTTTTCAGAATGAATGAAGAATGGTGCAAAAATTCCATTACAAAGAATTGGTTGAAGTTCGAGAAAAAGGGTAAGTCTTAGTTACCTTCAAAGCTTAAAATGATTCATTTTAAGGATGAAATTTTAGATTCTATCACCTTGCTGCATCGTGTGGTTGGAAATACATATTCAGACTCTTTTGAATTTTGGATGTGCTATTTCATTCTTGTGATTTGATGTGAAAATAAATTCATTGACTGGGCTGAGATATTTAGTTATCACTTAAATGAGTAACTGATAAACTTCTGACAAACTGTTGCCTTCCACATGTGCTCATATCTGGTTTACATTTTAGCCAGTCAAGAGGTTTTCTGGGAAGGGGTTGGAACCGCAAGGGTATCTGACACCAGACATGCCTGTATATAAAGGTTTTCCACAGCTCACTAAGAAAATTGGAATGAGGAACTATTGTCGCGTCAATGACTCATTCTTGATGGAAATTGTGAGAAGGCTTGATGGAAACCCTGTGCTTCAGGTTTCACCTAAAGCAGCTGCTCTGGTAATGAGATTTGTAAGTTTTTACATTCAGTTTAACAGATTTACTTATCTCAAAATTTAGGGTTTTGAGAAGGATCCTTTGAGGTTTCCTCGTTATCTAAGTGATCTCCTTGTTTTTCTTGAAGCTTGTTGAAAAATGGCCATTGTGAATGTTAAGTATTCAAACATGGGGAAGAAGGGGTATGTTTTTCCATTGTCTATGCCATCATTTTCTTGTAAAAGAAATAATATTGCTAGGGGCATAAAAAAGGCCCTGAATGAATTTAATCTTCAGTATTTTCCAATGAGAGCCAATTTTGATAGCAAGGGCTATGCTAAACAATTTTTTTACAGAGCTAGCAGTTATGAACATCGCCCAAATATTGAGGATTTTTGGGAAGATTATACAAATGAAGGTGAGGTGTAGAGAAGAAGTTTTATGAGGTCAACCTTGAAGCAGATACAAAATTTTGGTCTCTCCTTTGATATTCCATAAGATTTAAATGAAGATTCAGTGATTATTGATCCCAAATATTAGGCTCTTGCCGCTAGGCCATTCTACAAAGTTATTTGGTCAGAGGATGAAGTTTCATATTTAATGGTTCTTTGTGTTATGGTGTGTGGATTTATTCTGCCTATGTTGAGTATTTTTCCAGTTAATTATCTATTATTGGAATGATAGATGTTTGGTTAGTTTCATTGTTGTGGAATGTTTTTCTGTGAATAAATATTTTATGGTGATGGATGCGTAAGAATTTATTTAATATAATTTTGGAGATTTTGGTAGTTTAAGTTTTCACTATTTGAGCTATGTGAATGCCTTTCAAAGATTTTTGGTTAAAAGTATCTCCTTTTATTTTCTTTCTGGTTAAAAGCAATATTAGTTAAAAATCATTCATTGAATATCCGAAGAAGGTAGCTATCACCTTGTAAAACAAGCAGAGAATCAACATGAAACACTATTATGACTTATTCAACTATTGATACGTTTTTCACCTCCATGGGGATTAGAATATAGAGTTAGGTGACAAATCTATTAACCAAAATATTTTTGGCGACTCTGCTAGGGAATGAACTAAGAGTATATACATTATGAGTTACTTTGTAATTGATAGGTATGGTTCTTCAAAATCATAATGCTCCTATTGTCCAGCCTAACATAGACTAGTTAGTTGGTGATCAAGAGGATATAGTTACTAGTCTTCAACTACTTGCTTGGCAACAAAGAAGAACCATCCTTCAATATCACAGAGTTAATGAGGTGTTAGAGGAAGAGGAAGAACTTGGAGAAATAATAAGGGAAAATTCCATTCATTTTGAAAATGCTCAAGAAATTATTTTTGTAGAGAATATTGTACCTGTAGCCAGAAGAGTTAGAGCCCCTCCAGTGCAAGCTCCTAGAAATTAGCTTGTAAACCAGAGGAACCAATTGAACAACAGAAAAAATATTCCATGAGACAATTAGTAAGTGAAATTTGGCAACTCTGTAATTTATTATTATTTGTTCAACTCTGGCTTCTAAAAGATATACAAGGGGAGATAAAAAGAAAGGGATTGTAGATAAAGATTTTGAGTTATTAGAAGCAGTTAATTTATCATCCTTCCCACCTAACCGAAAGGTTAAGTCTATTAACAGACCACCATCTCCTCCCCCTACACATAGTGTTCCTGGGGCTTCTAATATATCTTGTCAGGCTCTTCTCTTGCACAATACTGTTCTCCCCCTACAAATAAATTTTCCTACCCACAACCCTATTAGAATAGCTCAACCCCAACCTATCACTTGGGGAGCCATAATAGGTCCTCTTACCTTTGGAGCTAGGGCTCAACTTCATGATTTTCCAAAGGGTTCAAGGAAAATTGTACCAAAATTCAGTGGAGATGGTAAGATTACTCCTAACGAACACATGCAATCTTTTTTTCTACTTCCTTTATTCTTGAAGAGAAAAATGAGGATTTTGCTATGAGAATCTTTGCAAAATATTTGATTGATGCTACTACTGACTGGTTCTACTTCCTTCTGAATGAATCTATTAATGATTGGGCTACCCTAAGAATAAGGTTTGAAAATAGATTTAAGTCTGCAGAAAATGACCAAGTCTTAGTTGCTCAGTTGGGCTCTATGAAAAAGGAGATTCATGAACCAATGAGATAATTTGTATCCAAGTTCAATAAATTGTACAATAGGATTCCTGCAAATATGAGGTCGGGTCTTGATCTGTTGAAAGCAATGTTCATTAATACCCTACCACTGGATGTAAGTTTCACTATCAAAAAAGAGGGTGCAACTACTGTGGATATTTCTCAAGAGAGAGCCATATCTATAGAAGATGATTTAATTGTTGCTAGAAAATGGAAAAAATACTTATAGACTAGTAAACCATCACCAATAAATTATACTGATCCAGTTATTCAAAGATTAGCCAATGATATAATCACTCTAAAGAGATAGATTCCAAAAGGTCCTTCACAATCACCCTATCAGGATGTCCCTAGGAGAGATTATAATTATCAAGGAGCTCCCAATAAGACATTGTCATTGGCTACCCCCCCAACCCAAAGATTAGCAATCAAGGGTGCCCCTTCTTCTAGCAAAAGTAAACATTGTAATTTTCATTTAACCTTGGATCATGATGGAGCTACCTACCCGAAGATGATTAGATTTATGCAAATGCTCTCAACAAATGAACATGTTGAGGAACCGTATGTGGAGGAACCTAGCGAATCTCATGATGTTGGCATAAATTTCTTTGAGTATGAACCAGATGCGAAAGTAGGAGAGGATGTGTATATTAAAATTGATGATCCTAATTGTGTTGTATTCACTAGGGCACAAGCCAAAGGAGAGCAAAGTGGTCCATCTTCAACACCAAAATATTTTTTAACTAGACAAAAGAAACAAGAACAAGTTGCACCCAAAGGTGTGCCAAAGCCCAGTGTATCCCACATCATCCTCTGTGCTTTCTTGAGTTCAGAACACACAGTATAAGTTAGATTAAGTAGAAATATGAGAATTAGGATCTCATGTGAGACAGAGAATTAGGTGGGAGTTGACTCACTTGACTCCTGATGAATGAAGCTTATGCTTGGCCAAACATACATCTGGTAATATCATTCAAGTTTAAAATCTAAACCCCAAGCAACATTTGATTGAAGAGAATGAGCTACAAACTACACAAAAAAGCTAAGTTAAATTCTAATCAGCCCCATTTAGAAGCTATCACTGTTTAAGGATTGGTGCTGATGATGTGAAATGACCCTTTTAATCTTGCTGAGTTAATTAGGAGTAACTGAATCAATTCTATGGAGAACAATTAGAACCAATATCAATGAAACCTAGTTTATGCTAAAAATGAACATGATGCAAGCTAAGTTACCATGATTTTATGCTATTTCTAAGCTAATCTAAGCTAATTATATGCTAAAAGTTGAAAAACCCTAATTTATAAACAAGCTAAGATGGATACATGGAAGCTATTAATGGATGTTCTAAGCTATGATGCAATTAAATTTAACTAAGATAAGCTAAACAGTGAGTAAATATGAGTGTATGGATGTAAGTGAATTCAACAACATGACTTTGAAATTGAAAGATGGATCCATTTGTCTCCAAATAGTGACCTATTTATAGGAGAGAAAATGAGGATTGAAGGGTGGAGATTAAATAGATTAATCAATTATCCAAGATGAAGGAGATAAGAGGCATGTATCATGGATTGATCTCATCAACGGATAAGATTGCATGATGAAATTTTAATCAAGGGTTCACACGTGCCTCAAAAAAACAATTTTTTTTCCTGCTCACACAAGTCAAAGGTGACTTGTTCAAAAGGTTGAAGGTTAAAACTTACTCAAGAAGCCAAGTGAAATATCCCTTTTTTAAATGATGGGGGAATAAGAATATTCTTTTGGAATATTCTCATGGGTGAGGAAAAAGGCATTTTACAAATTAAAAAAATTCTTAATTGTGCAAAAAGGGGATAAGGAATACTCCATGGAAATATTCCCTTTGCTTAGAGGAAATTTATTTTAATTGCTAATTAAACAAGGTTTAATCATGCAATTAGGGGATTTGGAGGAATTAAAGTGATATTCATTAAATTAAATGACTTAATGAATGAGGGAGAGATGGAATGATATTTAATTAAATAACTTAGGGTTATTTAATTAAATAAGATGACTTAGGGAATTAAATTAAATATTTTGATGTATTTCCCAATTTAGTAAGGAATCAGAAATGTTAACATGAAGGGTGGAGTGCTTAATTAAATTAAGTGGGGTTATTAGGATGAAAATGATGCAATTAATTGAAATGGCTTGCTATTTCCAAATTAGATAGCTGAGAGGATAGGTTAAGGAAATGATATTGTAAATCTGTTTTAAAAATTGTGATGTCGATTAGGACATTTTCAGTCTAATCTACACTCCTGAGTTGAATACCTAGGAAATAGCCCTCCTGAGGAAATATGATGATTCAGATATATCAAACAGGACTCCATCATCCCAGGTGTGTGCTCAAATTATCTATGGAAGTGATTAGAAAATACGATCTTATAGATTACTGTGAAATAAACCTTCAAGTTCATAGAGTCCTGTTGCAAAACTAGAACCTTTTTATGTGTCATTATACATTGCTAGTTTCAGGTTAAGTATTTGTATCATTGATTCTAGAGCTTCTAAAAATGTGATGCCTGCCTAAATAGCCAAGGCCTTAGGTTTATCTTTTACCTCTTCTCAGGGTAAATGTTATTCTATGGATGGTTCCCCAGTCCCTATCATAGGTTAGATCAAAGATGCTCAAGTAGCCCTAGCTTCTTTTCCTAAAAAGAGATTGAAATTAACCATATTGGTTACTAATATCCTAACCAGTTATGGGATGCTTTTGAGTAGAATTTTTTGTAAAGACCTGGGTGGGAAGATACAAATGGACTAGTCTCATGCTTCAATACCATTGGATGGGAAAAAGATACACCTAAATCCTGAGAAAAAGCTAAGTTCACAGTATTAAAGTCCAGTGACCCAAGAGCATATATTCTATTTGTAGAAACTGAGCCAGGTACCTATATGTGTTCCTCTACTCAAGGAGAATGCTCAAATCAAATTAGTCCTTATCTAGTTGATGAATTGTGTACACTAGAATATGATGGAAGATGTGCTAACACTGGATTAGGTGCAAGAGTAGTTCTAGTTTCACCAGATGGTTATAAGTTTCCTTTCACTTTCAAACTAGAATTTGCTAATACCAATAACACAACAGAGTACGAAGCCATATTACTTGGTCTAAGTGTAGCTAAAGAAAAGGATATTAAAAAAATTGAGGGCTATGGGAGATGCAGGATTGGTTTTGAAATATGTCAAGAAAGTTTACACCGTGAAAAATGGTCAGCTCAAGCACTATAGAAACAAAGTTTGGGATCTGTATTGAAGATTTTGATGCCTTTTCTATAGAGTTAGTTCCAATAAATCAAAATACTAAAGCTAACTCCCCAACAGTCTCAACATCATTACTTTTACCACATCTTGATTTTAAAGACAAACCCTATCGAGTTGAGATTGTATACCGACCTAGTGTTCCTAACAATGTGAATCATTGGAAAGTATTTAATAATGATCAACGAATTATTGAATTTCTAGAAAAGGCTGAATCTTTTTCCCATATCTATTTTGAAGGTAGTGATGATAAAAGTAATGATATCTTGGAAGGTGACATTACTACTTCTGATGGAAAGGAAACAAAATTCATTCAATTGAAAGGCACCAAGATTCCTAAGGGATTAGTTTCTCTTGAAGATTTATTCAACATACATTATCAGTATCTGAAGCAAAAGAGAAAAGTTTATGTTGAATAATCTGTTGAGTATGTTGGTTAAATATTGGCACAAAAGATGATCCTAAATTTTTTTTCATTGGAAAGTGATGTTCTCCAAAGGAGAGAGAAAGTCTAATATCTTTATTGAGACATTGCAGAGACATCTTTGTGTGGTGCTATGTTGATTTGAAGAGATTTAGAAATGTAGAATTTCAGCATATAATTCCATTAAAACCTGGTGCTTCACCTTACAGACAGAAACAACAAAATTATAACCCTAAGGTAGCAAAATTTATTTTCAATGAGATAGATAAAATGTTGAAATCAAAAATTATCTACCCTATCCAACATTCCACATTGGTAGCTACTATAGTTCTTGTTAGGAAGAAAAATGGAGAAATAAGGATTTGTGTTGACTTTAGGAACTTAATTTGGGCTTCTTTAAAGGATAACTATCCACTACCTACTATGGACCACATATTGCAAATAGTAACTGGTTCTGAAATGATGTCTATGCTTGATGGATTCTCAGGCTATAATCATATTGAAGCAGCTCCAAAGGATCAACATAAAACAACATTCACTACCCCCATTGGTGTCTTTTCTTATAATAGAATGCCATTTGGTCTTATAAATGCAAGGGAAACTTTTCAAAGGGCCATGGACTTGTCTTTTGGTGATTTAAGGAATAAAATAATTGTGCATTATGTGGATGAATTAATAGTTTTTTCTAAGAAGAGAGTTAATCATTTGCATGATCTTGAAGTAGTATTACAACGTTGCAGGGAGGAAGGAATCTCTTTAAATCCTAAGAAGTCCATCTTTTCTCTAACCAAAGGGAAAATATTAGGTCATACTGTTTCAAAAAATGGGATTAAAATAGACCCTAAGAGAGTGAAAGCTATCATGCAGCTGAGTTTTCCTACAAATAAAGACAACACCAAGTCTTTCTTTGGCCAAGTAAATTTTTTGAGAAGGTTTGTACCCGATTTTGCTAAGTTAATAAAGCATATCTCTGACATGATGAAAAATCATCCCGTGTTCAAGTGGAGTAATGAAGGGAAACAATCATTTGAAAACATAAAAAATGCTATTGCAAGTGCACTGACCCTAGTGCATCTAGATTTTACAAAATATTTTATCATATACAGTTACGCATCAAAACATACCCTATCAACCATTTTGTTATAGAAAAATGAGCAAGGTATTGAAGATCCTATTTCTTTTATGAATACCACTCTTAAGAAATATAAAATTAAGTATTCTCCACTTGAAAATCATGCTTGTGACATTGTAAAGGCTTTGAGAAAATTTAAATTTTATATTATGCATTCTCATACAACTGGTTTTGTTCCTAAGACTGCTATGAAGAGTATCCTCACCCAACAAGAAATTGGATGTAATAAAAGAGGATCCTGGATATCAAGGGTGCAAGAATATGATGTGGAAATTAAACCCACTAACCTAGTTAGAGGAAAAGGGTTTGCAAAAATGATTGCAAAAATTAAAATTACTAAGGAGGAACATCTGCCTTTGGTTCTTTTCACTAGCACAACAGACAAATGGTTTTTTGATGTTTCTTATTTCTTAACCTATGGTGATTTTTTGTCACATCTGTCATCCAAAGAAAAAAGGACTTTAAAACTTAAAGCTAGTAAATATGTCCTTTGGGAAGGAAATATATACAAAAAAGGTGTGGATGGGACTTTTCTGAGTTGTGTTGATAAAGAGCAACAAAAGAAGCTGCTAGAAATTTTTCATAATGAAGCATGTGGTGGTAATTTTTTCAGCTTCTGTGAAAGCTTTCAAAATTTTGTGTCAAAGGTTTTATTGGCCAGGGATGTTTAAGGATGCTTATGAATGGGTGTCAAAATTTGAAAAGTGTTCAAGTTTTACCGACAGACCTCGTCTTGTAGCCCTACCTTTCAAGCCCGTGGTAATAGATGAACCCTTCCAACAATGGGGCCTAGATTTTATTGGTCCAATTAATCCCAAATCTAGTGCTAGACACACACACATCTTAATTGTTACAGATTACTTTACAAAATGGGTAGAGGCCATTCTAGTAAAACAAACTTCTTTAGAAGTGGTGTGTAATTTCTTGAAGGAAAATATTCTAGTAATATTTGGTGTTCCCAAAAAGATTGTTGCTGATAATGCTAGTTCTTTTTCATCTGTTGAGATTACTCTCTTCTGTTATGATTATGGTATCAACCTAGCACATTCATCATATTATTATCCACAAATCTATGGACAGGGTGAGTCCAATAATAAAAATTTGATTTTTATTATCAAAAAGCTGGTATATGAAAATCAAAGGGGGTGGCATAAGAAGTTGTACAATGATTTATGGGCTGATAGGGTAACATGTAAAAGATCTATCAATATCTCCCCATTTCCACTTGTGTATGGAATTGATAGCATCTTACCAATTCCTCTAGAGCTCTCAACACTTAACTTACAGAAGGCTATAGAAGACAAACAATTTCAATCTGCAATTGAAAAGTGAGTTATGTATCTAAAGAGGTTGGAAGAACAAAGGGATATGGTGGTATATAAAATTATAAAACATCAGCAGATGGTGAAAATAATTTTTGAAAAAAAGGCTAGGGAAAGGAATTTTGTAGTTGGTGATTTTGTTCTTCTTTGGGATAGGAGGAGAGAGCCAAAGGGAGCACACAAAAAGTTTGATTCTCTATGGAGAGGACCTTTTCAAATCAGACAAATTATCAGTGACAATACTTTTCTTCTGGCCTATCTAGATGGTACTACTCTACCTATTGGCTACAATGGGCAAGATTTCAAGTTATTTGATTAAGGTTGTTCTTGGGCCCGCTCTTGTACATAGTCTTTTGTTTATGTTTTGTTTTGTTTTTTTGTTTTATCTTCATTTCCCATGAATAAGGCTATGTGCCAAGGTTGTTTTAGATTCTCTATGTCCTGTTAGTCCTTGTCCCCATTCAGAGCCAATGTTATTCATAACCTTTGAATTGGTATCAACAATTTTAAACTTCCCCTCCTTGGATATTTTAAGTCTTTATCCCATTCATTTTCAATGCCTTGTTGTTTATTGCTCTTGACAATTGCTCACTAGTCCTCCCAGTTTCATAACCTTGTTGTTGAGTTCTAAATTTTCATAACTTCCCGATCATCTGACTTGGTTTCCTTCCATCAAGTTGCAAGCCTTTGTTTGGTTGTCTTTGAAGTCGACGAGTCGAATGTTTTCAAAACTTTGAAACTTCTGACTTTGGTTCTAAGGTCCCAAGATTCTACAACCATGCGACATTGTGTACTTTTCTTGATTTTCAAAGGCACTGCCACCTCATTAAATGATATGTATGGAGCAACCTTGAGTTGTATTTTTAGAGTTTTCAAAAAAGCATGTAGGTTTTAAGGATATATTTTTGAGGAATGAAATTGAATGCCACATCAAATGCACATCTTGTCAAAGTAACAACATAATTTGGGTGGTGAAGTATTCACTAATTCATTTAGCCTGCATTCGTACTCTCTGCTAATACTTTTCAAAATAAAAGCATTCTATCTTTGCAAATTTGTGCTCATGCAGAGTGGAATTCAAAATCACTGGTCTGGCATAAAGGACACTAAAATTGGGCACCTCAATTTAGAGGAATTGTTGGTGTGCCTGGAGAAAAGTACTAGAAAATCACTAGGAGATAAAATTTTGCAAAGTGGTTTGGCACGCACTGGAGGTTTTCTCAAAGTTGTGCAAGGCATCTACTTGGTGTTCGTGCACATGAGGGGGTACATTCAAGAAACTTGGAAATTAGAGCTATGGACAGGTGTGTTATTGTGAGAATCACTCCTGACGTCATTTTCCATGCACTAAGCATTCCAGAGAGGGAAACTATGGAAGAGACATCTGTAGCTGTTGGTGACGAATTTTTTAGAATGAATGAAGAATGGTGCAAAAACTCCATTACAAATAATTGGTTGAAGTCTGAGAAAAAGGGTAAGTCTCAATTACCTTCAAAGCTTAAAAGGATTCATTTTAAGGATGAAATTTTAGATGCTATCACCTTGCTACATTGTGTGGATGGAATTGCATATTCGAACTCTTGAATTTTTGATGTGTTGTTTTGAACATTCTTGTGATTTGTAGCGAAAATAAATTCATTGACTAGGCTGAGATTTATTTATCACTTAAATGAGTAACTGATAAACTTCTGAAAAACTGTTTCCTTCCACATGTGCTCATATCTGGTTTACATTTTAGTCAGCTAAGAGGTTGTTTGGGCAGGGTTGGAACCGTAAGGGTCTCTGACACCGGGCACACCTATGTATAAAGGTTTTCCACAACTCACTAAGAAAATTGGAATGAGGAACTATTGTCACATCAATGACACATTCTTGATGGAAATTGTGAGAAGGCTTGATGGAAACTCTGAGCTTTAGGTTTCACTTGAAGCAACTGCTCTGGTAATGAGATTTGAAAGTTTTTACATTCAATTTAATAGATTTACTTATCTCAGAATTGGGGGTTTTGAGAAGGCTCCATTGAGGTTACCTCATTATCCAAGTGATCTCCTTGTTTTTCTCAAATTTTTTTGACAAATGGCCATTGTGAATGTTAAGTATTCAAACATGGGGAAGAAGGGGTATGTTTTTCCATTGTCTATGCCTTCATTTTCCTGTAAAAGCAATAATATTGCTAGGGGTGTAGAAAAGTCCCTGAATGAATTTAATCTTTAGTATTTTCCAATGAGATAGAATTTTTGATAGCAAGTGCTATGTTAAACAAAATTTGTACGGAGCTAGCAGTTATGAACATTGCCCAGATATTGAGGATTTTTGGGAAGATTGTACCGATGAAGGTGAGGTGTAGAGAAGAAGTTTTATGAGGTTAACCTTGAAGAAGATACAAAATTTTGGTCTCTCCTTTGATATTCTAGAAGATGTAAATGAAAATTTAGTGATTATTGATCCTGAATATCAAACCCTTGCCACTAGGCCCTTGTACAAAGTTAATTGGTTGGAGGATGAAGTCTCAGATTTAATGGTTCGTTCTGCTCCTGTTTTGAAAAGAGCTCAAGAATGGTTAAAAGGAAAATGGTGGAAAGGTGCAAGTTCTCCTTAGGAACAAAGAACTTCACAGAGGAATGAGAAAGGAACTGTAAAGGCCTCTGGCATGAATGTATCATCTAGAAAGCAAAAAATTAGGTCGCCTGGCATTGGCTCACAATTAGGAGGAGACAGTGAGAAGCTAGAAGACATAGGGGCTAAGCTAAAGTCAATTTGTGAACAGGACAATATACCCTCATCAGTGCCTAAGAAAAGAGTGAGTTAGGAAAAACCAACATCTATGGACTCTGAGGCCATTTTCCAGCATATAATTGAGGATAACCCTTTTCCCACATTTTTTGAAGTCCCTTCTTCTCTGGTACAAGATACCTCTGTTCCTATTCATTCAATTGAGAAAGTGTAAAGTGTAAAGTGTAAATGTGTAAATGTGTAAATAAGATGACTTAGGGAATTAAATTAAACATTTGATGTATTTAATTTAATGAGATGAAATGTTAGAATGAAAATGGATGAATTAACTGGATTAGATTAATTAGGTTAATGGATGAAAATGGTGCAATTAATTAAATAGCTTGGATATTTCAATTAATTAAGCTAAAATAGGATGGGTTAAAGAGGAAATGATGTTAGTAAATCTGTTTTAAGTGTATGATATCGATAGGATATTTTTTAGTGTCTACATTTTTCCCATCTTTGAAGCGAGGTACTTGTTGCTTCGGTTCAAAGAATAACGTTTTTTTGATCAAAACTACTGCTTAAATCAAAAAATAAAAATTTCTATTTTTTTAGATGCCCCAACGAAAGGATAAAGCTGACTCCCTGCCCCCTTGAGAAATCGGGTGGAAATTTCAAATTTTGAGTTGATTTCTCGACAAAGATGAAAATCTACCCCAAGGGTCTAGAAAGGCTCTACGATGCAACAATAATGCCAAAAACACAAAAAAACGATGCAAAATTAGGTCTAGATTGGAAAAATTGGTGAAAATGATGATAAACCCTAGCTTCAAGGATAAATTAGGGAAAAAAACCCTAATTTTCTAGCTTAAATAAGCCAAGAAGGGTCATTTTCAATTCATTTGTGCATTCACACTTAAGAGATTCTTGCGATTTGAACTTTGATCCTCTGACGAAATGGTGCGTTGAGAGCTTCCTAGGCACATCTCTGATCGAGTTTGAGAGTTCCAGCGGCTTCCAGGCGCAAGACCACCAGTATGTAACTCAAAACTTGATTTGAATTTTGAATTTTTGATGCATTTATTACACTTTGAAGTTCAAAATTTGGCGGCGTTTCTATATAGCGATGACAAAATTGAAATCGACGATGCCCAAATGAAATATAGTGACACTATTCATGATTTAAAATTTGGGTTTCTATATTTAAATGGTGATGCATGCTTATTTGGTAATGCACTTACCGATTTAGAAATTAGGGTTAGGATATGCAAAAAGTTAAATCATGATGCCAACTTATTTGGCGATGAATGTGTTTGATTTGAAATTTTAAATGCATTGGGTGTCGCAATTTGAAATTTGAATATAGCGAGACTATTAAAAATAGTGATGCTTTTGTGATTTATGAGCTGTAAATTTCCAATTGAGTCAAATTTTGATAATTTCCTGATGTCGTGCACTTCGTGGATGCAAGAGGTCTTTCCCTCTTTGATGTCATGGGAGCATAGGCCCACCATTTTGGAGAGACTAGATTATTTATCATAGTTGCACCAAGAGCACTTGGGAGAGATTGGTCTTTGGTATGTCGCATATGCACTTGTGATTTAAACACATCTAGCGATGATGACAACTATGTGAGAGAGATGGCATAGCGAGACTTCATCCTTGCACCTTCTGATAGGCGAGGTGCTAGTTACTTTAGAGTATGTTTGGAATATACTATGTTTGTTGATTCACGGAGATCATGTGATTTATGACATTGATGTCGGGTTCAATGCCTACCTTGAGGTCATGGAGATGGATCAAATTGCATTGGTTACATCACATATCAACCTCGAGTCATATAGAGGTCATGTGTCGACTTTTAGATTGGTCATCACAACCATCATTTCGGGTTTGGTTGCCCCAGATAGATGCATTAGAGGATTCAACCCAAGATGGGGCTTGGCGTGGCATTAGATGTTGCATAGGAGGAAACTTTTTGCTTGGGGGCTCATGATGCTAGCCTCCTTATATCATGATTTGCATGATTTTTTCTAATTCAATGGGAGAGCCATTGGTGCAGGGGTGACTCTCCTACATATTTGGGTGTGGGAGCCAATAGTGGTGCTCTAGCCTATTGTTCAAATGGCAGACATGGAGCCAAATGATCTCGTCATTTGGAGATATAGAGGTGCCATTACTCTTAGGCACACTAGATAGATTTGGCTCCCCTATTGGAGATGGGTGATAGATGATTTGATAGTTTTTTGCTAGCGCCCATGGCTATAGATGTTTCCATGGTTCGATGATATTGAGCAGCTATATTTTCCCAGACATACTTGATACATGTGTTGGACTCAGGGAACATTGAGACGGGGAGTGAATCAGTGTTCAACAAATTCAACAATTAAATCTAGATCTTAAACCATTTATACCACATAATCAGAAATAAATATGCAAGCACATGAACAAGATAATCAAAGCACCATAACACCAATATTTTTACATGGAAACCCTGTTAGGGGAAAAACCACGGTGGAGATTAATCCACAATTATACTCTATTAAAAGTATGAACAAGATGGAATGTACTTGCATTCAGGCACACTGCCTAGAGCTCACTGCTCAAAATAAGGAAGGCTCACTGTCTTACAAAGTGTTTTTGATTACAAAAAAAAGTTGAACTGAGAAGATAACATCTCCAAATGCTTGGATTCAGTTCCAATGAAGCTCAGTACACGATCTTCAGCCCTTTTGATTGATTTTGTATTTTTCCTCTACTTTGATTTTCTGCCCTTTTGAAACTGTGCATAGATCTCTCAATCACCCTTCTAATACTTGCACACACACCTCTTCTCTTCACACATATTTGTACACTTTCACACTTTCTTCTCACACACTTACACACATCTACCTTAATTCACTACTCAACAATCTTCTTATGCACAAGAAAAATTTTCTCAATTGATTTGCTGCCATTCGCACATATGTGACTACTCTTCTCTTGAACACACTAACACACTTTGTATGTCACTATTCAGAATGAATTAATGATCTCATATATATATCCGCTATAAAAGATTTCATCGCTTCAAGTCAGATTTAACAAAACATGAAATATCCTTCAATGGTCGGCTCAAATCACAAGTTAAATTTAATGTGTACCCACCAAAGTCGGTAAGACATAGGTAGGACCCAAAAAAAATTAACCAACACAAGAAAAAATTAATTAAGTACACCTTATACATCCGTGACATGCGACATTCACTAGGTTGGCCACAATGAGCAAATAAACAGAAAAACATCCTGCCAAAGCATTTAACCGGATCTCCTAACTCGTACACTTATCAATGCAACATCACAAAACTTAACAACAAGATAGTGTAGATGCTTAAAAAACTCTCTCAGAGATCCATAACTCAAAATGATGATTTGGTGAGGCGTACAGATTAACTAACTGATCGAATACCCTATTCTTCATACTTTCTGTCAGTAGAATATTGATCTTTACATATCTTGCTAGTACGAATAAATTATGATCTATGGACCAGAGGGATGAATTAGGTTTCCATCAATGACAACACTAGAAGCCACATGCCATAAAACAAGCCATATGCCAACAATCTCCCCCTTTGGCATTGATGGAAACACTTAGTGAAAATGACTAAGTGTCAAAATTCAAATTTTCAAAACTCAAACTCCCCCTTAGAATGATAAAGCATTTTCACTACTCTCCTCCCCCTTTGACATCATTGAAAAATATATTCTTGACTAAGTTCTCTCTCTCCCTTTCAAAAATTCAAAATTTGAAGTGCAACTGTTGCAAAAATCATAAAATTATTTTATACTTATCTTTCACCTCTGGAAGAAATTTCTTCCAAGCATCTACTGCAATCCCAATAATTATTATCAGACTATTGTTTTTTGATGTCCTGTTGATGATCTAGATAAGGGATTCTAGAATTGTAATTGCTTCTTCCAACTTCTCTCCTTTCCTCAGGATCTCAATTTGCTTCTCCAATCTACATTTAGTTAGATCCTTCACTTTCCAGAAAGTGTCCGTAAGAGTGTTTCTAGAAAAGTGAACCTTTGAATGCTTAGCTTGCAACTCATGAATCTTTTTCTTTACTACTCCATCCTAGTCCTGAAACATATTGTAATCTTGATCAATTTTGTTCAACTCACTCAAGCAATCTACTCCAGCTTGTCTTTGTATTTTCCAACCACATGAGGCCACCAAAGGAAATAATTGTAGATCTTATTTGCTGAGTCAATGCATTGCCTTAACACATTCATTTTCTTTTTTAATTTGGTAAGGGACAACCTAAACTACTCCTTCAGATGTAGAATTATTTCTTCCTCTTTCATGTCCTGAGGTACAGAGGCCATAGCTTCCCTGATACATTTGATCAACTCTTCTGGAAATACATTATGCAAACTTCCCAATTCAATGTTGTTGTGCACAAAGTAACTGCCTAGAGTTTCCTCAATCAAGTCATGTTCATATGAGGGTCCATTTAACCATATGTCAAAAATCTTTTGCATTCCATCTTCCTCCCGAATAATCTACAGTATCTTTGTTTTGACTAAAGCACCTTCTTCATCACTTTCTTCTACTATTATTACATCTGGTTTAACTGATTTCAGTTCATCTCTAGGAGTGTATTCATCAGAATCTTCATCTGGTATATCCAAAATTATCTGTCCTTTTCCATTTTCTTTAGATTTTGGGGACTTGTGTGCCAGAGGGGTGTCATCAACAAACTCTATAACCATTTTTTGCTTCCTCTCCACTTTACCGAAAGAAGACCCAACTTCAAGAATCTTTACCGAAAGGAGAATATTAACTTCTCCAAACATCCCTAGCAATTCCTTAAAGAAATTTTGATAAACTTGCTCACAATTTTCCAGAGCATTAGAATGTTCAAAAAATTTCTTGCAAACTAGTTCACTTTCCTTCCATACCACATTATCATTCTGAGACAAGCAATTCAAAAAATACATCATGATACATATGATCAGTGTACCAAACCTGAAGGGGTAATCTGCATCATTCGTCAAATGAAATTTTTCCATTAACCGATCCTTTAGCAATCCACACAAATCAACGTCTTCATCTTCCATTATCATTTTGTGAGCGATATATATTGTGCCTACCGAGGTTGAACCTTCCCTGTTTTTGAAGAAAATTTTGTATGAAATCCCATGTGCAATGTACCTTGTTATTGGATCTTTGATTTTCAAGATTACTAGAGCCCTCTGATCTCCTGTCACTCCGATTAGGGTTTCGACTTCCTTGTTCTAAATTGACTTCTTTTTCAGAATATCCCCAACATTGCATAATCTTGTTAGATTTATAATCACATCCTTCGAAATAAGATAGGGTTTGTCCAAAGTAAGGATTTCATTATCCAATCTGTTCAAGATAAACCTGACCACTTCCGTATTGACAAAATAAGGAAATTCATTCCAAATATCCAAACTTTTATGTTTCACACCTTCAAGCCACTTCAATTGACCGACTGGTAACAAATTTCTCACGACCCTAATCTTTCCACTGGTATACTAATCCAAATTCATCATTCCTTTGATTTTCTTCATTTTTCTTTTTGTACGGAACAAGCTTTTCTACTAAGCACAAAATTCAAAATTCTACAAGCAACTGAAATACCTAAAGAATTCACCACTGAATTTTCTTTAATCCTTTGAAATTTCACTACAGAGGCTCTCCTTCTATTTTTCTTCAATGCAAGGTGACAAATGAGGGTTCCAAATATCCTTTTATAACTTTGTGCACCTAACCTTTTCACCGCATTAAATATTTTTCCCTAGGAGTTCCAGGTACTTTGTTTTCTTAGATAGCAAAAGAAAATTTGTCTATGGACCTTCTACTTCTCATGTTTCTGCATAAGCGATCACTGATGCATTTTCAAACTTTATCATAGCTACTGACAATTTCCTGCATTTCAGTGCCAGCTACCGATAGGGGGTCAAATGATTTTTCTTGAAAAAGACTCCCCCTAGGCCAATGACTTGATATCAATTTCTAAAGGAATTACCAGAGGCTGCTTCTAGTACAGACTTATTTCCTTCATCAGATTCACTCTTCTTTACCCATGTTTTCTTCATCTGATCTCTTATCTCTTCCACAGTCACTTTTCCTTTTGTGAAATTCTTCCTTTGTATACTAGACCTCTTCTATCCATGTTTCCTGCAGAATCTTGCAATGTGACCAAATTTGTTGCAATTGTAAAACACCGGATTTCTTTGTCTAGACCATTCATTCCATTGATTTCCCTTTGATCTATACTGATTAATGATATGCCCAAATTTTCCACAAGTGTAGCATTTAACATTCCTTATACTGACTTGTGACCAAACTTTTTCCAACTAAAACACTAATCGAGAAATGATGGAATGCTTGAATTTATTTTACCTCTACACTGAGAAGCCATATGACCAAATTTTTTGTAAGCAAAGCAGTAACCATTAAACTTATGAGCATTGGGTTGTCTTACTGAATATCTTCTACCTTTTTTCATCTGATTTCTTTGTCTAGAATCCTTATGTTCAGATCTGAAGCTTTCTTCCTTCTCATATCCAAGACCTTGCTTAACATTTGCATCCTTTTGTCCTTTAGTCAGTTCATCAGGCTTAGAAAAATTGATCCTAAACTTCTCCTTGTATTTTTTTACAGTAGTGAGTTCATCTCTGAGAATAACTATCTATCTTTCAAGCTCTTGTTGATTATTTATGGATTGTTGCAGTTCAATTTCCATCTAAATGAATCCACTATTTTCTCTGCTACATTCTTTAGATTTTTATTTTAAGGACTGAGCTAGATTCTCCTCATTCTTCTTCCTTTCTTCAATCTCCTTATTCAGCTTCATTGCCACAAATTCCATTTCAAGCTTTAGAGTAGCATTGTCCCTAGCAAGTTTTTCACATTCTTCAGTTATTTCTTTTAGGGTCTGATTTAGGTGAACATCTTCCAATATTTTATTTTCTTTCTGCTTTAGCTGATCACAAAGTTCCTTCCTCTTTTCTCTTGAATCATTGATTTTATCCTTCAATGATTGAATGAATTTCTCAACATCCACAATAGAATGATCAAGATCATCAAGTGCCACCATAAGCTATTGTTGAAGACCACCAGAGTCCATTGCAATTCAAGATCCACCTCAAGCTATTAAAATTTCTATAGAGGAACCTTGCTCTGATACCAATTGTTGGACTCAAGGAACATTGAGAGGGGGGTGAATCATTGTTCAACAAATTCAACAATTAAATCTAGATCTTAAACCATTTATACCACATAATCAGAAATAAATATGCAAGCACATGAACAAGATAATCAAAGCACCATAACACCAATATTTTTACGTGGAAACCCTGTCAAGGGAAAAACCATGGTGGAGATTAATCCACAATTATACTCTATTAAAAGTATGAACAAAAGGGAATGCACTTGCATTCAGGCACACTGCCTAGAGCTAACTACTCAAAATAAGGAAGGCTCACTGCCTTACAAAGTGTCTTTGATTACAATAAAAATTTGAACTGAGAAGATAACATCTCCAAATGCCTAGATTTAGTTCCAATGAAGCTCAGTACATGATCTTCAACCCTTCTAACTGATTTTGTATTTTTTCTCTGCTCTGCTATGCTCTTCTCTGATTTTTTTCCCTTCTAAAATTGTGCATAGATCTCTCAATCACCCTTCTAATACTTGCACACACACTTGTTCTTCTCTTCAAACATATTTGTACACTTTCACACTTTCTTCTCACACACTTACACACATCTACCTTAATTCACTACTCAACAATCTTCTTATGCACAAGCAAAATTCGCTCAAGTGATCTGCTTCCATTCACACATATGCGATTGCTCTTCTCTTCAACACACTAACACACTCTGTATGTCACTATTCATAATGAATTACCGATCTCATATATATATATCCGCTAACAAAGATTTCATCGCTTCAAGTCAGATTTAACAAAACATGAAATATCCTTCAATCGTTGGCTCAAATCACAAGTTAAATTTAATGTGCACCCACCAAAGATGGCTAAGACATAGGTAGGACCAAAAAAAAATTAACCAACAAAAGAAACAAATAATTAAGTACACCTTATACATTAGCGACATGCGACATTCACTAGGTCAGGCACAATGAGCAAGTAAACAGAAAAAAATCCTGCCAAAGCATTCAACCGGATCTCCTAACTCGTACACTAATCAATGCAACATCACAAAAATTAACAACAAGATAGTGTAAATGCTTAAAAAACTCTCTTGGAGATCCATGACTCAAAATGATGATCTGGTGAGGCGTACTGATTGACTAACTAACTAGATACCCTATTCTTCATACTTTCTACCAATAGAAAACTAATCTTTACATATCTTGACGGTACAGATAAATTTTGATCTACGTACCAGAGGGATGAATTAGGTTGCCATCAATGAAAACACTAGAAGCCACATGCCATCAAACAATCCATATTCCAAAAACATGTAGGGTTGAGAGCATCACATTATTGAGAGATATCTATGAGACAGGGTAGAACGGTAGTTCAGAGAGGTCTAGGATAGACCTAATGATGCATATAGGGCTATTTTTGTGAGATTGGCCATAGAGGTTCCCACATGGGGACCAACTGTCCCAACTCCAGAGGTAGTAGAAAGCTTCAAAAAATTGGTGGCTAGCCTTGGGAATATGATCAGGGATAGGCAATAGCTCAGATATTCTTGCATATGATGCTTGTTTTGTCCCTCCTTGATGATTGACGGATCTAGTAGGTGTTCCCCCTAGAGGGAGACATAGAGGTAGAGAAGTTAGGTGAGGTAGGGGACATGATGGCTAGGAAAACCAGGATGGTCAAGTTTTGAGGGCTCCTCTGGTTGTATAGTAGCAACCTCCTCAGTAGTCTCCAGTAGTTCAACAGTAGCCAGGACCACCACCACCACCAGATGCTTGAGATGCACAGATACAATAGTTGTAGCAACATGTGCAAATATTGACTAGTGAGCGGGATCAAGCTCTCCAACAGGTTTTGGTTATTACTCTAAGCAAGACTAGGCTCGACAACAGGTGGTTGTGGTCACAATCAAGATAGATCAGGCCTTACAAAGAGTACAGGCTGTGACAGGAGAGAGAGACCAGGAGGTGGCTAGGAGACATCAGATTGAGACAATGATGGTGGCCACACATGGTTAGAAAATTTCAGTGTGGTTGTATACAGAGGTTGTTACAGATGTTGTGTATTACAAGTAGCATTGCCATCAAGATGTACCAACGACAATTAGACAACTAGATTTTTCACAGCGTAGTGACACATGGCCACAAGCAGAGGATCAACCTGAGAGGCAGGCTGGAGAGGGTAGCAGCCATCAGGGCTAGCTATTATGTATAGACACTTTGATTTTCCCCCAATTCTTTATCACATATATACATTCATGGGCTCCTTTTTGATAGCCTCATGGATATTGTACTTTTGATTGATGTTCATACACTAATCTGGATTTTGTACCATGACACTCATTTTTTGACTATATATGATACGAATATGGATGATTCATACTATGATGTGTTTACTTTATTTCATGTATGGATGGATATGATATTGATGCATTTTATTTATGCCTATGTGATATGTCATGATCATGACATGGATGGATGCAATGTTATGTTAGTTTTCATTATCTTTTCATGATATGATATGGATGGATGATATGTAGATGTTTATGGATGTAAATGATGTGGATGTATTTATTTTTGTATATTTTCTATGCATTTTATGATGATGATGTATGCATATGGATGTATGGATGCAAATGTTTATGATATGCAACGATTGAAGATGCTTAGAATAATAAATGTATATTATTCATCATGACTTAAATGAGAATGCAGAATGTATGATATGATAGACAATGATTATGTTGATGGATGCTATGATTTCTGCTATGATTATGAGATGCATGTATGTTGATGGTTTGTGGATGTAGGGTGGATGCATTTGATGATGTTTTTGTTGATTTTCATAATACCAGGTTAGCGCAGAGAGAAGATAGAAGAATAAAGAATGAATGACCGTTGATGATGATCTCTTCAAAAGATCCAACAATTCCTTGATCCATCAAGACTTTATTAGAGATGGTGATGAGACAAGATGGAATGCAGGATGAGGAGATGCTCACACTTTAGGATTGGGACTTTTCATCATTCCTTATTGTTTGATATGACACATAGACATGATGCATCAAGGTATTGATAACTAGAACAAAATTGTATCTAGTGTAATGGAATTTGACTCGACAAACATATAGGATAGTTTTTGTTCACATATTGACATATGAAAACCTCATTGGAATGCAAGTTAGAAGCTTAGAACATATTGGACCAAAGCACACACAATAATCAACAACATACTCTAAACCACCTTCCTACACACAACTAAGCAAGTGTGCACCAAGATTATTTTACAAGAGTACCAACAAGCACAACAAATGAAATATGATGATCAATGCCCCATTCCTTTCTCTCTAAATAATTTTGTTAGACATCATCAAGAGGTCCTCAGAATCGGTCATTTAAGATAAATCATAAGAAAAGATCAAAGACAAATAGTTAATGTTATCTATAGCTCTTTCCTAGTTTAAGTTTAGCTAAAGTGATGTTTGATACTGATGTCCATCACAGGAAGGATACATCCTAGGATAGGTTGATCATAGGGTTGTTTGATGTTAGGATGATGATGCTAAGATGAGCTATTGCTATAAACTTCACTGACACATTTACCTATGATTTAAACTTTAGATTTTGACTTTTAGGTTCGCACTTTACAACTTGCTATACTTGCTTTCTACTTGTTTCATCAAAGGTTGAAGATGACAATCGATTTATTATGGGTGAAAGTTTATTGTGGGTGTAAGTGAAATGGGATGGATGGGTTTTGGATTTTCTTGGAATATTTCAATGTTTTTGGTATTTTAAAAATGTTTTGAGGTTGTTTTTGGTATTTTTGAAATTTTATACGAATGTTTAGGATTTTCTAATTTTTCGAGGCTGTTTAGGGTTTTCTGAGATATTTTGAGGCTTTTTAGGTCTTTTTTGAATGTTTTCTAGTGTTTTTGTGTTTTCTGAATATTCAAATGTTTTGGTTTTTTTGAAGAGAATATCTGGATGTTTTTGGTATTTTCAAGAGTTTTTCAAATGTTTAGGAGTTTTCTAAGAATTTCTAAGTTTCAACAAAGAACCTAACCTAAAGACCTATCCTAGGGGCCTCGAGGGTTGATCAAAGATAAACCTTGCCTACATTATACACACAAAGACCACGTAGTTCAACTGACTCAACACATTTACAAGATGAAAATATGCACAGATGAAAGATGACAATTTATTATGACAAACTCCTAAAGGACTGACCTAGGGTGTCTTATGGGCACATTAATGATGGCCTTGCCTACGTTCAAGGTCAAAGACCCATAGTTCGACAAGAGGACTCTATTTTTGGATTTTTGATGTTTGACCTTTTTAGGGATTTTGATGTTTTCTGGATGTTTTGGATTTTTCCTTTATAATCTTTTGAATGTTTTTGGATTTTAGTTGTATAGGATTTTGCAAATGTTTTTGGTGTTTTCTAATAAGATGTCCAATTACCTCAAGATATACAAGAACCCGATTATGAATCATAATGAAATGCCCCCAATGTGACATGTTAGCCTACTTCGATAAAGGTAGAACAAAATTACCTTTCAAATATTCCAAGTAGTACTAAAGGGTTCATGATACCTCACAGTGTCAAGCCATGATAAGGACGTGGAGGAGGGATAAACGACGATGCATAAAATGGTAGGAAAAAAGAGCCAAAGAATAGATGGAGATGCTTTATTTACGCAAGGCGCCTGTTTGCCAGGTTTTCACCAAGGTACTTTCCCAAAGCGCCACCAAAGTGGCTTTCACTAGAGGATGATTTTTTTCTTTAATTTTTCAATCATTTTTCTCATTTTTTTGGATTTTGATTATTTTATGATTATTTTATATTTTATGATTTATACCCTTCAAGATTAGGCATAAATTTTTTTGAGATGCAATTTGTTGGTTGGCTCCTATAAGGGTTCACCTTCAGGGGTTGACATTTGGTATGCTCCTGATCCGTAGCTTGTTGTGATGACAAAGGGACCTAACCAATTAGGCTCAAAATTTCCTTTGTTGTCTTGATTCAAAATATTCTTTTGATTCTACTTTAAGAAAAGATCACCTACTTGGAACGATCGATATTTGATTCTCTTGTTATAGCTTCATTTCAGTCAGTTTTTGTACACATGCAAGTGATTAAGGGCATCAAGACGACGTTCATCTAGGAATTCCAACTCATTCAATCGAGACACTCTATATTCTTCCTCAGTTATCAGGTTCTATAGTGATACTCACAATGATGGGAGCTCAACCTCAATAGGAAAGATGAATTCTGATCCATAGAGTAGGGAGAAAGGGGTTGCACCTATAGGTGTGCAGATACTGGTTTGATAAGCTCAAAGAGTAGGATTTAGCTACAGATTCCAGTCACGACCAACTTCATTAACTATTTTCTTCAGTATTTTCAAGATAGTTTTGTTCATAGCTTCTGCTTGACCATTGCCTTGGGGGTAGTATGGGGTAGAGAATCAGTGTTGGATATTGAATTTTTGGCACAACTCTTTCACATCCTAATTTTTGAAAGGGGTTCCATTTTCTGAGATGAGGGTTTGTGGAGCACCATAAAGAAAAAATAGGTAATTCAGGATAAACTTGGATATCTGCTTCCCCATTATGTAGGTCATAGGAATGGCTTCAACCCACTTAGTAAAGTACTCAGTGGAGGTTATGATAAACTTATGGTCATTGGATGAGGTTGGAGTGATTTTTCCTATGAGGTCCAGTCTCCACTATGAAAAAGGTGATGGTGTGATCATTGTTTGCAATTCTTGAGCTAGAGCATGAATCAGATCTCCATGCTGTTGACACTGGATGCATTTCTACACATACTAATAAGCTTCTTTTTCCATGGTTGGCCAATAGTACCCCATCCTCAACAGTTTCCTAGCTAATGTCATACCGCTAGAATGGGACCCACATATTCCATCGTGTACCTCTGTTAAATCAATTAAGGCTTCCTCTTGGTTAATACATCATAGTAATGTCCCTTTGATGCTTTGACGGTAAAGGGTATCACCTAGGATCACGAATCAGGATGCCTTTTTAACAAAGGTATATTTAAGGTTCAAGGTGATACCAAATGGTAGAGTTCCTCTGTTAAGGTAAGTAAAGATGTCATGGTACCACGAGGATCTAGGACCAACAATGAAACATGCAAATTAAAATTCATGGATTTCAAAAGTTGGTATGAGAAGTTGTTCTACCAAGAATTCACATTGGAGGATGTTGTTCAACATGTCTAGTAGTGATCTGATTGTTGCCATGGTGTTTGTTGCTCTATTGTTCATGCAAGGAATCTACTCAAAATTTATGTCTATAAAAAGCACTTTGAGGGGTGAAAGCACAAACCTGTGTCACAGTTTCGGCCAAATAAAGTAATTCGCGCGGATTACTTTCGGTCGATAACGTTTCGGCCGAATCCACGAGGCAGCCACATGGCGCCTATGTGGCTTGAACTTTTCAGGCGAGTTGCTTTTGGCTGAAACATTCTCGGCCGAAAGATGTGAACACGACGCACATCTGGCAAGACCTGCTCGGTCGAGTGTATTTCGACCGAAACACTATCGACCGTAAGTGTATCGACCGAAAAGCGGTTATAAAATCCAAAAAAAAAAACCAGGCCCACTATCTGGAACGCTTGGGCCAAAGTATTGGGGGCAAGAGCTTGTCGGCCAATCACCAGTAATAGCGACTATATTTTTCCAGGTTCCATTCGGAGCATTCACTGGATTGTTTGATTTCTCGTCTCGTTTGTGTCTAGTTTGAGAAATTTGCGATAAAGTTTAGGGAAATTTGTGATTTCTCATTTGTTAGGGTTTGATTGAAATGCAAAAATCAAGTTTTGTGATGGATATTGGCCGAAAGGTAGTGAATGTTGTGAAAATTTTATATATTCACCATTCCTTTCAGAAATTCATCCAGCTATATGAAAAACCTCTTATTTATTTTTAAATATATCAATTAAATAGTCGTAATTTTGCCAAAGAGTTTGCACAATAGTTAGCATCCACAAGAGCATATTGAAATTAGGCTCCATCTGAGATTTGTGTGTGTTTAGAATAAGAATTTTAAATATCATTTTTAAATTTCAAGTTTCACTCTAAATTCACGCATGCACTGAAAAAATAGTTCATTGTTGCAACTCCATAGTTTACAAAATAAATACATTGTCAATACATCAAGTGGAGATGCATACAATAGAACACCATTTCTTCAAATTAAATGTATAGTAACTCTGAAAATAATCAGAAGCAATACTTTTTAGAAAGTGGAAATAAAACTTGAGCCCTCTTACCAATGCATCTCTGACATCATGCACCTTGTTCTAGTGCAAGCCTGTATTTATAGGCTCTGTTTTGCTTTGTATCACCAATAATCTCCACAAGAACATTGTCCACTTTTGAAATGGTGGAAACGGTTTGCATCTCTCAACAATTTCTCTTGCAACAATCTTTGAAATAAACTTGATTGCAGAATGGCAGTCAACACATACTCTTAAGGTTCTTGACAACTCTCAGAGTTGTTTCAGGGGATGTGTTTAACAATCCAAATGCAATTTCCAACTTCTCACTATGGTGTACGAGGAGTAATTCTTTCTCCTCCTCCTCTACATCATTCAATACAGGTCTCGTATCTAGAATATACCCTGCTTCCTTCATCTTGCAAAACAACTCGTCCAACTTTGCATAGATATACTGTGTTTGTGGGTGCGATCTATCTCCCACACAAAAGGTGTGTACCATTTTATGAACTTCAATCCAACTACAACCTGGTGTCTTTTCAACTCCTCTGTCACTCATGAATTTTCTTACCTGTTGAGCGTCAAAATGGGAGCTTTGAAACAAGGTATGGAAATGTATTAAAGAATAAAGTAAAGGGGGTTTTGTCAAATGTTATAGTTGTAACTTTCTTGGTAGACATATATGCAAAATTTGAAACCACAAGCAAGAGTTTTTAGATTATTCCATGTTACAATTATTTTTTTACTTGCCACTCAATTGAAATTTCAACATTGAAATTAAAAAGGTGATAGGAGCAATGATGACTATGTTCTATGACAAAAGAAGCTTGTATGTGAGAAGATCACAATCATGAACTTTGTATTATAGGTGCAACAAATTTTAGGAGTCAGCTGATAGCATAATTTGATTCACTTTTACTAAGAATAAATAACATTTCATTTGGGTGTGCTGATGGAGACTGTATCTCTATTAACTCACATGTGTCAAAGATACATAGGCGACTGTGTTGGCAACCTTATAGATAAATCATAAAAGCCAACATGAATTGGGAAAGACCACAGATTTGTACACTAAGAGAGAATCAATCCATAAAACTCAGAAATCAATGGTTCCAGGGTAATCTATCAATTCTCTTACAAATGTTAGGGCATGCACTAGGGCATGATATTTTAAGAGGGGATGACCATCAGGCTGTACAAAATCCATCTCACAAGAAACCCGTTTTTTTCTCACTATTATGTGTATGAAACAAGTTGGGGGATTTAATTGGATAATGCTTCTACGCCCAGAACACAGGAGCCCAGAACACAAGAGCTAAGCATTTTGTGCAAGTAATCTGTTAACCTGAGCTATAATGGTGTTTGGAGAAATGGTTTCTCATTTATGAGAATAGTCTGTCAAAGTGATTGAAATATCTCAACAACACCAGACAAACAGCAATTGGTAACTTAGACCAGTCTTCAATTCATCTGCATTGTAACTGGTCTACAAGACGTTTTAAAAAAAATCTGTAATGCATCTACATGAACCTGATTCTGTTACTAATAGATCTGATATGTCTGATGACCTGCAGCTCTATCTCATCACAGGTATGGATATTCATCTACAATTTTTTTTAAAGTTGTGATAGTGTAAATGCAGGTGTGGCCTAGAGTTGGAAATACAAGCCTTTTATTTGTTATAGGCCATGGGTGTTGCTGAAGAAAAGTGATAGGTATTTATATTTTACAAATTCAACAAACAATCTTGAAGCCCTTACAGTGCAATATGTAGGAGATAGGTCAATTGTGTGCAAGACAATCAGGCGACAATCTAAATTTGACTTGTGTTAGGTGAAACTTCAATTTCTTCATTAATAATGGTAGGTGTCATTTGCAATAGTGAAGGAGATGTGAGATATCAATGTTTTAGCACAATCCTTTGAGAGTGACCATAGGGCCACATAAATTACTTTTTGGGGATGCTTGTTCCTGACTCTAAGCTCAAATTGCTAAGGGAGGGTGCACCTCAGTGACAACTATCCATTATGTTCCTTATTTTCATTTTGTGTTGCTGGCATGACTCAGATTGGGTCATGTTTGTGAAGTGGAGAATCCTATTGAAGGATTTTATAGCCATCTTTGGGTTTCTAATTTTGTTCCACAGAATGAATTGTAAGACTAAATTGTAGACATAAATGGTGCTCAAAATGAGTTTAAATTTGATGGGCAAGAGAACAATTATCAATGACATTCTGATCGTCATAATGGAGAGCAGTGCTAGCTTGCAGTATCCCTCATATGTTGCTGCGAAGGCAAAGAAATAAATGGTAAACACTTGATTCCTAGATTGGTTTGCTAGTGCCATGCACTTTGTTCCCATATAAAAAATGTATAAATGAAGTTTTGAAGCCCAGCCTCTGCATGTCCATAGTTGAAAGGATCAAAGGCATGTCCACCTCTTACTAGCAGAAGTAAGAAATGATAGCTTTTACTAGAAATGATCAAAGGCATGTCCATAATTAATTTCATTCACATATTTCTTAAAATTTTGCTATCACATATCATTCATATATAAGCTTATCAATAAGAAATGATAGCTTTTACTATTTCACCACTTTAATTTCAATCATATAATAGACATCAACTTCATAGTTATTGTATAAGAAAATATGAGCTCCCATTTTTTATGTATGAGATTTAAGGGTATTTTAACAACTTTAATTTCAATCATATAAAATGTGTCAACTTCATAGAATATTGTAGCTCCTATTTTTTAGGTGTTAGATTTAAGGGTATTTCAACACTTCAATTTCAATCATATAAAATTTGTCAACTTCATAGAATACTATAGCTCCTATTTTTTAGGTATTAGATTTAAAGGTATTAGAATACTATAGCTCCTATTTTTCAATCATATAAAAGATGTCAACTTCATATTATTGTATAAGAAAATAGGAGCTCTGATTTTTAGGTATTAGATTTAAGGAGATGTATTTGAGATGGGGTCAAAAAATTTCATCACATACTTCCTAAAATTTTGCTATCACATATCATTCATATATAAGGTTATCAATATGAAATGACAACATTTACTATTTCAACAATTTAATTTCAATCATATAAAAGATATCAACTTTATAGAATATTATATATCAGCTTTTACTATTTCAATAGTTTAATTTCAATCATATAAAAGTCATCAACTTCATTGAATAGTGTAGCTCCGATCTTTTAGGTATTAGATTTAAGGGTATTTCAACACTTTAATTTCAATCATATAAAAGGCATCAACTTCATAGAATATTGTATAAGAAAATAGGAGCTCTATTTTTTAGGTATTTGTTGTGAAATCTCTTTATACACCTTAACTAACCTTAGCCAGTCCACTAGTGTTTCATTTTCAAATCTCATGTCACTAGTATTTCTAATTTTTCCAATTTGAAAGTATATTTTTAATCTTTATTTTGATGTATTTTGGTTGTACCACAAGTCAATTAGGATCCTAATCTTCCACCCAGGAGTGGTTTTCTAAACCTTAGCATGACCTAGACCAATGAGAATGATTTATATATTCTTATGTACATGTATGTATGTATGTGTGTATGTATGTATTATATATACATATGTGTACATGTGTGTATGTATGTATGTATGTATATATGCATATATATATGTATGTACATGTATGTATATGTGTACATGCACATATATGTGTATGTGCATATGCATGTATATATATGTGTACATGTGTGTATGTGTGTATGTATGTATGTGTGTATGTGTGTATGTATGTATGTATGTATGTATGTATGTATGTATATGCATATATATATGTATGTACATGTATGTATATGTACATGCACATATATGTGTATGTGCATATGCATGTAGATGTATTATATATACATATGTGTACATGTGTGTATGTATACATATGTATGTACATGCATGTATATATGTGTATGTGTGTATGTGTGTATGTGTGTACATGTATGTATGCATGTGTGTACATGTGTGTATGTATGTATGTATGTATATGCATATATATATGTATGTATGTATGTATGTATGTATGCATGTATATATGTATATGCATATACATATGTACATGCACATATATGTGTATGTATGTATGTATGTATTATATATATGTGTATGTGTATGTATGCATGTATGTATGTATGTGCATGCATGTATATATATGTGTATGTGTGTATGTATGTATGTACTTGAGTATATGTGTACATACACACATACACATATATATGCATGTACATGCACACATACACATACATATATAATACATGTACATACATACACACATACACATATATATCATGTGCATGTACATACATATATATATGTATATACATACATACATACACACATACATATACATACATACACACATACACACATATACATATATACATATATATATGCATGTACATACACACACACAGATATATATATATATACATGCACGTACACACATGCACTCCCACATACATACATGTGTACATACAGATATATGCACATGTATCTATATGTTTATATTTTATTCCTAAGGAATTTATTTCAAAGAATTTTAACTTTATTACTTTAATATGTTTTAAGTTAGATCGAAAAATTAAGGAAATGTTAACCTTTTTATAATTTCTATTGTTTGATTTAAAAAATAATTGATTAAAAAGAAAGGCTAGATCATATATGACCAATTGTACATTTGAAGAGTACTTTTTTATTTTGATCAAAATTTTAGTATAGAGTGGTTGAAAGGATAAATTTGTTTTTTCCATATTTACTCTTGGTTGAATATTACATGCATGCCTATGATTTAATAGGTTCACATAGCTCGATAGATATCAAGTTTGAACTAGATAGATCATTAGATACATTTAAATTCAAAAATGTTTTCTAGTTTTGAAACTTGAAAATTTTACCTTTAATTTAAATATATATTTTTTTAGTTTTGAAAAAATTTCAATTTAAATTTGTTTAGTTCATTATGTAATTTTGTTTTAATGATATGCATATCTCTATCTATTTATATATATCATTGCCGATGAGGGATCTCATCATTCCCCTCGTTCTGAGCGAGAAGCTCAAACTAGATCAAATGTATTTCAGGATAGTATTGCTAGATTGGACAATGCTCTAAAATGTTTAGAGCAAAAAATTCACAACTCCCCCAATTTGGCTAATCGAGATAGATTAGTCACTATTAGACAAGAGATTATTAAGATGATTGAGACAATTCGATCATACAATCCTTATGATGAAATCAGCATTGAACAGTTTTATTTTTCTCTTGCTAGGAGTGTTACTGGCACAGTGAAACATAGAGAAGTTGCCAAATTAGTTTCAGGTGAAAATGTGTTATCCATGTTCCCATTTTATAGAGGAAAAAATAAAATTAGAGGATATGTGGTTACGAGGTGTGAAGATCCTCTTGTTGCACCATTCATATACCCTAGATGGTTGGCAGCACATCATAGATGGCCTCACAATGATGAGCTGCCATTGTATTTTGTCAAACAGTTATATGCAGAATTTCATTTACATATAGAGGTGGACTACACATCTTATCCTGAGCATGCTGGCCAAGGTAAAGGCCATTTTTCTGACAAACCACAGTTTAGACCTTCAAATTTTCCACCGCCTGTGGACAAGAGGGCATTAGTTGGCCCAAACCTTTTGGTTTTACCAAAACGTTTGGAATTGGCAGCAGCAGGGGAGGCAGCAACAGGGTCCACTCAGAGTCAGATTTTTGAAAACATTGCCTCTATTACGACGCAGATTGATCAGATTTCATCTGATCGAGTTGGTAGATATTTATTACGCCCACGGATCAACCTTCCTCCCACTGAGGCTACATCTGCATCGTATGATCCATTTATTAGTGCCGATCTACCTACTCTTGCAGATGTCGAGCATATGACCCACACGACTCTGCGTAATACGTGTAGACTCTCAATTTTGGATTTACTAGCAGCATATCAGGTTATCAGTGAGGACCATGGGATTGCTCTTGACAGGGTACCAGAATTTATTAGACAACGATATCCTCATACACATATGAGCCACAGGGTGGCAAATGCAGCTCAGGATATTCCACATCAGCCTACAGAATCCCGTGCACATCATGTTTCTGTTGATCCTTTAGCTTGTCCAGGTGGTCATCAGGATGTTACAGGTCACGTTGAGGCTACTGCGACACCTGATCCTGTCCATGGGACATATAGTCGACTTCTTTTTGCTACTGATATTGTACATGCTACAGAGCCCCCTACGATGTCTTTACATTCTCGTGATCTTAGTGACATTGGTAGAGCCTTCAAGCAGGCACAATAGGTACTTTCAATTTATAATTTAAATACATGTATATATTTTTAAAATTGTGTTCTAAAAATTTATGTAATGCATTTTAAAAACTTCTAGGGGTTTAACTCCTAATTGAAATTGTGTACTTGAAAATTTTAAGCAGTATGGTGAATTCCCAGACTTTGGAAATTTGGAGCATGATGGCGATCCCATGCAGTATGCAGATGAGGTACATTTAAATTTAATTTTAAAAAACTAATTACTTGATGTTTAAGTTTGAACACATTGAACTCAAGTACATTGTAAAAATTTTAGATAATTTTACATATATATGTGTACTTGAACACATGCAGGGGTTGGGACAAGGCTCAGGACACAGATCGAGAGATATTGGATCGGGACATGGATCCACACATCTTGGATCAGCAGAGCGATCGGTCCATGGATCGAGGGAGAGGTCGAGGGAGAGATCGAGCCATGTATCGAGGGAGAGGTCGAGGGAGAGATCGAGCCATAGATCTGATGATTCTATTCATACCAGACATCCCTCTCTTTGAGATTTGTTTTATAGTATTACATGTCTGAGATCATTTTATTACATGTTGGAGACACTTTTTATGATTTATGTATTGAACATTTGGACGTGTTACATACTTATGTTTTATGGTACACATATATATACTTGTTATAATTTACATGTCACATTCATACAGTTATGTTTTATGGTTTGAATCTTAGAGGTTTGTTATATACGTGCATTATTATGGTTTGATGAACTCACTTACATTACATCTATAAGTACCTTTATTTAAATTTAAATTATGGTAACTTGTTCAAATGCACTTGTTGTACATATATAGATAACTAAATACATTGTGAAATCAAAATGTTGGACTCCACTATCTAATGGTTGCTATTTGTAAATTTAAAAAGATGGACATGTACATGTAATTAATTTAAATAAATAGTTCAAATGAATTTGTCTTTAATAAATAGGTCAAGAAATAGAAAAAATTGAATGCAAATATGCTTGAGATTAATGCTATACATTTTAAAGTAGAACATAAAAATGCAATTGGAAATAGATGATAGTTAGATTGAATTCTTTAAAGCTCTAAATGTTCATTTTTAAAGTCAGTAAAAGTTATTTATACATTTAAATTGTGCATATATCATGCTCTACATTAACCTAATTTCTAATTCCATATAATCTAATACACATGTTCATTTGAATGTGCATGCAAAGAATTCTTGAACTAGATGATGAGCTATACTTGTGTCAAGTTGAATGCAAATGAAATCATATATATATATATATGTTTGAAAGTGTTCACTTAAGAATGAACCATATAATTCAAATAAAGCATGCAAGCTATTAGTGGAGTTGAATGTAAATGAAATCAAATTTCTAGTTTTGAAAGTTTAAGAATTCCATGTGGAACATTTATATATAGGTAATTAGAAATTGATATATATATTTAAATCTTGAAAGACATGCACATTTAATATTAAATTAAAAATTGATGACAATTCTATATAAATTAAAAATTAATCAAGTAGATCTCTTGGATGACAATTCTATATATAAATTAAAAATTGATCAATCCATATTTAATTGTACTGGAAAGATGGACCAAATTACATACATGGTCTCAAGCTATACATGGTAAACAAAGCTAAATTGATGCCAAAATGTAGCTATCTCAAGCACCCCAAACACCATCACTATGATTCACTACAATGTTCATATATTCCAATGCACCTTAAGGTGAACAAGAAAGGACAAACCAAGAGAACCTGGATACAATCTAACATTAACAAAATGGATAAATAATTTAGTTCTATACTTAAAAGATAGGAGCTAATATTCTTAAGCAAATTTGGATTTTAAAGATGAAATCAAATTATAAGGTCAAGTGATTTTTTATTAGGAGATTGGATTTGAAATGGATGATAGTCTAGATTAAGGATAAGGTACCTAGATGTTGAAAACTTTGGGTGATGAAGAAAGGACAATATGATGTATGGACTAGATTGAGACCAAGTAACCAAATTTTGATGTTTAAGTGATACTTTTTTATTATTAAGGATGGAGAATGGATGTACGGTTGAGATGGATCTAGATGGATAATTTTTAAATGATTCTAGGATGAGGGATGCTTACCTAATGAAAATTTAATAAAATTAGGATGTGATGATTAGGATACATGAAAATCCAAATGATCATTTAAAATTATTGAATGTCGTACATTAGTAATGTATAAAAAATAAAGAAAACTAGAGACAACATTTATGTCTACATTCTTCACCACTTGAAAACACCAAATCAACTAGATAATTTTATACAAGTTTGTGGAGTTGAATGTTCAAATGAAATGAAAGATTTGAATGTGAACTTAAGAATTCCACGGAACATAAATAAATTTAAATGCAAAATTGGAACATAGACTAGGTTTTGTACATATTGTTGCACGTATATATATTCAATCTAGCTCATGTATATAGGTGGAGTTGAACAAATATTTAAATTCAAAGATTTGAAAGTGAAAGTTTAACAATTCCATGTGTCAAACATAAAAATTTACAATCAAGGAATCTAGAGAGATGATATAAAGGAATTTCTAGAGATTCTCAAGAGTGAACTTAAAAGAATGAACCATGTCCAACATGTAAAAATGCAATTGGAAATTTAGATGATTTAAAGGAATTTAGGCAAAATGTAAATTAAAACATTTTTAAAGTCACTTGGTTTTGTAGATCAAGCATATATATGATCTAACATACATGTCACATTCTAAAAAAAAAACCATTCTAAATCATGTCACATGTCCAATCAATACAAATATATAAATTATCTAGATTTGGAGTCATAAATGTGTACACATGTATCCAAAAAACAACTTAAAGCTCCTAGTACATAAAATCTGGATCCTCTCTATCTTTAATTATCTCTAAAATCTTCTCATGATCTTCAATAGGCAACCTCCACTTTTGTTTGGCACGTCCTCTTTTAGGTAAAGTTTCTAAATTTATTTTTGTTGCCAAAACTAAGTGACTGTAATGTAGAACCTTTTGTCCTGGCCTATAATCAACAAATATAATACCATTTTTATCTATCTTTATTTGTTGATAATATGTGCCTTCAATAACGACTGATCCAATGGGATACTCTTGTCCATCACCATCTATCATCGATTCGAACAATTTGCTTTTTGGTTGTGTACATCTTAGTAGATAGTAATCTACACCTTCCGCATTTTCAGGATCTGCAACTATAGCGAAAATATCTCCTGTACACACACCACATATTTACATATTTAAGTAAATTATACATTTAAAAGTTGTAAAAATTTATATTTTATATTTGAAACTTACTTAAACATAGAATATATATATATATATATAAATTTAAATCTTGATTTTAACTAAATTAATCAATTTGGACATACCTATAACAACTAAATCAGATACATGTTCGTAATCAGCTGAATATAGTGGATCATAGACATCAACATTGTCATCTTCAACAAAAGGAGGCATTGATATTAATTGTTTCATTTCCCATTGTGAAACATACCCATCTCTAATATTCTCACATTGATCAATATTTGCATTGTCCTCAATGCAATCAATACAAAAACATGATTTTTCTCTCACATTCATTGCATAAGGCCTACTACTCCCCGTTGTCATGATTTGATGTAGATTTCTAATACCATGAATTGCTTGACAATTATAAGGATTTGATCGATCAATATCTGTTTAAATTCAAACTTGAAAATTCAATTTGAAATCATGTATGTACTTGAACTTTGAAATTCAAATTTTTAAAACAAATTTTGACTAGACATACATACCTGTAACTTCCCAAAAATACCGTGTGTTGTATGTTGAGTTGCGAGCAGAAAAATGACTTTTGCACCATTCAACAATTTCGTTTGCATTCCGTATGGCATTACCTACAAGTTACACACAAGTTGGCACAATTTGTCACCTATTACTTTCAAAGAACTTAAAAGAAAATTTAATTTAGTTAAATTAAATATATATATATATATATATATATATACATATCTAATCTTTTAAAAAGTATGAAGCTAAATTGGACATACCAGCAAGTTCATGTTGACGAAGTGCACGCTTCACACATGCTCCTGCTCCATCATGCTCTCCTTTTCCATGTCCACTCTCATAAAAATTCCACAAAAATTTGGTGTTGTGTCTAGCATGTTGACTACTTAACCAAACAAAGGCTTTTGCAGACTTAAATTGTCCTGTGAAATTACAAATAATTAAACACTTGAAAACCAAATTATCTTCAAAAAACAATTTAAGTCTCAAAGTTTTAAAAGTAAATATAAATTAATTAAAAATAATTTAAAAACCAATGTACTTACCAGCACATCCATCAGACCATATCCAGTGTTGTTCTTGATTTATGCCACGTCGTCTTAGGTCTTCAAAAAACATTTTGAAACAATGAGCTACATAGCTTCTATCATGATTTGTATCATCACTAATATAAAAGTGAACCTCTTTGATGATAATTCTATCATCTTTGCTACTTTGTATTCCATCGACCGCTAACTCTGCATGCCTGTAGCAAACTTGCACGAAGATTGCAACTTGCTCTGAATGATAATATTGAATTTGAATCTCAGTTTGAGGACTAAATGTATAGTTCTCAGAGAAATCTACAATAGAGAGAATACAACCTGGTGGAAAACAATTCTTTGAATAACGAAATTGCTTAGATTGCCATCTTGCACCATGAGAATGTTGGATATGTGGATATATGATATTGCGAAATTTACTCATGAATTCATTGTAAGGCAATCCACTCTCTTTGAGAACAATTTTTTTGGCCTCAACTCCTGACTTCGTTAAGTATGTCTCATATTCAAATCTCTTCCAAGTAACTTGCATTTCATTATTGTCAACATGTAAAAGATTCTTCAAATCTCCACAATCATCACATACATTTTTTATACACTGAACGTTGAATTCATCCGAATTTTCTAATTTTTCACATAGAAGAGACTTCACAAATTGTGTTGTGCTTCCAGGGATGGCTAAATTTAGATCAATTGTTGCCATAACTTTTCTATATGATTGTAGGTGTAGATCAAATTCAACATGATTTCGACAACAAGTTTCACGTACTTTATTTATACATACAAATGATGGTCGTAGTGTTTCAAACATCCTTTGACAAATCTTCACATTTAAAAATTCTTGTTTAAATGCTTCAAAAAGTTCACTTTGTGTTGTATCTATAAAATGTTTTGGATGAGAAATTTTTGTACCATCATCACCTATTATTTGTATAGTATCCCTTCTATTGGAAGAAACACGAGATTGGGTGGTCCAATATTCAACAACTTGTTTCTTTACATCTTCTGAAATTCTATCTTTTCGAGGAACCCTACAAATATTTACCCAAATTTTCTCAAATTTTCCATCTATTTCATCTCTCTTTTCAATATATCTTTGAATAGTTCTCCTAGAAACATTTAGTAATTCAGAAATTGCTTGAACTTGTCTTCTATATGATAATTTCTTACTAGAAATTACAGTCATCAGCGCTCTACATGCAACACTTAAATCACTAGACCGACTCTTCTTTTCAATACATTCTAATGCTTCTTGCAGGTTTTCAACAATTGTTTGTTTTAAATCTGATGACTTTTTCCTATTATCAACCCCTAACAACTCCAAAATAGGGGTCATTTCTTTTCATCTAAATAACTTTGCAATTAACTATGCTCTTCCAATTAAAGATTTCTCTTCAAAAAATTCATCCCATATTTTTTTAGAGTGTAATTTTAATGTGCTTTCAGATAACATATCTTCAGATGAAATATTATTGAAAAGAGAATCTTCATCCATCTCCATCAAATTTTCCATACCATAGTCCAAAACATTTATATTAGTACTAGGTTTAGTTTGTTCTTGTACCTGTACATCACCTTGATCATCAATATTTTCCATGGGTTGTTGTTCAGTAGATGTTCCTTCATCCGCTTTTCTCTTTCTTTGTCTTACTCGTGTTCGTTCATACTTCCTCGATCTAGTCCTTGATTTTCCATCACAAATTACACTCAAATTTGAATGATTGCCTACATAGAAATTTGTACACACATAAGCTTTCCATGAAACATGTACATGTAATATAGCATAAATATTTTAAAAAACTTGTAACTAGATGCAAAACATAAACATAAAATATTTAAACAAAAGTTTTTAATAAACATAAACATGCAAAACATAAAATATTTTTAATTGAATAATGAATATATTTCTACACATATTTCTTTGATGTTAATATTTTAATAAAAAAAAAATGAAAACAAACTTCAAATGCATTTTCAATAAAAAACATAATCAATTAAATAAATTAAAGATCAATACACCTTAAAAATATCTCTCCTCTTCTCCAAATGCCTTTTTTTTCGTCAAAATACGTCTTGTAAATTTCAGAAATGATAAACCTTCCAAAATATTGAAATAAATCTTCTTTAATCGAAAATAGTCCAAAAAAATTTGAAAAATTTGTTATTTTCAAATTTTTTTAATTTGATAAATTTGGAAAAAAATAACTTTATTTTATTTCATTCATTTTCGGCCGAGTAGTTATCGGCCGATAACTTTCCGATCGATTAGTTTTCGGCTAATTCATTACCGGCCGATAGGGTTTCGGCCGAAACCTGGTCGACCGAAAACGTGTCGGCCGAAAACATCTAGTTGGCATCCTACATGGCAACTTACTCATCATTTTTCAAAATTTTCTGAAACATTCATTTTTGGCAGAGTATTTCTCTAGTCAGATTGATTTTTTTGCAAAAAATAAAAATACCCTTTTGTAGAGCTTGAAGTGTAGAATCCAAATATAGAATTTTTATAATATTTTGATTAGTTTTGATATCTTTTATTTTTAAAATAATGCAAGTAGGTTTTAAAAAATAAAAAAGAGGCTGATTTGATATTAAAAAAATGATAGTAAAATTTATTAAATTTTTTTAAATATTATATGAGGCATAAGAGGAGAGAGTCTACTTCAAAAGGGTATATTTTGTTTTTTGAAAATGATTGAAAAAATTGAAATTAGTTGACAGCCCGTGAAAACTGTCAAATTCTGACATGTTTGACTTTAAAATGTTATTACGAGAAAAATATACATCAAAATGTGATTTTTTTTTTCCATGCACAGGATATTGAAATTACCTATTTGGAAAAAAAAAAATAGGGAGAAATGAAGTTTTTTTCATTTTATTTCTTGACGGCCCGTGAAGTCACTCTTTTATGAAATTTTCAGCATTCCAAAATTTGTCCTTAAATTGATAAAAACATAATAAAAACAATTTTTTTAAAATTTTTAAAAATTACAGGAATAAACTACACCAAAAGTTCTACATTTTATTAGTTTACACCATTTTGAAATTCAAAACATAAAGACCACTTTTATGTGGTCGAAGTTCAAAATTTTTTTTGCTGTTGGCCAATTCCTTTATAAAGTGTGACACAGGTTTGTGCTTTTACCCTGAGATTCTCCACCATCTTCTTGTAAGGAGTGATCTTTTCATCCTTAGTTTGATAGTCACCATTGACTTGGTTGATAACTAACTGAGTCTCCATACACTTTCATCTCTTGAATCTGCCACTAAACTGTTATCCTTAGACCTATGATTAGGGTTTCGTACTCAGCAATGTTGTTGGTACAAGTAAATGATAGCCTGTATGACTTTGGGTTGCAATCACCTGGAGAGGTGATGAAAATAATGCCTACTTCTGATCCATGTTGGGTGAACGATCCATCAAATTACATCTTCCATTGAGCTATGAGATTGATAAGGAACATTGATTCATTAGGGAACTCA
>VDFB02105785.1:327994181-328028131 GCA_007258455.2 Sequoia sempervirens
AAATCTCTATTCTTGATTTGTTACGCATCTCGCCTGCCATAAGGCCATCCTAGACAAAACACTGCAAGAATCCTCCATTCCCCAAAATATTGATGTCAGCCAATTCGAAGCCATGGTAGGATATCTCATGACACCCCACCATATCACCTTTTCTAACCAGGACTATTCGTCATCCAAATCCAACCATAATGATGCCCTTCATATTGAAGTCCTTGTTCATAAACATAAGGTCAGACGAGTCTTAGTAGATGGCGGAGCAGGAATAAATATATGTTCTTTAAAATTGGTCAAGGCACTAGGCTTTTCTAATGCTTGCGTAGACGCCACAAGAAGCATAGTTATCAAGGCATATGATGATGAAGAACATTCCTCTCAGGGCGTAGTTACACTCCCAATTAAATCGGACTAGTCATTGTCGACACCACTTATCAAGTTCTGGATTTAGACCTGCCATACAACATTTTACTCGGTCGACCTTGGATCCACGCTCTGAAGGCCATCCCTTCCACGTATCACCAATGCTTGAAATTTCCTTTTGAAGGCACTGAGATTACTATATATGGAGACCCTGATCCGTTCCAATATTGTACCAACTTACGAGGTGTCTCAGAACACCAAGTCCCTACCAATAGGGAAGCTCTGACGTCATTGTCTTCCAAATTCATTGATCCCTCAGCACTCGTGAAGTCTCCTACCTCTTCATCAACCACATCTGCTTCTGCTTCTTCCACCACCATGACCATCTCCATAACACCTTCCACTTCATGTATCACCTCAAGCTTCGACCCGAGGTTCCAAATTCAGGATCAAGGATGTGGAGAGTACACGTTGAATACAACCTATTGCATAACCAAGATGCCCAAGTCTCCCCAGGTCTATGGCAAACCTTGTTTCAGAATACAAGAAAAAGAAACTTTCAGGGTTCCTCCAAATATAGTTTTCATAAAGTGGGGTGAAATGAGTCAAGAGGACACAGATGATATACTATCCTGGATTTATAGAGAACCACTAGACTTAACTCCCTTGCCAGCAACAATATATGGAAAAGGATACAAGATGATAAAAGCAAAAGGTTATGATGGAAAAAGTGGTCTTGGAAAGGATAAAAATGGAAGGCGTGAGCCACTATTAGTTTCAGAAAGACCAAAACATCTTGGGTTAGGGTTAGGTCCACGCGAATCTAGCGATCCAAGTACCAATGTGCTTCCATGTGAGTTAGTGTATGCTTCAGACTGTGTTGAGACAAATGAGGACACCTCCTTTGAAACTGACTCTCACGAATGGGAATTTGGCTTTCAATGATCCTTAAGTGACTGCCTTGATGAATTATTCCTTGAACATAGCGAGCCTACATTTGAGGAACGATTCTGGAAAATGTTTAAGATCGATACAACACCAAATGATGTCAAGTCCATATCATATTCTATTCCCATTTGTCCTAGCCCTGACATACCAACCCAGTCATCCCAAGCTGATGAACATCATTCAGAATCATCTGAGCCATCACTTGCCACTATTGATCCTGACTCTAATACTACTCCCTTTGTCCCTTACTTCGTTTGTGAGTATGAAACAAGCGAAGGAGAATACTGGATAGAATCTGACATAGAGCCAGACGATGAAAATTTCATTTTTAATGTCTCGGCATCCATTTGCATGACCTCCGCGTCATCTCCTCAATTTTCAAATGTTGATGATGGAATATCCTTAGTTTACCCTGACCTTATTGACTGGAACCAACAAGGCCCACCAGTAATGGACACTTTTCAAAATGATGAGGCTTTAGCAAAATTTCTAGGACTATGTGAAGGCATTCCAAATGGGGATCACAAAGCTGGATTTTCTATTTACTTGGATTGTGCTACTTATTTCGAGGAGACTGTACCATCCTCTAGTCGCAAAATTAAAAAGAGAAATAAAACAAAAAGTGACACGTCTCTAGGTGAAAACCAAAAGGCACCTTTTGACGACAAAATAGTAAAAATAAAGGACGTACCCGAGGGTGAAAAACTCCCTAAGGCACCTAAGGGTGGAGGATTGGACTTTCTTCCCGTAGATAGAGAAAAATCAGCAATGCTTGTAGAAGACACCATACCAGTTAATATAGCTACTGTGGAGGACCCCAAAATGGTTCTCTTTGCGACATCATTGATAGAAGTTGAACACCCAGAATTTCAAAAGTTCTCAGAATGCAAGATAAAATTTGCATGGTCTTATGCCAATATGCCAGGGTTAGATCCTGAGTTAGTGTTACATCACTTGCCATTATTGCCAGATACCAAGCCAGTAAAACAAAAGCTAAGAAAAATGCACCTGCAAGTTGCATTATTGGTTAAAGTCGAGCTGAAAAAGTTATTGGATGTAGGTTTTATCAGGTCAATTGACTATGTTGAATGGATATCCAACCTCATCCCTGTCACCAAGCCTACTAGATAGATTCACATATGCACAGACTTTCGAGATCCCAATAAAGCATGCCCTAAAGATGATTTCCCTCTACCGAATATCGATATCATTGTGGACCTTACAACTGGATATGAGATGTTGTCCCTTATGGATGGTTTTTCTAGTTATAATCAGATTCATATTTCCCCTGAAGCCCAACACAAAACTGCTTTCACATGTCCTTGGGGTACATACTATTGGATTGTAATACCATTTGGTCTTTAAAATGTAGGTGCTACATATCAAAGGGCAATGACAACAATATTCCATGACATGATGCACACATTAATGGAGGACTATGTGGATGACCTTCTGGAAAATTCATTGACAAGAAAAGACAACCTTTCAGTATTGGAAAAAGTTTTCAGGAGGCTAGAAGAGTATAAGGTCCGGTTAAACACAAAAAAGTGTGTTTTTGGTGTAACATCAGGCAAGTTGTTGGGGTACATAGTCTCTCGTAGAGGCATTGAAGTTGACCCCGCCAAAGTTAGAGCTATATTCGATATGCCTCCTCCTAAGGGAATTAGTGACCTAAGAACGATACAAGGCAGACTTCAATCTATCAGACGGTTCATCGCTCAACTTGCGAATAGGTGTCAACCATTTCAGTATCTTTTACGCAAAGGAATCCCCTTTGTGTGGACAAATAAGTGTCAGGGATCATTCAACTAGATTAAACAATACTTATTGTCACCTCCAGTTCTCATGCCTCCCATCCAAGGAAAACCATTAATTATGTACATCTCTGCAACTACTTCAGCACTGGGGGCATTACTAGCACAAAATGACTATGAAGAAAAAGAACGAGCCATATATTATATTAGTCGAACACTGGTGGGGTATGAGCTAAATTACACGCCTGTTGAACGTGCTTGTTTAGCAGTTGTATTTGCAGCCCAAAAATTAAGGCATTACATGTTAAATCATAAGACACACTTGGTAGCCAAGATCGATCCCTTGAAGTACCTCTTGAGTCGAGCAACACTGACAGGACGTTTGGAAAAATGGGTCAAAGTCCTCATTGAATATGATATTCAATATGTCGAGCAGAAAGCCATCAAAGGACAGGTTAGGTAATAGTAGACCAACTTGCAGATGCAGCAATACCAGATAGCCATCCTCTTATAACATAATTTCTAGATGAGTTCGTATTTCAAGCAGAGCCCCAACAGCCTTGGCAATTATACTTCGATGGATCTCACACTAACCATGGCTCAGGAGTTGGAATACTATTCATTACTCCACAAGGAGATTCCATCCCAAGGTCATTTCGCATTGCATTTCCATGCACTAATAACATGGTAGAGTATGAAGCACTAATTATAGGACTCTGAATGGCTATCAAGTGGAAAATCAGGAATTTGCAAGTCCTCGGTGATTCTCAGTTAGTTATCAACCAAGTCAATGATGAGTACGAAACCAAAGATGAGAAACTAATCCCTTATAAATAGATGGTTGATAGTTTTCTAACATATTTTCATAGGCTATCCTGTGAATTGATTCCAAGAACACAGAACAAGGCTGCTGACGCTATGGCAACAATTGGATCTTTGCTTGATATTCCCAGCAATGTCCCACAATTTGAGTTTTTGGTTGAGCAATTATTGGTTCCTGCCTATGATGTCCCCGAGTCTGAAATGGTCTGTGAGCTTGTTGGTTCCAGTTCCCCTTGGTATAAGGACACTTTTGACTACCTTCATTCACAAATCCTTCCTCAAAACCTTTCTAATAACCAAAGGAAGTCCTTTATCCGCAAACCTACACGTTATACCATCATCAGCGACACCCTTTACTGCCATAGCTTTGACAATGCCCTTTTCCGTTGTCTTGACACTAATGAAGCAAAAATGACCTTATAGGAAGTGCATGCGGGTATATGTGGGTCCCATTCGAGTGGCCCGACCTTAGCTAAAAAGATTATGAGACTTGGGTACTATTGGCCGACACTAGAAAAGGATGCATTGGAATTTGTAAGAACATGTCACAAATGTTAGATTCACAGTGATTTAATTCATGCTCCAGCACAAGAGTTGAGGCCGATCACTTCTCCTTGGCCTTTTTCACAATGGGGACTTGATCTCGTGGGAAAGATTCACCCTACATCCTCCAATGGACACAAATTCATTATCACTGTGACTGAATATTTTACTAAGTGGATCAAGGCCATTCCACTCACTTATTCTGGGCAAATATATCTCCCGGTTCATGTCCTCAATTGCATGTTTTGATGCAATGCACAATCCATCATCACGGATAATGGTCATCCTTCAAAAGAAATTCCAGTCAGTATTGCCCGTAGCTTTCCCATATCAATCCAGCTTTTCAACACCTTACCCACAAGAAGCGTTAAATTGATCATCAAACCATTATCAAATTCTTAAGATTGTCAATATTGTTAGCACATCCAACTCAATACTGCTTTGTGGGCATATATATAATCAAATTACAGGTGCCCTTTTAAAGCCCTTCTCTTTTGTTTGAAATTACATCTTTCCATAAGTTGAAATTCCATCTTTAAGCGTCTCCATAGAAATGCCTGGCCGATGAATACAAACAATTAAGGTAATTGAAATGTAGATAGACCACAGGCGTAGAACAGGAATCATTTGCAAATATAAAATAAATGCATCTTGATTATAAGGTGATGACTCAGTTTGACATTGGTGTTCAGTTCTCTCCCAGGAATCCAGGTAGTGGGATAGAAAAATGAAATTTGGGCTTAATTGGGCCCTTATCGTATAGCATGTTTGGTTGAGCATATCGTTAACTACTCCTGAAGGTGAACAATTGATAGAGCCAATCAACAGTCTACATTTGTGCAAATTCTATGCATAGCGTCGGAAAGCCTGGTAAAAATACAAAAAAAAAAATTGGAAAATCAAAAAAATTGTCACCTTGATGAAAACCTGGCAAACAGGCATCCTGGTGACACCAAAATAATAATAATAATAATAAAAATGAATAAAATGACAAAAATAAAGAGAAATAATTCGTCCAATAGTGAAAACCTGGTAAACAGGCGCTTTGGATAAGTACCATGGTGAAAACCTGGCAAACAGGTGCCATGAGTAGTCAGTCATTGTTGTGCCATCTACTGTCACTCTATCTACCTTTGTCCCTAATGAACATACTCTTTTCCGACATTCGTCATAACACTTCATCCTAATATCATGATATTTCTGTCCATGGCTGACAATGGTTGAAATCAAGTCTTGCATATTGTCCACTGTCCATGCTAGTCATACCTTTTCTTTACATTTCATTTTTTTCCCTGGCTCATACTCAACTTGACTAGGGGAAAACTTTTATCATGAGACTGCAGTGGGTACCACACGTGATCCTAAAAATTAGAAAATGTCCTAAAAAAAGACCTAAAAATTAGAAAATGTCCTAAAAAAGACCTAAAAATTAGAAAATGTCCTGAAAAAAGACCTAAAAATTAGAAAATGTCTTGAAAAAAGACCTAAAAACTAGAAAATGTCCTAAAAATCAGAAAATGTTTTGAAAAAAGACCTAAAAATCAGAAAATGTCCTGAAAAAAGACCTAAAAATAAGAAAATGTCCTAAAAAAGACCTAAGAATCAGAAAATGTCCTTAAAAAAGACCTAAAAATTAGAAAAAAGTCTTGAAAAAAAGAAAAAAAAAGAAAAGAAAAAAAAGAGACCTAAAAAATTGAAAAATGTCCTGAAGAAAACACAAACTTCCAAAACGGAATCATGTCAGTCAACACAGTCACGTCAATTCAACTCTTGATTAGTCTTTGTCATTGTTGAACTACGTTGTCTCTGCGCATTTGCTATGTAGGCAAGGCTCATCTTCGAGCCCCCGAGACATTAGGTCAGTCCTATTAGGTTTGTCAAAATCAATCATGACTCAATCTTTCATCAACAAGACAAAGTCTTTGGTCGTGTCGAACTACGAGGTCTTTGAGTACATGACGTAGGCAAGGCCATCTGTCGATGGGCCCCCGAGACCGCACTAGGTCATTCCATTAGGGTTCATTGCACAATTTTTGCACACACATGAAATAGTCTTTAAATTTGAACGAACAATCTACCCAAGTGAACTTCGACAATCTGTCAATGGAACATGACAATCATTTTGGCATATCAAAATCGGTCAATCTCAGTCAAACTTAGTCAATCCAGTCAAATCTTGCTTACTCTTCAGATGTGTCCTTCTGAAGGGTAGCCCGTCATTTAATCATGCCCTAGGATGTTTCCTTCCTAGGCATCGTCATCGTCATTCAACATTTTGAACAATCCTCTTGACATTTAAGGATCACCCCTCTTGACATCAATGTTCTTTTAGATGTGTCCTTCTGAAGAACAACCCCTATCATTTATGCCTTAGGATGTGTCCTTCCTAGGCATCGTCACTGTCACCTGGCATTTTGAGGGATCCTCTTGACATCAACATTATTTAGGATGTGTCCTTCCTGAATTTGGCAATCTTCGACACTCGTCATCTTGGCATCATCAAAACCTTGACACCCTGGCATCTCGACATCAAACCATACATCTCGACATTAAAACTCTTGGCATCCAGACACACTTGGAAAACACTTGGCACTTGTCTATTGATTTTTCATCATGTTACAGTTTTAATGGTCCGAACAACTGAGATTTAGAAGCGGTATGTGATGTTTGTTTTGTCATTGACACTCATATTACTAGTTCTGATGTTCCTAACTCGGGTTAAGCGTGGCGTATCATGATGATAGTTTAACTGTTTTCCACGCCAATCATGTTGCGTTTCACCAAAGGATATCCACGGAAAGCAGTTTAGAAAGCGACGTTCATGGTTGTCGCGTCTTTTTTCTTGTGGTTGAACATAACAAAGGCGGGCAAATGTGCCCTTTGTATAGTCCTTAGTCATCTTGTTTGTATTTATTTAATTCAAGTGATGATGACCTTTTCCTTGATTTCGTCCTTATCATGGTGTTTTTTGGCCATTGCAATAATCTACCCAATGATGATAAATATAAAAATGTAATCATGAAAGTTAGTTCCCTTATCATTTCTCATCTAGCTTTCCATCTTTATCCTCCTTTCTCTTCCACGCTAATATCCATCCCTTCAAGCTAACCTTTCCTTTCATCTTCAATCCTCTAGTCTTCTCATCAATTCGAAACACCCATGTTCTTGGACCCCATACATCCTCTAGAGCATTTGCCTCTAAGTCATTCTTCCTCATCTTATTTCCTTTAGAGGCTTTGGCTTATTTTTCTTTGTCCTGATCGACGGGTTGCATTACTCGTAAGAGAGCATCATAGACACATAAAATGTCTAAGCCTTGACATCATTTTCCTGCTTCATCCTCGTCCTTAATTCGAATAATTTTTGATTATTCAATTATGTTTGGTCTCTTCCTCTGTAATTAAATAATTTTTTGTAATTTATTTAATTAATTACCTAATATTTGCATTCTGCTCCGTGATTAAAAGAAACTAATTCGTCACTAATTTCTTCCTCTTCTTCAATAGTTAAATAAATTATTATTTATTTAATTATTTTGTCATCTTTCATCTATAGTTAAATAATTGCTAGTAATTATTTATCTATTCATGGTCCTTTAATTCTTCCATAGTTAAACAATTATTAAAATTATTTAACTATCCCATGCCACCTCTCCTAATTTAATTATTTAAGGTCTAATTTCCATCTCTCCATTTAATTAGATTAATATATTTAATTAAATGCTCCTCTTTACATTTTCTCCAAATAAATAATTTGAATAAATAATTTATTTTCCACTTGTCCATTTCCTCTATTTTCAAACAAATAATTTGAATAAATTATTTATTTTCCACTTGTCCATTTCCAACATTTTCAAATAAATTATTTAAAATAAATTATTTATGCACCACTTGGTCAAAGATACCCTGTCATAATCCCATGTCATATCATTCATTTCCTGTCATAGCTTGCGTGTCCCTGCATGTTCTTGCATGCATGTCCTAGCCTCATGTCTCTTGCATGTCTTCCCGCTTCATGATTCCTCTCCAAGAATAGCATATTCTTGGTGCATCACTGACCATTGATCTCAAATCTTCTTAAAAGATTAATCTCAACTGACTATCAATGGTTGTCTATAAAAGCAACCTTCCTTCTCCATTTTCACTTTAACAACTGCTATTCTTCCAACTTTCTACTTATCATTTGCAGGTATTTGCACAAGTCACACTACAAATCTGAGGGCATATTTGCAAAAGGAGAAATAGGAGAGCAAGAGAAGTTATTCAAGTTCAAGCATGGAGAGTATTTTAATTTAATGTTTTATTTTCCTTATGCTTACTTTGTTTTCTCTTGTTTGGATGTGGATTAATAGTTTAGAGGTGTTGGTTGTCACTTTGTCTATTCTATTTGATTTTCTAACCCCGTCTTACACCTCCCACTAACATGGATAACCCTAGAGGGGGTTCATCTCGTGACAATGGTTTTCGTCCGCGAAAAGTGAATGGTTGCTTGGAATGATCGGTGGATCAACCAGTGTTGATTATTCAACCTCAATCTGTGGCAGAAGATGTTGAATATTTTAGTAATCATGTTTTGATTTGAAAGTTCATGGGGTTGCTAGTGACACTTCCTTTTCTAGATACTTGGATTCGTAAGACTTGCAACCTGAAGGGGTACTTTGATATTTTGCTGGCAGCCAACATTTTTTTCTTAGTGGATTTCTCCTGTGTTGCAGATAGAAATCGAGCTTTTGAGGGTGGGCTTATTTCTATAATCAAGTAGGCCTTTTTATTAAACCGTGGAATGTGGGTTTCAACTCCGTGGAGGAGCTCCCTTCAAGGGTTCTGGTTTTGGTTCATCTACCTCTCTTGCCTTTAGAATGTTGGAGAAATGACATATTGCAGATGATTGCTCTTATGCTCAGCAAGCCCATTGGGCCTTCACAACAAACTCTGTATAAAAAAGTTTTTTCTTATGCCTGGGTGTTTGTTGAAATAGATTTGAATAAACCATTATCGGACTTGATTGATATGAGTATTGGATCAGTTTCTCAGACTCAACAGTTGGATTATGAGACTTTACTATTTCGCTGTCGGCTATGCCACGAGTATGATCACCTTCAGCAAAAGTGTCCTAGAGTTGTCAATACTGGTGGCTTAGGTACTACATCTTCTCAACCAACCCAAAAGTTAGATAGAGGTAAAGCTCCCATGCAAGGGGTAGTGATGGATACAAATGGTTTTACCCTTATCAAATGAAATAAAAATAGGGGATAAAAGAGGTCTCTCAAAGACAAACAAGAGGATGAAACTTTTAATAGGTTTGATGCCCTAAAGGACTTGGTTCAGGAGGAATGGGTTCCTATTGATATGCAGGTTGTGGAGGGATTTATTGGTGAGGAGCCTCTTGGGGATCAGATAGATTTGGCTTTCAACTAGGCTTTGTTGATTTTCCCTTCAACTCTGATGGATAAGGGCCTTGCTCCCTCTAGTCCTATGTGCAAGGAGTCCAATATTGTGTCAGAACTTATTGTGGGATCTAGAATTTCTGGCTTTAGACTTGTTATTGAGAAAGGTGTTGAAGATTCTGGTAATAGTAAATCTTATTCCCCAGCCCTTGGGTTGTAGCAAAAACCCCTTAAAAAGGGACTCCCTGAGAAGCCCCTGAAATTTGGTAGGAAGAAGGATCAGGAAAAAGTAAAATTAATTGGAGAAACTTTGGTGGAGTCTGGTTCGGTGAGGACTATTGATACTCACTTCTCCCAAGCTCACTGATGATTTTTCTATCCTAGAATGTAAGGGGTATGAAAAGCATCCCTAGAAAAAAGGTTATTTGAGATTTAATTCGTGTTCACTCTTCGGATTTGGTTTTCCTTCAGGAGACTATTTTTTTGTTCAGAGTTGGATGAATGTGGCTAATAATATTTGGGGCAGAGGTATGTTCCAGAGTGTTGGGGCTCGGGGTAACTCTGGGGGTCTTGCTTGTCTATGGGATCCACGTCAATTTGCCCCGATTTGGTGGGTTTCTCGTAGGCACTCTCTCTTTTTTTGTTGTTATTCTGGAGTCTGGGGAAAGAGTTTTTTTTCCAACATTTATGCTCCTACTAATTTATCGAGTAAGATGAATTTGTGGTTGCATATTAGATATTTGTGCTCTTTGGAGCCTTTTCTTTCATGGATTCTTGCAAGGGATTTTAATGCAATTTATTCTTTGGAGGAGAAAAGGGGGGTACTTTTCATTTGGATCCTTCCTCAAATCTTCTTAGAGACAACATGGATTTCTTAAATTTGGTGGACATCAAACATGTGAATAGGCTATTTACCTAGAATAATAGGCAGACTAGGTATGCTGCAATTTTGAAAAGGTTGGACGGGTTTTTGGTTTCTAGTTTTTAGGTGGGGGATAGTTGGTTGTCTAGTTCTGAGATTTTGGATTGGCGGGCTTCTGATCATTAGCTGATCAAATTCTCAGCTCTTTCTTCTAGAGGTTTAAAAAAAATTAAGTCTTTTAGATTCCAACTCATGTGGCTTCGAGACGTGTATCTCCATGATCTTGTTCCAGAATGGTGGCATGCTAGGAAGCCAACTTTTGGTATTGCTATGTACTCTTTTGTCAAAAGGCTTCAATTCGTTAAATATATGCTAAAATGATGGAATAAGCATCACTTTGTCAATGTATTATAGGCTAAAAGGGCTGCTCAAGATCACTTAGACTCTGTTACTTGGAGGATTCGAGATTAGGGGTTTATTGAGGAGTTGCGTAGAGATGAAGCTTCGACAGTGAAAATTGTGGAGGAATGGGAGCTTCGGGAGGAAATATTTTGGAAGAAGAAGTCTTGTATTGATTGGCTTCAAGAAGGTGACATGAATACTTATTTCTTTCATAATTCAGTCAAGGATAGAAGACAAGAAAATATCATTACTCCTCTCCTATCTCAAGAGGGAGATCTTCTCTGCTCTAATGTTGTGATTTCAAATGAGGTTGTCCGGTATTTTTCTTCTCTATTTTTAGACGATTCCCCCCCTTCCAGTGATGAGGAAGCTACAATATTAGTTTTTATTACTTATTTGGTGACTAAAGAGATAAATGAGGCTCTCCTTAAGACTATTTATTTCGCTGAGTAGGAAGTCATTATGTTTGAAATGAAGAAAGGTAAAGCTCTGGGTCCTGATGGTTTCCCGATTGAATTCTTTCAGGATTTTTGGAAGGTCATTAAGGTGGACCTTCTTGAGGTGGTTTAGGAGTCTTATAGGAATAAGCAAATTCTTAGGGCATTGAATGCTACCTTTTTAGCTCTTATCCCTAAGAGGGAGGGTGCCAACTCTTTAGACCTCTTTAGACCTATTGCCCTGTGTAATGTGGTGTCCAAGGTAATAACTAAGCTGATTGTAGAATGTCTAAAGCCATGGTTGAACAGGTTGATTTCTAAGGAGCAAGGTGGTTTTGTGGCTGGTAGGAAAATTTTGGATGGGGTGGTCATTGCTACTGAAATGGTGCACTCTATGGATTCATCTAGGGAGAAGGCTATGTTTATAAAGTTGGATATGGAGAAAGCTTATGATTGTATTAAATGGGATTTTTTGTTCAATATTTTGAAGGCTTTTGGGTTTAGTAGCACTTGGATTGATTGGGTTATGATTTGTGTCAGCTTCTCCTCCTTCTCTGTGTTGTTCAATGGGGAGCCTTTTGAGCTTTTTGGAGCATCTAGGGGTCTACGATAGGGAGATCCTTTGTCCCCTTATATTTTCATCTTGATGGCTGAGAGGCTAGGGCGTTTGTTGAGATCTTGTGTGGAGCAAGGTTTAATTCATGGGTGGTGCTAGGGAAATGGTGTTCCTTCTTAATCTCATCTGTAATTTGTGGATGATATGGATTTGATAGGCTTAGCCAAAGTGGATGAAGTGAATAATTTGAGGAAATCCTTAGATTGTTACTTGGTTGCTTCGAGACAAAGCATTAACAAGGGTAAGTCCTCTATCTTTTTCTTCAACACCCCTAAGCTTAGTCAGTAGCGAATTTCCAGGATTCTTAGATTTCAGATTGAATCTCTTCCCTTTGTTTATCTTGGTATTCCTATTGTTGTGTGTTTGCTTCCAAAGAAATTTCGTAAGAAGGTTAGTCACTGGACTTGTAGATGGATTTCTATAGTTGGAAGAGTTACTCTTTTGAAGTCTGTGATCCAAGATCTTCCATTATACAAGTGTTTTGTGTTATATGTCCCTGCTAGCTTTGTCAAATATTTCAAGTGCCTTTGTAGGCAATTCCTTTGGTTTGTAAATTCACTCTTGAGGAAGTGGAGCTTGGTGAAGTGGGAGGAGGTGTGTTGCTCAAAGCAAGAAGGTAGTCTTGGGCTGTGGTAGGATTATTTAAATGGGAAATACTTGGCGGCGAAGCCTTATTGGTGGTGGTGTACTCAACAATAGAAGACTTGGGCTAAGATCCTTACCTTCAAATATCTTGGGGAAGTGGAGTGTAGTGGTGTGCTTCATTTTATCTTGTTGGGTAATGGATCTATGGTTTGGGGTACTCTAAAAAGGGGTGCTAATTTGGTCCAGAAAGGATTGTTCTGGATCTATAATAGAGGATTTGAAGCTCTTTTTTGGTATGATTCTTGGGATGGGCATCCTCCTATTTTGGTTTTTAATCCTCATTTGCAGGGTTTGAGAAGGGTCTTCCTTGAGGCTGGTTGGAATCATGTGGTGGATTTCAAAACCCCTCAAGTTCTTGGGCAGGCTACTATTTTTTGGTGGAAGGAATTACATGAATGGATTCCTAGGGGCTTATTAGAGGATCACTATGAGTTGGCTAGCATTCTTGCTAGTCGAGTTTGCAACTCTCTTTTGGAAAATGATTTTTTGGCTTGGGGTCATCATCAGAAATGAAAGTTTTATGTGGTTGTTGTTTATCATGTGTTGGATAAGCAGGTTTGTCATGGTGAGGGGGTCTCTTGGTGGAAACAGATTTGGAATAGATTTTCTTGGCCCAAGTGTAACTTCTTCTCTTGGTTGGTGATGCAAGGTAGATGCCTGACCTAGGAGAATCTTCGAAAGTATGACTTTCAGGGTCCCTCTAGATGTATTTTGTGCTATAATAGTGATGAGAATATGTCTCACCTCTTTTTTTAGTGCTCTTTTGTTACAAATATTTGTAATTCTTGGTGGGCTATCTGGTATCAACCATGCAGACACGTCTCTTCTCTAGCTGATTTCTGGATCAAGTCAAGGTGCTCCGTGGTGAAGTCCTCTTTTCTCCACATTTCCTGGCTAATTGGTCCTAGCTTGATTATTTGGTATATTTGGTTGGAGTGCAACCAAAAAATCTTTTTAGATAAGAAGCTTTAGGTGGGGCAGGTTTGGATGATAATTTTGGGGGTTATTCAAGAGACTGTAGTTGTTGAGTGTGATCTTTCGGTTCCAGTGTCTACTGATGATTTGGGAGTGGTTCAATGCTTGGGAATGGCCGGTTGTGATAGAGGTCAGTCCAGAGTGGGCTTGGGGTGGTTTGGTAAAGAGAAGGTTGTGCGGTATGGTCATTGGAGGCTTCCTCCCCAAGGAATTTTAAAGGTCAATACGGATGGGTCCTCTCATGGTAATCCAGGTCATGCTAGTGTTGAGGGTCTGGGAAGGGATAGTGAGGGAACTATGGTGTTTCTCTTCTCATAATATTATGGGCAACATTCTAATCATTTTATGGAGGCTTTGGCTATTCTTGTGGCTTTGAAAATGGCTTGTGCTCTTGGTTGGAGGAGGATAATTTGTGAGTCTGATTCTTAGATTTTGATTACCCGCCGAAACGCGTCATTTCCGGAAGGATTGAAAAGAATGGCTTAATAATATTTGAGAGATTGACGGTCATCTATGGAGCGATGGTCACGTTCGAGAGGATGTAATGAAGAGCTGACGAGATCTGCGATGTTACAATTTCATCATTTTATCACAATTTTTTGATGGTTTCTACTAAGAGAAATATATATATAACTTTATTAAAACAAAATTATATTAATACTTAGTATTACAAATCTTACGTGATCATTAATGGATTTTATAATTTTCTTGAAGTATATTTATTAAAGATTAATAATTATTTAAACTTATGGAATAAATTAGTTAATAGTAAATTTAATGAACACTATTAGGATCATTATCTGATGTAGAGGGGGGGGGGTACTCCCCTCTTGTAAAATCACTCTAACTCATTATTCTCAATCACATACAAGAAAATCCAGGAAAAACCTCTTTGCATACAAAATTCAAAACATTATGAAACTACAAAAAACCACAAGTATATGCACTCATCTTTATTGAACTTTTCACCAAAACTAAATACATAAATCAAGGATTACAAATTTTGGCTTGCAATGGCTTCTCACTCTAATATACGATCCCAATATCCTTTAAATTGCATTCATTTTGACTTTCTCATATGCTACGTGCCCCTCTATAACTTCTTATCGATGCATCTTTTAACTCAAATACATTTATGGGAAATCTCCAATCATTTTGATTTAATTCTGCTATGAAAGGCTAGGGAAGAATCGGTCTTAAACTCTTGTCGAGCCTTTCCTTCACATGGTGCGACCTTACCTTGGCCACTCTACTTTCTACATAGGCCTTGTTTTCTTTTTTTCTGCACTCTAACTTCTCCTTTTGTAGCACGTCTCTCTTCCTTCTCAAACTCATGCTCCCATTAAACATACTTTGTATCCAAATTAGCAGCCCCCTTAATCTTCTTCAATGCATCCCACTACTGTTTCTTTTAATCTACCTTCTTAATTTTATTTTTACATAGCCTTCTCAAGGTCGATTCCCATCACTTGTTGCACCCCTTCCAATTCCTTCCTCTAATCGACCTTCTCAGTCATTTTCCCTTTTTTTACTTGTATTTTGATTTTATCTACCAAGGCGTCCCTTCAACTTTAGGCTCTCCACTTATCAATGAAATTCTTGCTTCTAGCAGTGATCATATTAAATGTAAATAACCCAGAAAAAGTCTTAAGTCCTTCAATGAATGGGTCAAGAGATTGGTCAAAATTTTGATAATCAAATCTTTCATACAAAGGTTGTGAAATTTTTCATTACATCTATCAACTTATTTGTTTGAAGCATTAACAAATCTAGAGAGAGAAAGCAAAATAAACCAAAACCAAAATTGAAATCTGCAAACTCTTTTTGGGTGATGTTGATTGTGCGTGCACCCAGGTTCTCCTACATCAGACACGCTGGGTATAAATATTGTGAGCATAGGCTCACAATGGTGGAGTTGAGTGATAGAATCACTCTTTCGGGTTAGAGGTAACCCGTATCGAACTCCTTCACTAAATATGTGCATAATGTCATTTCTTCTACTTTTTCCAGCACTTAACTGAAACACTCGTCACCTTCCTTCCGCAGCTCCGCTTGTTACCTTTCACTCCTCTCATGGCTTTGAATCCACCATTTTCCATCCTCCTCCACCAAATTCTCTCTAGCTTCTTCTTCCTCGTGGGCTCAAACCCACCATTGCCCAACCTCCTCTACCAAAATCCATCACCAACATTCACAACACGTTCACCCAAATCTGTAGTATATAATCTCAAACTTGCATCCACAAACTTACTAAAATATTCATATACCTCATTCAAATCTACAACATCTTCACTTAAACTTGTATAAACCATTCCATATTCTTCTCCAAAACCAATATTCAACATATCCAATAAATGCATAACAATATCATTCTCATAAGAAAACATATTTACCTTGTATTCTTCGGCTGCAATAATTCCAATGACTACAACTTTTTCCTTCTCATCCTTCACCATGGCTGCAATATCATCCTTCGTTGTGATATCCTCCAAACCATCATTAGCTGCTATATTTTTCTCTTCTTCCTTCGTTGCACTAGCAAGCTTTGCATTCCATTCCACTTCAATCTCTTCATCTTCTATTGCTACACTCTAATTATCCATCTTTGTTTATGTTTTCCTTTATTGGCGATTGCCTTTATTTTTCCGCTATCCATTTGCTGTAATTTTATCGCCGGACATTCTTTGTGAACTTTATCGACGACGCTTTACCGACGCCGACGCCTGAAGCGACTTTATTACCTTTGCCTTCACTTGCTTTTTCCATTTAACAACGATCTGTCCTGATTCGAATTTATCTCCACTTCCAGACTTCTGATCCGCCGTTACCGTCCCTAAACACATTCCATGGGTCTCACCACCTAACCCATTCTTTTTCTCCTGGCTGTAATCACTCACTCAAATTTGTCACCAAGCCCTCTCATGATCTCACACATCTCTAGCATCAACGTGATCTTCTTCACTACCACTTCACACACTTTCCACTAAGTGCGAATTGCCTCCCCATCAACGATCTACTCACACAACACTCACAGGTCTTGGTGGATCCTCTCCACTCTCAGGACTACCCGCTCTGATACCAATTGATGCAGAGGGGGGGGGTACTCCCTCTTGTAAAATCACTCTAACTCACTATTCTCAATCACATACAGGAAAAACCTATTTACATACAAAATTAAAAACATTATGAAACTACAACAAGTCTATACACTCAACTTTATTGAACTTTTCACCAAAACTAAATACATAAATCAAGGATTACAAATTTTGGCCTACAATGACCTCTCACTCTAATCTGCACTCCCAATATCCTTTAAATTGCATTCATTTTGACTTTCTCATATCCTACATGCCCCTCTATAACTTCTTACTGGTGCATCTTTTAACTCAGATACAACTATGGGAAATCTCCAATCATTTTGATTTAATTCTGGTATGAAAGGCTAGGGAAGAATAGGTCTTAAACTCCTATCTAGCCTTTCCTTCACATGAGTTTCTACACAGGCCTTGTTTTCTTTTTTTCTGCACTTTAAATTCTCCTTCTGTAGTGCGTCCATCTTCCTTCTCAGACTTGCGCTCCCATTAAAGATACTTTGTATCCAAATTAGCTGCCCCCTTAATCTTCTTCAACGCATCCCACTACTTTTTCTTTTAATCTGCCTTCTTAATTTGATTTCTACATAGCCTTCTCAAGGTCGATTCCCATCACTTGTTGCACCCCTTCCAATTCCTTCCTCTAATCGACCTTATCAACTATTTTCCCTTTTTTTACTTGTATTTTTATTTTATCTACCAAGGTGTCCCTTCAACTTTCGACTCTCCACTTATTGATGGAATTCTTTCTTCTAGCAGTGATCATATTAAATGTAAATAATGCAAAAAAATTCTCATGTCCTTCAATGAATGGGTCAAGAGATTGGTCCAAATTTTGATAATTAAATCTTTCATACAAAGGTTGCAAAATTTGTCATTACATCTGTCAACTTATTCGTTTGAAGCATTGACAAATCTAGAGAGAGAAAGCAAAATAAACCAAAACCAAAACTGAAATCTACAAACTCTTTTTGGGTGATGCTAATTGCTTGTGTGCCCGGGTGCTCCTACATCAAACCAGCCAGGTAGAAAGATTGTGAGCATAGGCTCACAATGGTGTATTTGAGTGATAGAATCACTCTTTCTGGTCAGAGGTAACCCACAATGAACTCCTTCACTGAATATGTGCACAATGTCATTTCTTCTTTCACTTTTTCCAGCACTTCGCCGAAACACTGGTCACCTTCCTTCGACATCTTTGTTCATCACCCTTCACTCCTCTCATGGCTTTGAATCCACCATATGTCATCCTCCTCCGCCAAATTCTCTCTACCTTCTTCCTCGAGGGCTCAAACCCACGATTGCCCGATCTCCTCCACCAAAATCCCTCACCAACATCCACAACACCTTCACCCAAATCTGCAGTATACAATCTCAAACTTGCATCCACAAGCTTACTAAAATATGCATACACTTCATTCCAATCTCCAACATCTTCACCCAAACTTGTATACACCATTCCATATTCTTCTCCAAAACCAATGATCAACATATCCAATGAATGCATAACAATATCATTCTCATAAGCAAACATATTTACCTTGTCTTCTTTGGCTACAAAAATTTCAATAACTACAACGTCTACCTTCTCATCCTTCACCATGGCTGCAATATCATCCTTCATTGTGATATCTTCCAAATCATCATTAGATGCAATATTTTTCTCTTCTTCCTTCGCTGCAACAACAAGCTTTGCATTTCATTTAGCTTCAATCTCTTCTTCTTCTATTGCTACGACCTCTTCACTGTTCACCTCTATCTTTTCTTTTTCTCTCTTCATGCCTTCCTCATGGAATTTCTCTACTAAAAATTCTTCATCGGTAGGGACTGCTCTTACTTTTTCTGCTTTCCATCTGGGGCTGCAACACTCATTTCTTATATTCTTCTTTCCGCTATCCTCTTTCAAGACAACTTTCTTCTTCTCACTGCTCTTCACCATTTTCCTCACTCTTTCCAACACTCTTTTTTTTCTTTTCCTTGAACCATCTTCTTCAATGCTTCACACAATTCTTCAAGCCTCACCTCGTTCTTTCCTACTTCTTCACAAACTATCTATCCCATCTTTTCAATAATCTCATCCTCCACTTTATCCCAATACTGCTCCCAAAAAAGTATCTGCTTGGGTCTCCTCATGACCCAACCCATTTTTCCTACTATAATCACTCACTCTAAAAACACATTCTGTTGTGGCTTCAAGCTCCTTCTCTCACTGTCAGGCTCACACACCTGCAACGGCTCTCATGAGCTTCTTCACTACCGCTTCACACACTTTCCACTAAGTGTGAACTACCTCCCTGTCAGTGATCTACTCACACAACACTCATAGGTCTTGGTGGATCCTCTCCAATCTTAGGACTACCCACTATGATACCAATTGATGCAGAGGGGGGGTACTCCCCTCTTGTAAAATCACTCTAACTCACTATTCTCAATCACATACAGAAAAATCCAGGCAAAACCTTGTTGCCTACAAAACTAAAAACATTACGAAACTACAACAAACTACAATTCTATGCACTCAGCTTTATTGAAATTTTCACCAAAACTAAATACATAAATCAAGGATTGCAAATTTTGGCTTGCAATGGCTTCTCACTCTAATCTACGCTCACAATATCCTTTAAATTGCATTCATTTTGACTTTCTCATATCCTACGTGCCCCTCTATAACTTCTTACTGGTGAATCTTTTAACTCAGATACAACTATGGGAAATCTCCAATCATTTTGATTTAATTCAGCTATGAAAGGCTAGGGAAGAATCGGTCTTAAACTCTCATCGAGCCTTTCCTTCACATGGTGTGTCCTTACCTTGGACACTCTAGTTTCTACACATGCCTTGTTTTCTTTTTTTTTTGCACTCTAACTTCTCCTTTTGTAGCACGTCTCTCTTCCTTCTCAGACTCATGCTCCCATTAAACATACTTTGTATCCAAATTAGCAGTCCCCTTAATCTTCTTCAACACATCCCACTACTATTTCTTTTAATATGCCTTCTTAATTTGATTTTTACATAGCCTTCTCAACACTGATTCCCATCACTTGTTGTGCCCCTTCCAATTACTTCCTTTTTTTTACTTTATCTACCAAGGTGTCCCTTCAACTTTCGGCTCTCCACTTATCGGTGAAAGTCTTGCTTCTAGCAGTGATCATATTAAATGTAAATAACACAAAAAGTCTTGAGTCCTTCAATGAATGGGTCAAGAGATTGGTCCAAATTTCAATAATCAAATATTTCATACAAAGGTTGTGAAATTTTTCATTACATCTGTCAACTTATTTGTTTGAAGCATTGAAAAATCCAGAGAGAGAAAGCAAAATAAACCAAAACCAAAACTAAAATCTGCAAACTCTTTTTGGGTGATGTTGATTGTGCGTGCACCTGGGTGCTCCTGTATCATTATCTCACTATCCAAACCTAATCTTATAATATGCAATACTTTCAATAAGCAATCAATTGAAATTGCTATTGGAAATGATTTAAGTTTAAAGAAATAGTTATTATGAATTTGAGAATCTCACAAATATTTTTATAATAATATTACATAAACCCTTTATAAATAGATTTGATTTTGATAAAATACTTTTAATATTTTTAATTGCTTATTACTCAAAATAAGTATTATTTGATGTATATATACAAAACAATATTTTCTTGATATTTACATGAAATGATTAGGAATAGTAGCATTTACTCATTCTTGTTTAGTAAATTTGTTACTTTACATGAAATATAGGATTTAGATTAGTAATAGAGGTAATTGAATATTAGTTGTAATGAAGAGGTGTTACTTGAGATTATCCTACTAATGATAAAGAATGGAATATGATCATAGTACACAAGATTGATCGATGGGATTTAAAAGGTTAAAAATGTCATGTGTTTGGATAGTCTACAAAATTATATATCATTTTAGAAGAATATTATATTGACGAATTTAAGTAGGTTTTTATATTGTGTTAGACTTATTTAAGTCTTGACCCAAAAATACAATGTTATAGATAATTATTTATACTTGGATATATTTTTACCCCTTTAAGGAAAGACATATCAATTATAATTTATGAATGAACCCATTGTCATTGAAAGATTCTAAGATATAATTCAAAAGGTAATCTTGGTGTATGTTAACTTAATAATAAATATTGATGTTATTCTAGAACCTAATTAATTCAGGTGAAAAAAGAGACTCATTTATTTAAAATATTTTAGGAGTGGGTTTAATACTTGTAGGAAACAATAGATAACTTTATCCAAATCACTTTCTATATATAGTAGAATTGGATGGCTTTTTTTTATGCATATTGAATAGTTATATTATGAATAAATATTTTATTTTACTAACATTAATTGGTCTACTTTTTTTAATAAAAAGAAGGGTAAAAATCTATTAAATTAAAAAAAAAAGAGTACAAAAATTATCACTGCCAACCCCTCCAAGAGGGGATCATCCAACCCAAGCAACCAAACCAAGAAAATCCAAATGAAACCAACACCAAAGCCAAAGAAGAACCCTCTAACCACCACCTACGGAGGCCTATCCTTGAGAATCAAATCTTTCAGTTGTTAAGAACACTTTGAAGGTAAATGTTCACAACTATCCACCCTCTAATCTCCCATAAACTTTGAAGCCCATTTAGCCAAACAATCAATCAGTCTATTCCATTCACGTAGAATGTGGAAAAACTGGACATCATCCAAAGAATTATTGAGCTGATGAATTTGGTGTACCACCAACTTCAACTACCAATTAGCCTCACCAAACTCTCGTCTATTCAACATATTAATCAAGATTTGAGAATCTAATTCACGAATAATTTTGCTCCATCCTAGAGCACAACCCTTCTCTAAAGTCGTAAGGATAGCTTGAGCTTCCATAAGGTTATTAGGCTAATGCCCATGGAAGTGGGAGAAGAGGAACAAGACCAGAACAATTTCTTCCAACACCTCCAACTCTAGTAGGCCCATGATTTCCCTTGTAAGAACCATCAATATTAATGTTGAAAATTCCATCCAAAGGGGGGGACCATCTCCCCTCACATTGGGTTTTCCTTTGGGGTTGATGAATCCCCTTTGACAAGGTAGGGACTTGACCACACCCAAAGATGAAAATTCTACACATAAACTCCACCTCACCATGCTTTCAAGGGGTATCCATCACACATTTAGCTTGGATAGTTTCTTGGATCATTCTCAAAATTCTTTCATATTTGCTACACTCCCAACTGCTACCCTTGGAAGATCCTGTGGTTCCTTTCAAGCCAAACCTACCAAATAATACAAGAAGGTCCAATATTCCATACCACCTAAAGGAAGAAGCTCTTATTCGATGGTCTTCCCAGATTTCTCCAAAACTCCACAAGAGAAGAGGCATGCACATAGGCTTGCTTCCAAATCTCCCACCAAAGGTGTCAAATGGTCTGCAAGAAAGAACATTAATAAATAAATTTGAAACCATATCCTTATCATTGGCATAAAGGAGGAAGATAGAATACCCCTAGAAACTCCGCTTGTGGAGATTTTCCAATGTGAGGCATATATTTTGAGTAACAATATAGTGAAGAAATTACATTTGGGCCAAGCATACTTACTCTACATCTATTTCCACCAAGGGACTTCACCACCACCATATCTTGTGTGTCTAAAATTTGGTAGCCAGAGGCCACCGAGTACACCCCTTTTGGGTCCAATCCCCACACCAGAATATCACTAGTACCCAAAGAGCTGTACTAGCAAGAATATGAGTCAGCTCCTCTAGATCTACCATAACTCCACCTGATGGCCAAAAAAAAGGATCCTTCCTTTGGAGCACTTTCACTTTACCCAACTTCCTACTCCACTTGAAATCCTCCACCCTGGACCATCCAACATCCAAAAAACCTAACACAAAGGCTATAAATATGGATGTGTGGTCAATAAAGGGGGTTACCCATCCCAAGATTCAAACCAGAATAGGGATTTGGAACCTTTATTAAAAATCCAAAACAAGCCCTATTGAGTAAGTTTAGCACCTCTCTTAAGAGTATCCCAGATCGTAGACCCCTTCTCTGATAAGCAAATTTTATGCATATCATCATTCACCACTCCTCCCATATACTTAAAACTGAGTATCTTATCCCAAGCTTGATCTTGAATAGAGAACTAATGCCAATACAATTTAGCCGCCAATGCATGTCTTGTGAAAGAAGCCCATCTCGGGCCAAGGCTACCCTCCTACTTTGATCTACATATATCCTCCCATTGCACCAAAATTTACTTGGTAAAGTCGAGGTTACTAGCCCATCGAAATTGTATAGACATGGCATCCAACTCCCTCACAAAACTTAATGAAGCCAAATGAACCATACATCTATAAATTGGAAGATCATGCACCATAGATTTCAACAACACTCTGCCTACAAAAGATAGCCACCTGAGAGTCTAATGATTGAATTTTCCATAAAACTTATCAAGAAAAACTTGCCAAGACCCTCATGAAGGGGGCCCACAAAAAGGGGGACACCAAGATAGACAAAGGGAAACTTCCCAATTTGAAATCTAATAATCCTGAAATTTTTGAATTGAATACTAGGAGGGGTGTTGAAGAAGAAAATAGAAGACTTAGCTTCATTAATTCTTTGCCTTGAATCTATGAGATAAATATCTAATACCCTCCTAAGATTAACAACTTCACTAATTTTGGCTACCCCAAGCAGTTTTGTGTCATCCACAAACTGTAGGTGAGACTGGACATCCAAATTATCATCCCACTTCGAACCATGAATCAACCCCTACCTAACCTGAGACTTTTAAAACCTCCCTAGGCCTTAAACCAAAAGAATAAATTAATACGGTGACAAAGGATCCCCTTGAAAAATACCTTGCAAAGCACAAAAAAGACCTGAAGGCTCATTGTTAATCAACACACAGTAAGAAGCTGAAGTAACACAACTCATTACCCACTCAATCCAGTCAGAATCAACCCAAAAAATTGAAGGATTTTTTGAAGGAAGGACCATTTAACACGGTCATAATATTTGGCCATGTCTATCTTGATGAACTGTTCCTTCTGCTTGGAATTATCCATGGAATAAATGGCCTTAGTAGAAATAATCATCCCGTCAATAATTTTCCTTCCAATAACAAAACCTCCCTGCTCCTTAGAAATGAATCTATAGAGCCAAGGTTTGAGTCTCTCAGTAATTAGCTCAGTAATATTTTTTTACACCATGTTGCACAAGAAAATTGGTCTAAACAAATCCAAGAAGTTACCCCTTCTCTCTTAAGTATGAGCATTAGAAATGTGGAATTTATAGCTCTCAACATATGCTTATTTTTGTAAGGAAGCTAAGGTAGTGGAACAACTTCCTACACTAATCTTGAGAAGAGAATAATGCAATAATTTTACAAATCTTTAACAATTACAAAAACTTAAACATAAATAAACACAAATATCATGCATACAACAACACAATGATTTATGTGGGGAAAACCCTTTCGAGAGAAAATCCCCACACTCCAAAATCCGCCTAATATATTATTCAGAAATCACAAAGATTGCAATATACTTGTAGAGCAAGTTTCTCACAGGAGTATCACCACTCAAAGATCAGAGGCAACACAACTACTATCAGAATCTCAGAATACATCACAATACATAGCCATAATACATTTCCCTCATAAAATAGGGTTTCCTTCTAGGGAAAATCAAGCTAATAAAATATCGGTTGTTGGATATGAGATATAATGATGAACGGTCCAGATTTACAATAATAAAATATAAATAATTTTTTCCTTTTGGGGGCGTTACCCCTAAGCCCCTGCCAGGGCAAGCTACCCCTGGACCCCTGTTAGGGGGATGATCCCCTTGAACCCTGAGTGGGTAAACGGCTGAACAATACCTTATGTAATTGCAAGGTTGAGACAAATTTTCTCAACAATTTATTCATGACTCTTGAACTACCTCCAACAAGTCATACTTGATAATATCCTAAAATTCCTGATAGAATTCAATAGGAAAACCATCAAGACTTGGGGCCTTCCCTCTTCTTATCTAGAACACCACCTTCTCTACCTCATCCAAAGTTATGGGACTGATAAGAATGGAATTCATTTCAGCAAGAAAACTTGAAGGGATGCAATCTAAAATAAGGTTCTCCTCCACCATCGTGACAAGAGAGTCATCCTTAAAAAAAGTTGAGAAATAATGGATAGCCTCATTGGAGATATCTCTGAAGGAAGATATATGATCTCCCTAAAGAGTCAAGAGAAAATTTCCATGTCTCCTAGCCTTAACTAATTTGAAGAAGAAGGCTATGTTTCTATCCCCATCTTTCAACTAATCAATAAGTGATTTTGTTTCCAAAAAATTTCCTTATGCAACTCATATTTTGTAAGCTCCTTCACAAAATTAGACTCTTCTTTAAACCCTAAAAAAAACCGTGATCTCTATTGTGCTTGGTGATGCTCTTGACTCTTTTTTGGATTGTTGATTTATCCATATAAATATTTCCAAAACTTCTTATATTCCACTTCTTAAGTTGATACTTCACAAATTGGATCCTTTTAACAAAGGAGTACATAGTTGTTCCATGACTAGGCATACCCTGAACCCACCAATCAAACATAAGATCCTACAAAGAAGGCTCCTAGAGCCACATCAACTAAAATTTAAAAGAGGGGCTCTTAGCCATACCAGCCCCTGTTGCTGAGAGAATGATAGGCCAGTGGTTCAAACCCTTCTAGCCCAAAATTTCAAACCTTGTAGTCCATTTGTAGCCAATCCAATAACTTGAGACCATAAGCATGTTTAATCTTTTAGAAATAGAATTTTCACCCCATCTCCTATTGCTCCCGGTAAAAATACCATTCCTTGGCTTAATATTAATCAAGTTTAAGTAAAGAATATTATCCTTAAACAAAGTGGATGAAGCCTCCAATCTATCAACATCCTCTATTTTTTCCTACATGCATAGAATAGCATTGAATTCACCTACCATAATCCAAGGAAAAAGAGGAGCTAAGGATTACACAAATTAGATATGAGGCTAGAGATGAACTTTTCCTATGTAATTAGTTGTGGCATACACATTAGTGAAGAGAATTACTTCTCCAAACTCAACATTGGAAGTAGCCAATGACATCGAATTCCTATTCAAAATCCACCACTGAGGGCTAATTTTGTGAGGATCCCACAAGCAAGAAATCTCACCAGAACTACCCTGAGCACCAGTGCACTCACATTGACCTCTCCACCATAATTTAGTAGCAATATTCAACATTCCTTCCATTACTAATTTAGTCTCCTGAATAAATATAACATTAAGAGAATGATCTCTAATCAATTCATGAATAAACTTTTGTCTAGGGATGTTGTTCAAACCCCTCATAATCAATGATAGGACAATCATTTTTGAGGGTGAGAGAAATAGGAATAAATAGTCTTAATAGACCCTGATTCTACTGAATTTTCCCCCATAACCTTTAGCTTATCTTGGTCCTTCTTCTAACCACTTTTAGAGGAATTATCTAGAGTTTCCTTTTTAATAGATTTTTACTGCAGCCCTAACAAGGACAACACCTTACCACCTTTTCCAAGAACCAGAGAACCCATTTTTGATGGCTGCAAATTAGGAATCTCCACCATATCACTAGTGACCTTAGTACCTTTGATATATCCACGACATTAAGGTTCTCCTACCCTTGACTGTGTCCATTTGAGAGGCATTGAGAGTCCTAAAAATCCTATTCAAACTTACTACCTCCCTAGCCATTGGTTGCTCATCACATCTAATCCCTTCCCCACTAAACATCATATCAGGATCCCCCACCTACTTATCCAAGGCCTCTAAAGCCTCAAACTTGTTGAAGGTCTCCTTGCCCTATCTATCCTTGAGGTTCCTTTTCAACCCTTTGCCTCTATTTCGTGTTTTCACTAAAACAAAACCCTCCTTATCAGGGGTACCATCAACCATCGGGACTTTCCCCTTGTTTGATATGTGTCCCGAACTAGAAGGAGCTTTGGCAGACGTCCCAATGGAAGACTGACTAGCCAATGAATTTTTGTGGCATTTCCTTTGTAAATGACCATGCTCATGAAAAACATGACACCAAAAAGGGAGAGCCTAATAATATAACTATTGAATCCATGATATAGTCCCAAAGAAAAATTCTAGAGATTTTGGGAGAGGGTTATTCAAATCAATCTCAACACAAATGTGGGCACAAGAGAATACCTTTTTATCCAAAGTCTATTGCGATGGGCCAACCGACTTTCCAAACAAGAGAGAAATCATATATAGGCCATCATTAGTCCAAAACTCCAATTGGATCCATGAGAGGTACACCCAAACTGAAACTATTGAAGGCATCTCCTCAGATGGATCAAAACTAATATGCCAAGGCTTAATGAAAAATTTGACCTGGTTATAAAAATAAAGACCCCCTTCAAAGGCCTTATTACGATCCGTCAAGCATGAGAACACAACCACAAGTTAGTTGTTAGAAGCCAACATAACCTCCATGTCTCCTTCCATATTCCAAACCCTATGAGTCCACGACTCTAGGAAAGAAGAGTAACCCAAATGCCCATAAATTTACAAATTAAAGTATGGTTTGATAGGTAGCTAACATCTTCTACTACCGATTTTAGCTATATAACCAACACCAGATGAAATTTGCTTCTCTCAATGCATCTATTAACTTTGGGAATCCAGGGACCTCCATTCAACATAGTAATCTCCCCTTGTATGACACTATTCAAGAAGTTAAAAGCACTGATATGCTCAGCCTGAGGCTAAGAAAACCCAAACACCGCATCACAAAAAGAAGCATTCTCAAAAAACCCTTATCTACTTGCCAAATTTCCACACCAAATTGAAAAAACAAAGCACCAAAAAATAAAAGAGAGGGGCCCTTTATGGCTCTCCCACTCCAAGCCCACCCTTTCCCAAAAACAAAAATATCACCCAATTGCAAGAACAACCACCCCCCCCACGCTGCACCTACACCTCGCAAACACCCCCAGAGCTTTCGTCGAACCTAGGCTTCCTTCACCCTACTCATGCATAGGATACCACGACCATGCAAGTCGCTACCTACTAATGGTCACGAGCGTAGGATAGGTTCTGCGCAAAAACCTTCATTGCGCCATAGAAATCCCTATCATTTTTTTATAATTAATTGGTCTACTTATTCTTGTGATAAAAGATAAATTAATTAAGATTAAATTAATAATTGGATTTATTGACTTTAAGTTATAAATAGGATTATGTAATCGTCATATGCTCTCACCTCACCCTTGTGGATCTTAGTGATAAAAAAACAAGAACTAATCCTTTGGTTTAAACTAATTTGATTTTAATCTATTTTGTAGAAGGTTTTAAATATGAATATTTTCTACAAAATTAATTACTATTTACTTTCAAGAGTAATAAGATTGGTTTAATCTATTTTGTATTTGTTAAATTTAAATTACAATTAGTATTTATTTTCAAAGCAATTAGTATTAGTTAAATCTATAATTGCAAAATCAGTTTTCAAATGTTTAGAATAATTTAAATGCATTTATTTTACCAAAATAATTAGTATTAGCTAACTTTATATTTTCAAAATATTATGTGTGTTTAACATAGTTTAAAGTTTATTTATTTTCATAAAGAAGTGTTATTAGTTAAATTCATTTTTTTTTAAGTAGTTTTAGTGTTTAGAATAGCTTAGGTTTATTTATCTTGAAAATGAATTTATACTTTTAAAGTAACTTTCAAGCATTATAATAGTTAAGTTTAATTATATTTACAAAAGTAAATTTCAAGAAATTAGTATAGTTATATTTCAAAGAAAATTAGTATTAGTTGAATAATCTTACAAAAAATTCTCTTTCAATAATTAGTATGAATAGTTTTCAAAAGAAATTAGTATAGTTATATTTCAAGAAATTAGTATAGTTATATTTCAAAGAAAATTAGTATTAGTTGAATAATCTTTAAAAAAATCTCTTTCAATAATTAGTATGAATAGTATTTGTTAACTTTATTTTGCAAAGTATTTATTATGGTTAATGAAGACAATAAGTTTAGAAATATAATTTTCAATTAATTAGTATAGTTTATTTTCAAGTAATTAGTATTCAATAAATTTATTTTCAATTTAAAAAAAAAAATAGTTTTTTTTTTACAAAAGTGGCAAGCCATTATAATTTATTAAATATATATAAATAAAATATTATAAAACCTGGTTCAAAAGAGCATACCGACAGGAAAGAACCCGGAAGAAAACCTCTGGTTGTAGCTCAATTAGATACAAAACATTCTTACAAATCATCCCATTAATAGGGACCCATAACATAGTTTGAAAAAGTCATTAAAGCAAGAACCGATAAAAATTACAACCAATCGACCAATAGAGATTTTTAATTATCATAAGAAAAATTGATCTAATTAGATCATTTCAAAATAAACCCTATTACCCTAGCTACATACTTTGTATAGATTGCCATATACCCATAACAAAAAATTTCATGTATGACTATTTAAATTCCCCTACCACCCACATTGACCGAGTTCTCTCATTGGCCTTCAACTACTAACATTTGAATTTGACTTGCTTCCTAAGCTTGAGAGTGAACTAAAATATTTATATCTGGAATGAGCACATTGACCATGTTGGTTTGATGGTTTGGCATAATAAAATTCTGCTGCATCCCTTGAAAACATTCGTGAGACAATAGAAAAGAGAGAGCATGATATTTTCTCTTGAAATTGGTAATCTCATCCTTATACAAATCAAAATGATACTTTCCCAAAGCTTGATACAGATACGTAGACAAACCCTTGAATAAAGAGAGCTTGAATGCCTCATAGGTTTCAAGGTAACACTGCTTATGGTAGAGATAGTGCCTGGGAAAGAGCCCGCCTATGAAGTCTTCACCATGTGTTAAGTCATAACCTTGAACACTCTGCAACAGAGCATCTTCTTACAAGTATTCTACCTTCACAAATTTGTTAGTAATAGACTAAAGGAATTTAAAATTATGAAGTAAGTCCATCGCATTAGACAAGAAAATGGAAAGAAGATTGGCAGGAAAAATTATTCATTACAAACCAGTGTGTAGGATCTCTTCACCAATCAAAGTTTTGATGCAATTTAGGACTATTGAACACTTTACCTTAAACACCTAATACAGATGATCCTCTTCTATGTAGTCAGAAATTGGGAGCTCCCATGGTTGAACCAACACCACCATTCTGTAATTTCTTGGGTGAAACTCTAAACTATTAATAGCCTTCGCATGACTCCCATTATGTGCCATCTTGTAAATTGAAGTTCAACCATGCAAGATTCTCTCCAAAAAAGCAAGAAGAACCCACAGAGAGACAATTTCACCACGAACAAGGAAGATAGAAGAAATTTAGCTCCAAACTCATCAAAAACAAGTCAGGTAGAATTAGCTTTGCAGAATGACAAAGAAGAAACTGTATTTAAAGGCATGATGCAAAACCTAAGCCTTTAATGCAAATGATATCAATGAGATATGACATGCTTTAAAACTTGCATTGTGATTTTGGAAAAGATTTAATTGCCAAATCCATGTAATGAATTCATTTTAGCTTTCATTAGATAACACCACTTTTCCTTAATCACATACAAATGTAAGGAGTTAGGCATGCTTAAGTACTAAACCCTGCAAACACAGAAAACGGTGTTAGAGGAAAATAGATGGTGGCAAGTTGGAGTCCCCGTTCCATATTTTCATGCATGGCAATGCGCTGAATGGGAATATTTGCTTAGCTCGACCTATTCTAGTAATGATGAAAGCTTAAGTGTGCCATAAACATACTTGAATGAACTCATCATGATTTGGCTTAAAACTTGCTTCAAGACGCTAAAAGAACATGTGACAAAAGAAATTTATTGAATACTCTTAGGCCTATGAAATCACATGGCCCTTGGACAACAAACCTTATTAAGCATGTTGAGCTAGTGAACTTTGGCAGACTTCACCTTTTTTATTGTAGTTTTGGCCAATCAATTAGTTATAATTTTGGATATTTGATTATGCACCCTTAGCAGATTTTGGCAGACTTCCCCTTTTTTGAACGTAGCTTTGGCCAAGCAATTAGCTAACATTTTAGATATTTAATTATGCACCCCTAGTATCTTGATTTATGAGTTCAATCAATTGTGATTTAACTGGCTTTTGTCATGAATAACCCTAACCTCTGTAGCATCACTACCCAAGCTTGTAAGAAAATTTTCTACCTTATTGCCTTCTCTATAGGTATGAGAAATAATGGAAGCCTTGAATTTATCTATCAGTGCCCATAATTTATACAATATATAACTTAAATTCCAATTATGAATTTTTCTTTCTCTACATGCATTAATGATTATCATTGAGTCTCCTTCACCGAGGTGCAGAAAACCTTTACCATTTGGATTCATTAGTCAGTCGTTAATCAGTTAGTACAAAATGTGCGCTCACGGTTTCTTTTGGAGTAGTCAAGAGTTTGTTACACAAAGTCCCTGCGAGGTAGGGACATTTAACTAATGATGCGTCGGCTTTTGGGAACTACTTGGTAGCCTTCGTGAGGCCAACGATACCCTTCATTCATCAATAGAACTGTCCCAATTTGTGAAGACAAGGAGTTAATCGCCTCTTTTTGAACCGTGAGATTAGCCCTTATGAAATTGCCTTTTTCAATTTTCATTATTATCAACTCAAGTGGAGATTTAATTTTCCTAAAAATTCTCAAATTCTTCTCCCACCAAATGTTCCATACAACAAGCACCAGAATTATATACCAAATACATGCAAAAATGAGGATTGGTATAATAGTGGCTAGCTTTGAAAAAGATCCCAGAGTGTATTTGGAAGGGGATGAAAGAGGTCTAACTTATTTTTAATGAAATTCCAACATTGATAGGAAAAATTGCATTGTAAGAGAAAATGGTCTATTGTTTCTAACTCTTCTTCACATAATGGACATTTAAATGGATCTGCAATCTTCAATTTCACTAGACGGTCACTTGTGAGAATTTATATCATAAATGAATTAGCATATGTTTTATTTTGGTAATTTGAATTACTTTAAATTACTCCCAAAAGTAACTAATTTAAAAATGTAATTAGAACTAGATAAGTTTATTTATGCAAAAGTAATTAGCACTTATTTTAATAATTAACATTATCTAAATTATGGGAATCAAGACCAATCACCATGTGGAAGTTGAGGCTGCGTTCATTAGTATCAAGTTTGCATTGGACAAGGGGTACACCAAGCTTTGGGTCGAAGGAGATTCACTTAATATTATTAACTGCCTACTTGGCATTCAAAAGCCAAGTTGGACAATTGATCAATTGATCGGGGATGCTATAATGATGCTTAGATCCTTTGAGGAAACTCGTGTCACCCATATTTATAGAGAGGGAAACTCATTGGTAGATTTCTTTGTGAATGAGGCTATCAAAATTAATGATTTCAAGGTATGGGAGGAGTACTCCCTCCTTCCTGAGGATGCCAAATATTTATTTCCAAATGAAGGCTATGGTTAAGCTTGTTCTTTGGAGTGTTAATATCATTATTTTTTGCTTCTCGTTGCATGCTTTGTGGGTGTTGGTTCTCTTGTTAGCTTTCTAACAACTATCTTTCCTGAGGTTTCAGTTCATGGTGATTGTGATCATGGGAGGTGACCATAGAAGGATTGAGCCCTATTCCTGTGCAAGATGGTGCAAGGATCATAAAATTTGGAAGATTTTAGAGCATGGGAATTTCACACCCTTTTTGGAAAGGCTCCACGACCATGATCCTAAGGCCTCAGAAGAATTTGTTAGCTATTTGAATAATAGAAGATTACAGGTCAAGGGAATGGAGTGTGATTAATGAGGAGTTTACTGCTTCCATAACCGGGTTGTCGTTGGTGGTTCTAAATTTTTCAAGGAGAGGAAGAGTAATGACGAAACCATGGACTAGTTCTTTAAGGATGATGAGCGAAAGAAGTTGATTAAGTTGCCATCATGGGGCTACAAATGGAATTATTTGAAGAAAATTTGGGTTGATCTAGTAGAGGTCATCATGCGGTATGTTACCCTAAATAGTCACTATAATACAATTTTAGGTCACCATTTCACTTTATTGAATCATTTCAAACATGGGTAGTTTATCTCATTCCCTTTATTTATTTTATCTTCGTTGGAATTTTCGATGTATGCTCATCTAAAAAATAGGAGGGCTCCTGTTCTCCATGAGGGCCTCATATTGATCATAATGGAGCATGTGAGATCCCAGATCCTAGCCAAGATGATTAAAGGTAAGGAAAAAGCTATCAGTGATGAATCCCTCTCGACTGGTTTGGATACCAATGTTGCTAGTGAAGAGGAATGGAATGAAGAGGATGAGGGTGTTGGTATGTGGCAATTGATCATGCAAGTATTGTACACTCATAACAAGAAATGGGGTTCATGGCATCGCCCAAAAAAAATTTGTTAACAAATCAAAGTTTTTTCCCGTTGACATGTTAATTTTTTCCCACTGACACATCAAGGTTTTCCCGTTAACACATCAAATGAAAAAATACCTTGCAAAACCCTAATTCTAGAAGGTTCCAAAAGGCTTGTTATAAGTGGTTTGGATGTATGATGCGACATGGTGTTCGCGAGATTGTAATCTATTTTGCACTGGATAATAAAATCATTGGATGGTTGAGTTTCTGTGGATGTATCCCATATTGGGTGAACCACGTTAAATTATGTGTTGATCTCTTTTGTGTTATTCTTCATTATAATTTATAGGTTATTTAATTTACATATAATTGTTAATGTTCATTGCTCCAATCTGCCTAAACCCTAACAATTGGTATGAGAGACGTGTGTATTTCGGTCGATTTGTAAGAAACCTCTAGATTTGAGTGGGAGCAATGGAAGAAGGAAAATTCAAGGTTCAGAAGTTCAATGGCTAGAATTATCAATTATGGAAGATGTAGATGGAAGATTATTTTTATCAAAAGGATCTATTGTTGCCATTGCAAGCAAAAACAAAGAAAGAAGTTGTGATGTCTGATGAAGAATGGGAGATTCTAGATAGAAAGGCACTGGGAACCATTCAGTTGTGCCTGGCACCATTCATGGTGTTCAA
>VDFB02105785.1:328028231-328104845 GCA_007258455.2 Sequoia sempervirens
TTAAGATTTTCCTAATCCTAAGTATGCAAAACGTGAACCTAGAGATAATCTAATGTTGAATGTATGCAACTAAAAGGAATGAGGTATGAAACCTATGGTGACTAATACAAACTAATGGTCAAGACTTTGAGCAATTTCAAGTTTGGTTTCTGACAGAATCTTCTTGATAATAGTGTTTGACAAATGGTTGACAATTTGAAGACCTCAGGTTTCGACTGTAAAGTTTAAAATTTTGACAGGCAAATGCGTCGTTTGAAATGGAAAATGCGTCGCAGTTTAGCAGATGCGGTTCAGTTTTGCACTTGTGGTTTTTGAGTTAACAGATGCGTCACGACGCCTATAGATGCGTCGTTCTAGGTGTCAAATGCGGTTTAGCAGAGCAGTTGCATTGCAGAAAATCAGTTGCGGTTTGACAAATATGACAGTTTTGTTTCAAAATGATTTTTCTTGTCGTTTTGATGAAAATTTTGATCTGTTTGGAGAGTGTTTTGTTTCGACCTGTGGTAGAACCAGAATACACTTGACAAACACAGTGTTTTAAAAAGTAACCAAACACACATCAGATAAGCACGATCCTAGGTTAGGCCATGACAATATTCGCTAGATTCCACGCGGGTTTCCCCAACCGCATATCTATAGCATGTGAATTCAAAAGCTTGGCTGCACGGGCTCCCCCTTACAGTGCACTCTCTTCTCAGACCAACCAAGCTTCCAACCCCCATGAAACTCCCATGGTGAGCTGATCACCTCTACTACAAACTGCGAAAGTGTAGATGCCTTCACACCGACCGGTGTTGCGCTAGCAAATAGAAGGATTTTGGCTTTCTATACAAGAGTTTTTAGTTAGGGACCCCCGTTCGAGTGGCCATACATGGGGCAAGAGATTAATCACCATTAAGGTGGCACTCTAGCCTGAAGAGGTTAAGCTCAACAGGGTTTAAGGGAGTACAACTCCGTTCGTATGACACATCCGCACAAGCAACCTTAGGTTTTCCCTTAAGGTTTACATTTATATACCGGTTGGGGGTAGCTTGGCTTTAGCTCCGTTGCCAGTTTGAGTCGCATTGGGGTGATGAAATCCCCAGGCAGGCCCAATTTCTAGAGTTGGTAACCATTTCTCTTACACCCAAGATCGCCCGAAAGCGCGAGGGGAGAGGATACTCTGATATACCAAGTCAGGGTAATAACAAATAAGAATGGGTCTGGTTTTCTGATCACAAGGTTTTCACCAAGTGAGAGCATACTCACCTACCATTCTGTAAGCACAATCAAACATAAAAGACATGAGTTCTTTTTATGTGCACCAAAATCAAATGTTTGCTATTCTAAGAAAAACAAGCACAAAGTTTGTTTATTCCTTCTTTGACATTTGAATCTGCAAACAATGAATTAGTAGTCTTTTTAAGCAATGGTCTTCGACACACGAATGGAGATCGCCACACGCTACAAGAAAATATTAGTAACACAAAAAATCTAATCTATCCAACATGCAGAAATAAAAAACACAGAAAAAATAGAAAACCAGAAAACCAGAAACCAGAAAAACCTGAAAAATCTGAAAATCAGAACCTCAAAATTGAAAGAAAATTTTTACCAGACAGATGCAGCTCGACATGGCAGATGTGTCGTTCGGGTCTTCAGATGCGGCTCGACAGATCATATGCGTCGTTCTGGTTGTCAGTTGCGGCTTGTCAGGGCGATTGCGGTTCTTCTGTAAGCAGATGCGTCGCGACACATCAAATGCGTCACGATTTTTTTTAAAAGACACTTGCGTCAATCCGTACATGTACCTGCAAAACAATAGAAAACAACAAAAAACTGTACGGAAACGAGAAAACGGAGTCGGGTTCACGAATGTAACTGAGGGTAATTTCTAGGTTTTAGATTAGATTAGTTAAATCAAAATAAAATGATAAAAACCCAAAGTAGCTACAAAACACAATGGAAATATATAAAAGAACGATTATACCTGATCCCCGAAGTCTCCATGATTCATTTTTGTAGCACCTTCTTACTTGCTAGATATTGTGGCCCTCAGATTTGTCGTGCGAGCAAAACCTGAAAATTGTCTAAGTCCTACAACAAGCTTTGAAGGATTTTCTATTGTCTAAATGCCTATGTCTATTGCCAATGTCTATGTCTAAAACAAATGCCAAAGTTGATCAAATGACTATCTTAAATACTAAAATTGCCTATGACAATAAATGTGAAAGTAGATAAATGCCTATAATAACTATGCAAAATGTCAGCATGTGTGTGTGTTCGAAAAATGAGAAGAAGATGGCATTTTATAGAAAATGCCATTTCAAATGAACGGACGAGATAAATTGATGACGAGAACCTAGAATGAACGATCCAGATTAAAACTGAGAATCCCTAATTAGGGTTAGGGCAAAATCTTTAATCGAACGGTCAGAATAAAATCGGATCGACGGTGGAGAATAAATGAGACAATTAATTAAAGAAATAAAGATTTTTGAAAAATCAAGAAGATAAGATTGCCTGATTTGCAAGATTTGAAAAATCAAAGAGATAAGATGTGGACTGAAGATAAGATTTGAAAAATCAAGAATCTGCCTGATTGCTTGATTTTTAGAAGATTAATTACTAATTTGAATTAAATTAATTCAAATTATGGATTTTGAGAGATAATAAATAATCTTTTCAGATTATTTATCAAATAGGACTGACAGTTAAGATTGAGATGACATTTTAAATAATTTAATTTATTTTAAATGAGAAGAATATTAATTGGCAATTAAATAATTAAATTTAATTATTTAATTTAGGAGATGAGATTAATTAATTAAATTAATTAATCAATTTATTTAATTAAGACAGTTAGTGACGTATTAAATAAATAAATAAAATTTATTTATTTAATAATCAATAGAAAATAAATGACAAAAATTAAATAAATTAAGAAATTTATTTAATTAAAGGAAGACTTAGACAATTAATGCGTATTTAATAAATAAATAAAATTTATTTATTTAATAATCATGAAGAATAAATGACATGAATTAATTAAATAATTATGAATTATTTAATCAATAGTCGAATGTGGACCAAGGACATAATTAAATGTCTTAATTATGCTAGGATGAAAGTGGTAAAAATGAAGCTTGCAGGCCTAGGTCATTTTTAGGTGTCTACCATAGGGTTTATATTTGGCGAAGAAGCTAGGTATTAATAAGGTGCATATCGAAGGGGACTCTCTGATTATTATAAATGCTTGCAAACTAAAAAGTATTTATAATTGGAGACTTTGTTATATCTTAAGGATAGATTGGGTATTGATGGATTCTTTTCAAGATGTTCATATATCACATGTTCATCGTGAGGGAAATAAAATAGCGGATAGGCTGGAAAATTTGGGGTGTGAAGGGAAAGAGTTTAAGCATAAAGATGTGAATGTGGTGATCCAAGAAGATTCACTTTTGCAAGAGCTAATGATCTCTAATTAATGTTTATTCATTTTTCAAAATGTACTTTTAAAGGGTTTATTGAAGCCGACTTTCATATATACCATGTTGTGAGTTATATGTCGAGGGAATGATGAATCAACATGATAATTAGCATATGTTAAAACGTGAAAGGGATCCCCACGATGATCTTGCTATTGCTTTGATCATCATATTTTCCTCACTTTGTTTTGATTGTGCAGGTACATAAGCAATAATTAAATTCAGTGGTTGGCTAAATGAAGGGACGTGCTTTGGGAGATGTGCCTTCATTCATCATTGGAAATGGTTTTTTCATTTTTCATCATCCCCATCTACATAATTTCTTGGCATGGTAATCGTTGGTGAGTGCCTTTTTAATTGCGATAGCTGCAGAAAGTATTGCCATTTGTTAGTTCGACTGTGGATTGGGAAATTTTCCATATATGGTAAAATAGAGCAGGTGGTGAAAGGTAGGTGTTGGTGTCTGCAAGAGAGCTTCGTGGAACTTCTAAGTGGCAGTGGGACTGCTTATTTTCAACAAATGGCGACGTCTCCTTGGAATCTTTGTTTTAGTTTGCAAGTGCAAAGCTGGGAGAAGCCATTTGAAGGCGACTTGTCTGATGAAGACCTTGCGTCAATTTTTTGTATGGATTGTCCCAGGGTTGCAGAGAGTATTCAGTTACTAATAGGTATGGAGATCATTAGCCCTGCTTCACATTGTGTGATACTTCCGTCCCAGGTGTTCTCAATTTTCTTTTCAAATTTTTTGGATATCACCCAATCGTTTAAAGAGTTAGAAATTGTTGCTCAGAGATATGTCAAGCTCCAATTTCCCCATGGAAAAATGTTGCTAACGACAATCCAAGGTTATTGTTTCTTTAAGAGAAAAGGGTTAGTAGGAGGGCTATTTCCACATAAAATTCTTATAAAATGCTAGGTTATGAATGAGGTGTATGAAGCTATGAAATTGGGACTACAATGTAAAAATGACCATATTTTTTTGAAAGCATTGAGGAAGCACTCGCATGGTCTATGTGCTCAGATGGAAATGGACATAAAAACAAAATACTTTGCAATAGCTTTTCTAAATTCCCATGCATGTTTGTTCTTTCATAAAAGCCCTAATCTGGGGAAGGTACGTGCCACGGTTCAGGGGAATGTTGTTGTTGGAAATATGGTTCAGGGGAATGTTGCTATTGGAAATAAGCCAAATACAAGTATTGGTACAAAGCAAGGTGTTGTAATGAAGGTTTATTCAAGGCGTAAAAGACCCAGGGTATTGGAAATAACTGATTCAGAGGAAATCCAAGGCGAGAATGAGATAGTGGATATGGAGGAATGACTGATGCGTGGGGTTTTTGTTTTAGTTTTGATAGTCTCTTCAGTATATAGATGATAATAGTCTCTTTCAATGGGGCTGTCTATTTCAGTATTTAGTTGCTAATAATTGATCAATGTAATACAAGGGTAATGGGATAAAGAAATGTTGGGGTGTTCATATAGGGGATGATAATTTCTGATGTATTTCATGGGCATAGATAAGCTACTAATCATATGTTCAGGGAAGGGTGATAGTGATAATGTTTTTAGACTATTTGTCATAGAACTCTGAAAAGCATTGCCAAGCTTCATATGACAATCAAACATGTTTTTTGATATTTTATTATATATTAATATAAATATATAGGCTATATGCCTCTTATTCAAAAAATAAAAATAAAAATAAATGGAAAATGAATAAATATTATAAATTTCAATGAATTTATAGAGCAAAAATTATATTAATAATTTGAATGCATATTTTGGTGGAAGATAAGATGCTTGGGTTGAGGTGGAAGAGAATTTCACTATTTATAGTGGTGTAAGAAGGATTTATGAGTGTAAGAGGTATAAGAAAACATCTTTAACTATAGGTAAGAAGTGGGTAGCTATTTTTAGACAAAAAGAGTTAATATTTCATCTTTTAATGGGTCATTTTTACCCATTTAATCCATTTTAATTTAATATATTTAAAAAAAAAATGGAACAAGGCTATAACACATGGCATATTATTCTATAGAATATTACATGTTTTATTTGGGATTGAAAAAGTGGAGTAAGAGGAATCTTGTAATTAATAGATATTTATTTTATTTCTTGGGGGAAAAAAAATACCCTTTAACTTCTATAAATTGAGATTTTTTTTTATGTATTTGGTATGTTCAAGAAAAAAATTTGTCTTTGAAATTTTGCAAGAAATCATTCCAAGAAGAAAGTTGGTTTCAAGTTGAGCTTTGCAAGAAAATGAGAGGAAGAGCTAAGAAGGAAAATAAAAACAAAGAGTTTTGAAAATTTCATCAAGAATGAAAAAGAAAGTGAATAATTTCAGATATTTTCAACTATTCAAACTTGAAGATAGTATCTTTTACATCAAATATCAAGCATTTAAGGCAATGAATATTGAATTTGTTTTATTTGAGCAATTTGTTGATGGTAGATGAAATGAGTTTATAATAAATTTTATTTTAAAATATGGGATTATTTAATTGCTAGATATATTATTCTACATTATATTAAATAAAAGTTATCTAAATATTATCTTTTAGTTATCTATAAATTTATTTTTTCTTTAGTTATTATAGTTTAATTTTTTTTTTTGTAATTTTTTATGAGTTTCAGAAGTAGACTGTTATATTTGAGCAATTTCATAGTTAAAATAACATGCAGATTTGATTTATTCATAAATTTCATTTAATTATTTGGGTTGATCTAATTTTTTGATATGTTATTCTTAGTTATATATCATAAAAACCCTTTAAATATTATTTATCAATTTTATTTCTATAAATTTCTATAAGTAGCAGAAATAGACTGTTCTATTTTAGTAAATTTTCAATTTGAAATGATAAACAAATTCAATTTATTCATAAATCTCATTTCTATCATATGGGTTGGTCTAATATATTTTAGATATATTATTATTAATTACATATTAGAATAAATTTTTAAATATTACCTTTCAATTTTCTGTTTTTAAGTTTTTATGATTAACATAAGTTGATTATTTTAGTTGAATAATTTATAGTTTGAAATAATAGATTGATAAAATTGAAATCATAAATTTTATTTTGAACATATGAATTTATTTAAATATACTTATCATAACCCCATAATAGAAAAACCCTTTAGATATCATTTTATAATTTTATATAATTAAATCTAAGGGGCTATTTCACTTAAACAATTCATAATTTGAAATGATAAATTTGATTTGATATTAATTATTATTTTAATATTTAAATTATATTTCCTTTTTTTAGACAAAAATAATTCCTTAATATTATATATGATAAATCATATAAATAAATAAATAAAATAATAAATATATAGATAGATAATATATTAATAATATAATATGTACATATAATACAAATAATATAAATCACAAATAAATACATCAATAGATGAATAATCTTCAATATGGAGGGTGGGAGGATGGCGCGCGCGGCTGGTTGCAGAGGTGTGGTTTCCCACGACCATTGAGACCTGGCTTGCATGTCATCTCCTGTCTATGCATGCATGATCTAAGACTCGTTTTGTGCTTAGTGTGTGGTATTGTGTGTGTGGGGGGATTCTTTTATACATTCAGGGTGGTTTGATCTATTATTGTTTCCTTTTATGCTTCATTGGGCTCATTAAAAGCTTTTGTCATCTGCGTGTATTTTCTTCTTTAGTCGTTGTTTTCTACTGGCCCAGTTTGGTGTAGTCTTCGACCTTCTTGGGATCGGCTATTGCTGGTCCTTTGTGGAGGAAGTTCCTATATTTTTTGACCTATAAAGAAGTGTTTGCTCCCACTAACATGGATAACTGTGGAGGGGGTTCATCTCGTGACAGTGGTTTCCGTCCGCTAAAAGTGAATGGTTGCTTGGAACGATCGGTGGATCAACCAGTGTTGATTATTCAACCTCAATTTGTGGCAAAAGATGTTGAATATTTTAGTAATCATGTTTTGATTTGAAAGTTCATGGGGTTGCGAGTGACACTTCCTTTTCTGGATACTTGGATTCATAAGACTTGGAACCCGAAGGGGTACTTTGATATTTTGCTGGCAGCCAACATTTTTTTCTTAGTGGATTTCTCCTGTGTTGCGGATAGACATCAAGCTTTTGAGGGTGGGCTTATTTCTACAATCAAGTAGGCCTTTTTATTAAACCGTGGAATGTGGGTTTCAACTCTGTGGAGGAGCTCCCTTTAAGGGTTCTAGTTTTGGTTCATCTACCTCGCTTGCCTTTAGAATGTTGGAGAAATGACATATTGCAGATGATTGCTCTTATGCTTGGCAAGCCCATTGGGCCTTCACAACAAACTCTATATAAAAAAAGTTTTTTCTTATGCCCGAGTGTTTGTTGAAATAGATTTGAATAAACCATTATCGGACTTGATTGATATGAGTATTGGATCAGTTTCTCAGACTCAACAGTTGGATTATGAGACTTTACTATTTTGCTGTCGGCTATGCCACAAGTATGATCACCTTTAGCGGAAGTGTCCTAGAGTTTTCAATAATGGTGGCTTAGGTACTGTGTCTTCTCAACCAGCCCAAAGGTTAGATAGAGGTAAAGCTCCCATGTAGGGGGTAGTGATGGATACAGATGGTTTTACCCCTATCAAACGAAATAAAAATAGGGGACAAAAGAGGTCTCTCAAAGACAAACAAGAGGATGAAACTTTTAACAGGTTTGATGCCCTAAAGGACTTGGTTCAGGAGGAAGGGGTTCCTATTGATATGCAAGTTGTGGAGGGATCTATTGGTGAGGAGCCTTTGGGGAATCAGATATATTTAGCTTGCAACCAGGCTCTATCAATTTTCCCTTCAGCTCTAATGGATAAGGGCCTTGCTCCCTCTGGTCCTATGTGCAAGGAGTCTAATGTTGTGTCGAAACTTATTGTGGGATCTATAATTTCTGGCTTTAGACTTGTTATTGAGAAAGGTGTTGAAGATTCTGGTAATAGTAAATCTTATTCCCCAGCCCTTGGGTTGTAGCAGAAACCCCTTAAAAAGGGACTCCCTGAGAAGCCCCTGAAATTTGGTAGGAAGAAGGATCAGGAAAAAGTAAGATTAATTGGAGAAAATTTGGTGGAGTCTAGTTCGGTGAGGACTATTGATACTCACTTCTCCCAAGCTCACCGATGATTTTTCTATCCTAGAATGTAAGGGGTATGAAAAGCATCCCTAGAAAAAAGGTTATTTGAGATTTAATTCGTATTCACTCTTCCGATTTGGTTTTCCTTCAGGAGACTATTTTTTTTTTTTAGAGTTGGATGAATGTGGCTAATAATATTTGGGGCAGAGGTATGTGCCAGAGTGTTGGGGCTCAAGGTAACTCTAGGGGTCTTGCTTGTCTATGGGATCCACGTCGATTTGCCCCGATTTGGTAGGTTTCTCGTAGGCACTCTCTCTCTCTTTTGTTGTTGTTATTCTGGAGTATGGGGAAAGAGTTTTTTTTCCAACATTTATGCTCCTACTGATTTATCGAGTAAGATGAATTTGTGGTTGCATATTAGATATTTGTGCTCTTTGGAGCCTTTTCTTTCGTGGATTCTTGCAGGGGATTTTATTGCAATTTATTCTTTGGAGGAGAAAAGGGGGATACTTTTCATTTGGATCCTTCCTCAGAGCTTCTTAGAGACAACATGGATTTCTTGAATTTGGTGGACATCAAACCTGTGAATAGGCTATTTACCTAGAACAATAGGCAGACTAGGTATGTTGCAATTTCGAAAAGGTTGGACGGGTTTTTGGTTTCTAGTTTTTGGGTGGGGGATAGTTGGCTATCTAGTTCTGATATTTTGGATTGGCGGGGTTCTAATCATTGGCTGATCAAATTCTCAGCTCTTTCTTCTAGAGGTTTAAAAAAAATTAAGTCTTTTAGATTCCAACTCATGTGGCTTTGAGATGTGTCTCTCCATGATCTTGTTCCAGAATGGTGGCATGCTAGGAAGCCAACTTTTGGTATTGCTATGTACTATTTTGTCAAAAGGCTTCAGTTCGTTAAATATATGCTAAAACGATGGAATAAGCATCACTTTGTCGATGTATTATAGGCTAAAAGGGCTGCTCAAGATCACTTAGACTCTGTCACTTGGAGGATTCTAGATCAGGGGTTTATTGAGGAGTTGCGTAGAGATGAAGCTTCGATAGTCAAAATTGTGGAGGAATGGGAGCTTCGGGAGGAAATATTTTGGAAGCAGAAGTATCATATTGATTGGCTTCAAGAAGGTGATAGGAATACTTCTTTCTTTCATAATTCAGTCAAGGATAGAAGACAAGGAAATATCATTACTCCTCTCCTATCTCAAGAGGGAGATCTTCTCTGCTCTAATGTTGCGATTTCGAATGAGGTTGTCCAGTATTTTTCTTCTCTGTTTTCAGATGATTCCCCCCCTTCCAGTGATGAGGAAGATACAATCTTAGCTTGTATTCCTTCTTTGGTGACTAAAGAGATGAATGAGGCTCTCCTTAAGCCTATTTCTTTGGTTGAGTTGGAAGTCATTGTGTTTGAAATGAAGAAAGGTAAAGCTCCGGGTCCTAATGGTTTCCCGATTGGATTCTTTCAGGAGTTTTGGAAGGTCATTAAGGTGGACCTTCTTGAGGTGGTTTAGGAGTCTTATATGAATAAGAAAATGCTTAGGGCATTGAATGCTACCTTTTTAGCTCTTATCCCTAAGAGGGAGGGTGCCAACTCTTTAGACCTCTTTAGACCTATTGCCCTATGTAATGTGGTGTCCAAGGTAATAACTAAGTTGATTGTAGAATGTCTAAAGCCATGGTTGAACAGGTTGATTTCTAAGGATTAAGGTGGTTTTGTGGCTGGTAGGAAAATTTTGGATGGGGTGGTCATTGCTATTGAAATGGTGCACTCTATGGATTCATCTAGGGAGAAGGCTATGTTTATAAAGTTGGATATGGAGAAAGCTTATGATTGTATTAAATGGGAATTTTTGTTCAATATTTTGAAGGCTTTTGGGTTTAGTAGCACTTGGATTGATTGGGTTATGATTTGTGTCAGCTTCTCCTCCTTCTCTGTGTTGTTCAATGGGGAGCCTTTTGAGCTTTTTGGAGCATCTAGGGGTCTACGGAAGGGAGATCCTTTGTCCCCTTATATTTTCATCTTGATGGTTGAGGGGCTAGGGCATTTGTTGAGATCTCGTGTTTAGCAAGGTTTAATTCATGGGTGGTGCTAGGGAAATGGTGTTCCTTCTTAATCTCATCTGTAATTTGTGGATGATATGGATCTGATAGGCTTAGCCAAAGTGGAAGTGAATAATTTGAGGAAATCGTTAGATTGTTACTTGGCTACTTCGAGACAAAACATTAACGAGGGTAAGTCCTCTATATTTTTCTTCAACACCCCTAAGCTTAGTCAGTAGAGAATTTCTAGGATTCTTAGATTTCAGATTGAATCTCTTCCCTTTGTTTATCTTGGTATTCCTATTGTTGTGTGTTCGCTTCCAAAGAAATTTTGGAAGGAAGTGATTGAGAAATTTTGTAGGAAGGTTAGTCACTAGACTTGTAGATGGATTTCTACAGTTGGCAGAGTTACTCTTTTGAAGTCTGTGGTCCAAGATCTTCCATTATATAGGTGTTTTGTGTTATCTATCCTTGCTAGCTTTGTCAAAGATTTCAAGTGCCTTTGGTAGGCAATTCCTTTGGTTTGTAAATTCACTCTTGAGGAAGTGGAGCTTGGTGAAGTGGGAGGAGGTGTGTTGCTCGAAGCAAGAAGGCAGTCTTGGGCTACGGTAGGATTATTTAAATGGGAAATACTTGGCGACGAAGCCTTATTGGTGGTGGTGTACTCAACAATAGAAGACTTGGGATAAGATCCTTACCTTCAAATATCTTGGGGAAGTGGAGTGTAGTGTTGTGCCTCATTTCAGCCTGTTGGGTAATGGATCTATGGTTTGTGGTACTCTAAAAAGGGGTGCTAATTTGGTCCAGCAAGGATTGTTCTGGATCTATAACAAAGGATTTGAAGCTCTTTTTTGGTATGATTCTTGGGATGGGCATCCTCCTATTTTGGTTTTTTATCCTCATTTGCAAGGTTTGAGCAGGGTCTTCCTTGTGGCTAGTTGGAATCATGTGGTGGAATTCAAAACCTCTCAAGTTCTTGGGCAGGCTACTATTTTTTGGTGGAAGGAATTACATGAATGGATTCCTAGGGGCTTATTAGAGGATCACCTGGAGTTGGCTAGCATTATTGCTAGTTGAGTTTGCAACTCTCTTTTGGAAAATGATTTTTTGGCTTGGGGTCATCATCAGAAAGGAAAGTTTTATGTGGTTGCTAGTTATCATGTGTTGGATAAGCAGGTTTGTCATGGTGAGGGGGTCTCTTGGTGGAAACAGATTTGGAATAGATTTTCTTGGCCCAAGTGTAGCTTCTTCTCTTGGTTGGTGATGCAAGGTAGATGCCTGACCTAGGAGAATCTTCGAAAGTATGACTTTCAGGGTCCCTCTAGATGTCTTTTGTGCTATAATAGTGATGAGAATATGTATCACCTCTCTTTTTAGTGCTCTTTTGTTATAGATATTTGGAATTCTTGGTGGGCTATTTGGTATCAACCATGCAGACACATCTCTTCTCTAGCTGATTTCTGGATCAAGTCGGGGTGCTCCCCAGTGAAGTCCTCTTTTCTCCACATTTCTTGGCTAATTGGTCCTAGCTTGATTATTTGGTATATTTGGTTGGAGTGCAACCACAAAATATTTTTAGATAAGAAGCTTTAGGTGGGGCAGGTCTGGATGATAATTTTGGGGGTTATTCAAGAGATTGTAGTTGTTGAGTGTGATCTTTCGGTTCCAGTGTCTATTGATGATTTGGGAGTGGTTCAACACTTGGGCATGGTTGGTTGTGATAGAGGTCGGTCCAGAGTGGGATTGGGGTGGTTTGGTAAAGAGAAGGTTGTGCGGGATGGTCATTGGAGGCTTCCTCCCCAAGGAATTTTATAGGTCAATACGGATGGGTCCTCTCGTGGTAATCTAGCTCATGCTAGTGTTGAGGGTCTGGGAAGGGATAGTGAGGGAACTATGGTGTTTCTCTTATCATAATATTATGGGCAACATTCTAATCATTTTATGGAGGCTTTGGCTATTCTTGTGGCTTTGAAAATGGCTTGTGCTCTTGGTTGGAGGAGGATAATTTGTGAGTCTGATTCCTAGATTGTGATTGACTTGTTGAACTAGCGTCATTTGAAGGAGGTGCACTGGTAGTTAGCTGTCGTGGTTAAGCAAATCATTTCTTTGGAGGGAGTGATGGACTCTATCACCTTTTTCCATATCCCATAGCAGTGGAATAAGGTGGTTGATGGTCTGGCCCATTGGGTGTCTAAGCGGAGAGGTGATTGGAAGGTGGAGGATTGGAATGACCTTCCTGTGAACCTCTCTTAGGAGTTGGAAGAGCTTTTTTCAGAGGATCTGAGATGCTATCTTGGTATAAATTGATGCGACTTTGGTTTTTCTTGGGCCCTGGGTAGGCTTGCTATATTTTTTGATTATTTTACTTCTCTCTTGATTGAATACAATTTTTACCCTCTTTTTATTAAAAAAAATATAAATCACAAATAAATTTAATATATTTTCTTAATTAAATAAATAATATATAAGAGAAAAATATATATATAACTTTAATAAAAAAAAATTATATTAATACTTAGTATTACAAATCTTACGTGATCATTAATGGATTTTATAATTTTCTTGAAGTATATTTATTAAAGATTAATAATTATTTAAACTTATGGAATAAATTAGTTAATAGTAAATTTAATGAACACTATTAGGATCATTATCTGATGAGAAGGGGGGGGGGTACTCCCCTCTTGTAAAATCACTCTAACTCACTATTCTCAATGACATACAGGAAAATCCAGCAAAAAACTCTTTGCATACAAAATTCAAAACATTATGAAACTACAACAAACCATAAGTCTATGCACTCATCTTTATTGAACTTTTCACCAAAACTAAATACATAAATCAAGGATTACAAATTTTGGCCTGCAATGGCTTCTCACTCTAATCTGTGCTCCCAATATCCTTTAAATTGCATTCATTTTGACTTTCTCATATGCTACGTGCCCCTCTATAACTTCTTATCGATGCATCTTTTAACTTAGATACATTTATGGGAAATCTCCAATCATTTTGATTTAATTCTGCTATGAAAGGCTAGGGAAGAATCGGTCTTAAACTCTCGTCGAGCCTTTCCTTCACATGGTGTGACCTTACCTTGGCCACTCTACTTTCTACATAGGCCTTGTTTTCTTTTTTTCTGCACTCTAACTTCTCCTTTTGTAGCACGTCTCTCTTCCTTCTCAGACTCATGCTCCCATTAAACATACTTTGTATCCAAATTAGTAGCCCCCTTAATCTTCTTCAACGCATCCCACTACTGTTTCTTTTAATCTACCTTCTTAATTTGATTTTTACATAGCCTTCTCAAGGCTAATTCCCATCACTTGTTGCACCCCTTCCAATTCCTTCCTCTAATCGACCTTCTCAATTGTTTTCCCTTTTTTTACTTGTATTTTGATTTTATCTACCAAGGCGTCCCTTCAACTTTCGGCTCTCCACTTATCGATGAAAGTCTTGCTTCTAGCAATGATCATATTAAATGTAAATAACTCAGAAAAAGTCTTAAGTCCTTCAATGAATGGGTCAAGAGATTGGTCAAAATTTTGATAATCAAATTTTCATACAAAGGTTGTGAAATTTTTCATTACATCTATCAACTTATTTGTTTGAAGCATTAACAAATCTAGAGAGAGAAAGAAAAATAAACCAAAACCAAAATTGAAATCTGCAAACTCTTTTTGGGTGATGTTGATTGTGAGTGCCCCCAGGTTCTCCTACATTAGACACGCCGGGTAGAAATATTGTGAGAATAGGCTCACAATGATGGATTTGAGTGATAGAATCACTCTTTTGGTTCAGAGGTAACCCGTAGCGAACTCCTTCACTAAATATGTGCACAATGTCATTTCTTCTTCTACTTTTTCCAGCACTTCGCTGAAATACTTGTCACCTTCCTTCCGCAGCTACGATTGTCACCCTTCACTCCTCTAATGGCTTTGAATCCACCATTTTCCATCCTCCTCCACCAAATTCTCTCTACCTCCTTCTTCCTCGTGGGCTCAAACCCACCATTGCCCAACCTCCTCCACCAAAATCCCTCACCAACATTCCCAACACCTTCACCCAAATCTGTAGTATATAATCTCAAACTTGCATCCACAAACTTACTAAAATCTGCATATACGTCATTCCAATCTACAACATCTTCACTTAAACTTGTATAAACCATTCCATATTCTTCTCCAAAACCAATATTCAACATATCCAATAAATGCATAACAATATCATTCTCATAAGAAAACATATTTACCTTGTATTCTTCGGCTGCAATAATTCCAATGACTACAACTTTTACCTTCCCGTCCTTCACCATGGCTGCAATATCATCCTTTGTTGTGATATCCTCCAAACCATCATTAGCTGCAATATTTTTCTCTTCTTCCTCCGTTGCAATAGCAAGCTTTGCATTCCATTCCGCTTCAATCTCTTTGTCTTCTATTGCTGTGACCTCTTCACTGTTCACCTCTATCTTTTCTTTTTCTCTCTTCATGCCTTCCTCATGACATTTCTCTACTACACCTTCTTCATTAGTAGGGGATGCTCTTACTTCTTCCGCTTTCCATCTGGGGCTGCAACACTCATTTCTTCTATTCTTCTTTCCACTATCTCTTTCAAGAGAACCTTCTTCTTCTCACTGCTCTTCACCATTTTCTTCTCACTCTTTCAACACTCTTTTACACTTTTCCTCGAACCATTTTCTTCAACGCTTCACAAAATTATTTGAGCCTCACCCCATTCTTTCCTACTTCTTCAGAAACTATATGTCCCATCTTTTCAATCATCTCACCCTCCACTTTATCCCAATACTGCTCCCAAAACAATATCCGCATGGGTCTCCTCACGACCCAACCCATTTTTCCTGCTACAATGACTCACTCTGAAAACACATTTTTTCATGGCTTCAAGCTCCTTCTCTTGCTGCCAGGATTCCTCACACACCTGCAATAGCTCTAATGAGCTTCTTCACTACCGCTTCACACACTTTCCACTAAGTACGAACTGCCTCCTGATCAGCGATCTACTCACACAACACTCACAGGTCTTGGTGGATCCTCTCCACTCTTAGGACTACCCGCTCTGATACCAATTGATGTAGAGGGGGGGTACTCCCTCTTGTAAAATCACTCTAACTCACTATTCTCAATCACATATAGGAAAATACAGGAAAAACCTATTTACATACAAAATTAAAAACATTATGAAACTACAACAAGTCTATACACTCAGCTTTATTGAAATTTTCACCAAAACTAAATACATAAATCAAGGATTAAAATTTTTGGCCTACAATGACCTCTCACTCTAATCTGCACTCCCAATATCCTTTAAATTGCATTCATTTTGACTTTCTCATATCCTATGTGCCCCTCTATAACTTCTTATTGGTGCATCTTTTAACTCAGATACAACTCAGATATAACTATGGGAAATCTCCAATCATTTTGATTTAATTCTGGTATGAAAGGCTAGGGAAGAATAGGTCTTAAACTCCTATCTAGCCTTTCCTTCACATGAGTTTCTACACAGGCCTTGTTTTCTTTTTTTTCTACACTTTAAATTCTCCTTCTGTAGTGCGTCCATCTTCCTTCTCAGACTTGCACTCCCATTAAAGATACTTTGTATCCAAATTAGCACCCCCCTTAATCTTCTTCAACGTATCCCACTACTTTTTCTTTTAATCTTCCTTCTTAATTTGATTTTTACATATCCTTCTCAAGTTCGATTCCCATCACTTGTTGCGCCCCTTCCAATTCCTTCCTCTAATCGACCTTATCAACTATTTTCCCTTTTTTACTTGTATTTTTATTTTATCTACCAAGGTGTCCCTTCAAATTTTGACTCTCCACTTATTGATGAAATTCTTTCTTCTAGCAGTGATCATATTAAATGTAAATAATGCAGAAAAAGTGTCATGTCCTTCAATGAATGGGTCAAGAGATTGGTCCAAATTTCAATAATTAAATCTTTCATAGAAAGGTTGCAAAATTTTTCATTACATCTGTCAACTTATTCGTTTGAAGCATTGACAAATCTAGAGAGAGAAAGCAAAATAAACCAAAACCAAAACTCAAATATGCAAACTCTTTTTGGGTGATGTTAATTACGTGTGTGCCTAGGTGCTCCTACATCAAACATGCCAGGTAGAAAGATTGTGAGAATAGGCTCACAATGGTGGATTTGAGTGATAGAATCACTCTTTCTGGTCGGAGGTAACCCACAGTGAACTCCTTCACTGAATATGTGCACAATGTCATTTCTTCTTTCGCTTTTTCTAGCACTTCGTTGAAACACTGGTCACCTTCCTTCGACAACTTTGTTCATCACCCTTCACTCCTCTCATGGATTTGAATCCACCATATGTCATCCTCCTCCACCAAATGCTCTCTACCTTCTTCTTCCTCAAGGGCTCAAACCCACGATTTCCCGATCTCCTCCACCAAAATCCCTCACCAACATCCACAACACCTTCACCCAAATCTGCAGTATACAATCTCAAACTTGCATCCACAAGCTTACTAAAATATGCATATACTTCATTCCAATCTGCAACATCTTCACCCAAAATTGTATACACCATTCCATATTCTTCTCCAAAACCAATGTTCAACATATCCAATGAATGCATAACAATATCATTCTCATAAGCAAACATATTTACCTTGTCTTCTTCGGCTACAAAAATTTCAATAACTACAACTTCTACCTTCTCATCCTTCACCATGGCTGCAATATCATCCTTCATTGTGATATCTTCCAAACCATCATTAGATGCAATATTTTTCTCTTCTTCCTACGCTGCAACAACAAGCTTTGCATTCCATTCCGCTTCAATCTCTTCGTCTTCTATTGCTACAACCTCTTCACTATTCACCTCTATCTTTTCTTTTTCTCTCTTCATGCCTTCCTCATGGCATTTCTCTACTAAAACTTCTTCATCGGTAGGGGCTGCTCTTACTTCTTCTGCTTTCCATCTGGGGCTGCAACACTCATTTCTTATATTCTTCTTTCCGCTATCCTCTTTCAAGACAACCTTCTTCTTCTCACTGCTCTTCACCATTTTCCTGACTCTTTCCAACACTCTTTTTTTCTTTTCCTCAAACCATCTTCTTCAATGCTTCACACAATTCTTCAAGACTCACCTCGTTCTTTCCTACTTCTTCACAAACTATCTATCCCATCTTTTCAATAATCTCATCCTCCACTTTATCCCAATACTGCTCCCAAAACAGTATCCACTTGGGTCTCATCACGACCCAACCCATTTTTCCTACTATAATCACTCACTCTAAAAACACATTATGTTGTGGCTTCAAGCTCCTTCTCTTGCTACCAGGCTCACACACCTACAATGGCTCTCACGAGCTTCTTCACTACCGCTTCACACACTTTCCACTAAGTGCGAACTACCTCCCTGTCGGTGATGTAATCACACAAAACTCATAGGTCCTGGTGGATCCTCTCCAATCTTAGGACTACCCACTTTGATACCAATTGATGTAGAGGGGGGGTACTCCCCTCTTGTAAAATCACTCTAACTCACTATTCTCAATCACATACAGACAAATCCAGGCAAAACCTTGTTGCCTAAAAAATTAAAAACATTACGAAACTACAACAAACCACAATTCTATGCACTCAGCTTTATTGAACTTTTCACCAAAACTAAATACATAAATCAAGGATTACAAATTTTGGCTTGCAATGGCCTCTCACTCTAATCTGTGCTCCCAATATCCTTTAAATTGCATTCATTTTGACTTTCTCATATCCTACGTGCCCCTCTAACTTCTTACTAGTGCATCTTTTAACTCGGATACAACTATGGGAAATTTCCAATCATTTTGATTTAATTCTGCTATGAAAGGCTAGGGAAGAATCAGTCTTAAACTCTCGTGGAGCCTTTCCTTCACATGGCGTGTCCTTACCTTGGAAACTCTAGTTTCTACACATGCCTTCTTTTCTTTTTTTTTTGCACTCTAACTTCTCCTTTTGTAGAATGTCTCTCTTCCTTCTCAGACTCATGCTCCCATTAAACATACTTTGTATCCAAATTAGCAGCCCCCTTAATCTTCTTCAACACATCCCACTCCTGTTTTTTTTAATTTTCCTTCTTAATTTGATTTTTACATAGCCTTCTCAAGGCCGATTCCCATCACTTGTTGCGCCCCTTCCAATTCCTTCCTTTAATCGACCTTCTTAGCCATTTTCCTTTTTTTTACCTTTATTTTGATTCTATCTACCAAGGTGTCCCTTCAACTTTCAACTCTCCACTTATCAGTGAAAGTCTTGCTTCTAGCAGTGAACATATTAAATGTAAATAACACAAAAAAAGTCTTGAGTCCTTCAATGAATGGGTCAAGAGATTGGTCCAAATTTCGATAATCAAAAATTTCATACAAAGGTTGTGAAATTTCTCATTACATCTGTCAACTTATTTGTTTGAAGCATTGACAAATCTAGAGAGAGAAAGCAAAATAAACCAAAACCAAAACCAAAACTAAAATCTGCAAACTCTTTTTGGGTGATGTTGATTGCGCGTGCACCTGGGTGCTCCTGTATCGTTATCTCACTATCCAAACCTAATCTTATAATATACAATACTTTGAATAAGCAATCAATAGAAATTGCTATTGGAAATGATTTAAGTTTAAAGAAATAGTTATTATGAATTTGAGAATCTCACAAATATTTTTATAATAATATTACATAAACCCTTTATAAATAGATTTGATTTTGATAAAATACTTTTAATATTTCTAATTGCTTATTATTCAAAATAAGTAATATTTGATGTATATATACAAAACAGTATTTTCTTGATATTTACATGAAATGATTAGGAATAATAGCATTTACTCATTCTTGTTTAGTAAATTTGTTACTTTACATGAAATATAGGATTTAGATTAGTAATAGAGGTAATTGAATATTAGTTGTAATGAAGAGGTGTTACTTGAGATTATCCTACTAATGATAAAGAATGGAATATGATTATAGTACACAAGATTGATTGATGAGATTTAAAAGGTTAAAAATGTCATGTGTTTGGATAGTCTACAAAATTATATATCATTTTAGAAGAATATTATATTGACGAATTTAAGTAGGTTTTTGTATTGTGTTAGCCCTATTTAAGTCTTGACCCAAAAATACAATGTTATAGATAATTATTTATACTTGGATATATTTTTACCCCTTTAAGGAAAGACATATCAATTATAATTTATGAATGAACCCATTGTCATTGAAAGATTCTAAGATATAATTCAAAAGGTAATCTTGGTGTATGTTAACTTAATAATAAATATTGATGTTATTATAGAACCTAATTAATTCAAGTGAAAAAAGTGACTCATTTATTTAAAATATTTTAGGAGTGGGTTTAATACTTGTAGGAAACAACAGATAACTTTATCCAAATCACTTTCTATATATAGTAGAATTGGATGGCTTTTTTTGATGCATATTCAATTTTAATTGAATATTTATATTATGAATAAATATTTTATTTTACTAACATTAATTGGTCTACTTTTTTTAATAAAAAGAAGGGTAAAAATCTATTAAATCATAAAAGAAAGAGTACAAAAATTATCACTACCAACCCCTCCAAGAGGGGATCATCCAACCCAAGCAACCAAACCAAGAAAATCCAAATGAAACCAACACCAAAGCCAAAGAAGAACCCTCTGACCACCACCTACAGAGGCCTATCCTTGAGAATCAAATCTTTCAGTTGTTAAGAACACTCTGAAGGTAAATGTTTGCAGCTATCCACCCTCTAATCTCCCATAAACTCTAAAGCCCATTTAGCCAAACAATCAATCAGTCTATTCCATTCACGTAGAATGTGGACAAACTGGACATCATCCAAAGAATTATTGAGCTAATGAATTTGGTGCACCACCAACTCCAACCACTAATTAGCCTCACCAAACTTTCATTTATTCAACATATTAATCAAGATTTGAGAATCTGATTCACAAATAATTTTGCTCCATCGTAGAGCACAACCCTCTCTAAAGCCGTAAGGATAGCTTGAGCTTCCATAAGGTTATTAGACTAATGCCCATGGAAGTGGGAGAAGAGGAACAAGACCTCACCAAAATAGTTTCTTCCAACACCTCCAACTCTAGTAGGCCCATGATTTCCCTTGTAAGAACCATCAATATTAATCTTGAAAATACCATCCAAAGGGGGGGACCATCTCCCCTCATGTTGGGTTTTCCTTTGGGGTTGATGAATCCCCTTTGACAAGGTAGGGACTTGACCACACCCAAAGATGCAAATTCTACACATAAACTCCACCTCACCATGCTTTGAAGGGGTATCCATCACACATTTAGCTTGGATAGTTTCTTGGATCATTCTCAAAATTCTTTCATATTTGCTACACTCCCAACTACTACCCTTGGAAGATCCTATGGTTCCTTTCGAGCCAAACCTACCAAATAATACAAGAAGGTCCAATATTCCATACCACCTGAAGGAAGAAGCTCTTAGTCGATGGTGTTCCCAAATTTCTCCAAAACTCCACAAGAGAAGACGCATGCACACAGGCCTGCTTCCAAATCTCCCACCAAAGGTGTCAAATGGTCTGAAAGAAAGAACATTAATAAATAAATGTGAAACTGTCTCCTCATCATTGGCATAAAGGAGGAAGATAGAATACCCCTAGACACTCTGCTTGTGGAGATTTTCCAATGTGAGGCATATATTCTGAGCAACAATATAGTGAAGAAATTAGATTTGGGCCAAGTATACTTACTCCACATCTATTTCCACCAAGGGGCTTCACCACCACCATATCTTGTGTGTCTAAAATCCGGTAGCCAGAGGCCACCGAGTACACCCCTTTTGGGTCCAATCCCCACACCAGAATATCACTAGTACTCAAAGAGTTGTACTAGCAAGAATATGAGTCAGCTCCTCTAGATCTACCATAACTCTACCTGATGGCCAAAAAAAAGGATCCTTCCATTGGAGCACTTTCACTTGAAATCCTACTCCACTTGAAATCCTCCACCCTGTACCATCCAACATCCAAAAAACCTAACACAAAGGATTTAAATATGGATGTGTGGTCAATAAAAGGGTTTACCCATCCCAAGATTCAAACCAGAATAGGGATTTGGAACCTTTATTAAAAATCCAAAACAAGCCCTATTGAGTAAGTTTAGCACCTCTCTTAAGAGTATCCCAGATCATAGACCCCTTCTCTGATAAGCTAATTTTATGCATATCATCACTCACCACTCCTCCCAGATACTTAAAAGTGAGTATCTTATCCCAAGCTTGATCTTGAATAGAGAACCAATGCCAATACAATTTAGCCACCAATGCCTGTCTTGTGAAAGAAGCCCATCTCAGGCCAAGGCTACCCTCCTACTTTGATCTACATATATCCTCCCATTTCACCAAAATTTACTTGGTAAAGTCGAGGTTACTAGCCCATAGAAATTGTATAGACATGGCATCCAACACCCTCACAAAACTTAACGAAGCCAAATGAACCATACATCTATAAATTGGAGGATCCTGCACCATAGATTTCAACAACACTTTGCCTACAAAAGATAGCCACTTGAGAGTCTAATGATTGAATTTTTCATAAAACTTATCAAGAAAAACTTGCCAATACCCTCATGTAGGGGGCCCACAGAAAGGGGGACACCAAGATAGATGAAGGGAAACTTCCCAATTTGAAATCTAATAATCCTGAATTTTTTGAATTGAATACTAGGAGGGGTGTTGAAGAAGAAAATAGAAGACTTAGCTTCATTAATTCATTGCCTTGAATCTGTGAGATAAATATCTAATACCCTCCTAATATTAACAACTTCACTAATTTTGGCTACCCCAAGCAGTGTCGTGTCATCCACAAACTGTAGGTGAGACTGGACATCCAAATTATCATCCCACTTCCAACCATGAATCAACCCCTACCTAACCTGAGACTTTAAAAACCTCCCTAGGCCTTCAACCAAAAGAATAAATAAATATGGTGACAAAGGATCCCCTTGACAAATACCTTGCAAAGCATGAAAAAGACCTAAAGGCTCATTGTTAATCAACACAAAGTAAGAAGCCGAAGTAACAGAACTCATTACCCACTCAATCCAGTCAGAACCAACCCAAAAACTTGAAGGATTTTTTGAAGGAAGGACCATTTAACACGGTCATCAGATTTGGCCATGTCTATCTTGATGAACTGTTCCTTTTGCTTGGAATTCTCCATGGAATAAATGGCCTTAGTAGCAATAATCATCCCATCAATAATTTTCCTTCCAATAACAAAACCTCCCTACTCCTTAGAAATGAATCTATAGAGCCAAGGTTTGAGTCTCTCAGTAATTAGCTCAGTAATATTTTTTACACCACGTTGCACAAGACAATTGGTTTAAACAAATCCAAGAAGTTACCCCTTCTCTCTTAGGTATGAGCATTATAAATGTGGAATTTATAGCTCTCAACATATGCTTATTTTTGTAAGGAAGCTAAGGTAGAGGAACAACTTCCTACACTAATCTTGAGAAGAGAATAATGCAAAACTTTTACAAATCTTTAACAGTTACAAAAACTTAAACATAAATAAACACAAATAGCATGCATACCACAACACAATGATTTATGTGGGGAAAACCCTTTCGATAGAAAAACCCCATACTCCAAAAGCCGCCTAATATATTATTCAGAAATCACAAAGATAGCAATATACTTGTAGAACAAGCTTCTCATAGGAGTATCACCACTCAAAGATCCAGAGGCAACACAACTACTATCTGAATCTCAGAATACATCACAATACATAGCCATAATACATTTCCCTCATAAAATAGGGTTGTCTTCTAGGGAAAATCGAGCTAATAAAATATCGGTTGTTGGATATGAGATATAATGATGAATGGTCCATATTTACAATAATAAAATATAAATAATTTTTTCCTTTTGGGGGCGTTGCCCCTAAACCCCCGCCAGGGCGAGCTACCCTTGGACCCCAGTCAAGGGGATGATCCCCTTGAACCCCTCGTGCCCCCCCCTTGTGTTGTCGTTGGTTGAACAATACCTTATGTAATTGAAAGGTTGAGACAAATTTTCTCAACAATTTATTCATGACTCTTGAACTACCTCCAACAAGTCATACTTGATAATATCCAAAAATTCTTGATAGAATTCAATAGGAAAACCATCAAGACCTGGGGCCTTCCCTCTTCTTATCTAGAACACCACCTTCTCTACCTCATCCAAAGTTATGGGACTGATAAGAATGGAATTCATTTCAGCAAGAAAACTTGAAGGGATGCAATCTAAAATAAGGTTCTCCTCCACCATCATGACAAGAGAGTCATCCTTAAACAAAGCTGAGAAATAATGGATAGCCTCATTGGAGATATCTCTGAAGGAAGATATATGATCTCCCTAAAGAGTCAAGAGAAAATTCCCATGTCTCCTAGCCTTAACTAATTTGAAGAAGAAGGCTATGTTTCTATCCCCGTCTTTCAACTAATCAATAAGTGATTTTGTTTCCAAAAAATTTCCTTACGCAACTCATATTCTGTAAGCTCCTTCACAACATTAGACTCTTCTCTAAACCCTAAAAAAACCATGATCTCTATTGTGCTTGGTGATTCTCTTGACTCTTTTTTGGATTGTTGATTTATCCATATAAATATTTCCAAAACTTCTTCTATTCCACCTCTTAAGTTGATACTTCACAAGTTGGATCCTTTTAACAAAGGAGTACATAGTTGTTCCATGACTAGGCATACCCTGAATCCACCAATCAAACATAAGATTCTACAAAGAAGGCTCCTAGAGCCACATCAACTCAAATTTAAAAGAGGGGCTCTTAGCCATACCAGCCCCTGTTGCTGAGAAAATGATAGGCCAGTGGTTCAAACCCTTCCAGCCCAAAATTTCAAACCTTGTAGTCCATTTGTAGCCAATCCAATAACTTGAGACCATAAGCCTGTTTAATCTTTTAGAAATAGAATTTTTACCCCATCTCCTATTGCTCCTAGTAAAAATACCATTCCTTGGCTTAATATCAATCAAGTTTAAGTAAAGAATATTATCCTTAAACAAAGTGGATTAAGCCTCCAATCTATCAACATCCTCTCTTTTTTCCTCCATGCATAGAATAACATTGAAGTCACCTACCATAATCCAAGGAAGAAGAGGAGCTAAGGATTACACAAATTAGATATGAGCCTAGAGATGAACTTTTCCTATGTAAATAGTTGTGGCATACACATTAGCGAAGAGAATTACTTCTCCAGACTCAACATTGGAAGAAACCAATGACATTGAATTCCTATTCAAAATCCACCACTGAGGGCTAATTTTGTGAGGATCCCACAACCAAGAAATCTCACTAGAACTACCCTGAGCACCAATGCACTCACATTGACCTCTCCACCATAATTTATTAGCAATATTCAACATTCCTTCCATTACTAATTTAGTTTCCTGAATAAATATAACATTAAGAGAATGATCTCTAATCAAGTCATGAATAAACTTTTGTCTAGGGATGTTGTTCAAACCCCTCATAATCAATGATAGGACAATCATTTTTGAGGGTGAGAGAAATAGGAACAAATAGTCTTAATAGACCCCGATTCTACTAAATTTTCGCCCATAACCTTTAGCTTATCTTGGTCCTTCTTCTAACCACTTTTAGAGGAATTATCTAGACTTCCCTTTTTAATAGATTTTTACTGTAGCCCTAACAAGGACAACACCTTACCACCTTTTCCAAGAACTAGAGAACCCATTTTTTATGGCTGTAAATTAAGAATCTCCACCATATCACCAGTGACCTCAATACCTTTGAGATATCCATGACATTAAGGTCCTCCTTCCCTTGACTGTGTCCATCTGAGAGGCATTGAGAGTCCTAAAAAGCCTATTCAGACTGACTACCTCCCTAGCCATTGGTTGCTCATCACATCTAATCCCTTCCCCACTAAACATCATATTAGGATCCCCCACCTACTTATCCAAGGCCTCTAAAGCCTCAAACTTGTTGAAGGTCTCCCCGCCTTGTCTATCCTTGAGGTTCCTTTTCAACCCTTTGCCTCTATTTCGTGTTTTCACTAAAACAAAACCCTCCTTATCAGGGGTACCATCAGCCATCAGGACTTTCCCCTTGTTTGATATGTGTCTCGAACTAGAAGGAGCTTTGGCAGACGTCCCAATGGAAGACTAACTAGCCAATGAATTTTGTGGCATTTCCTTTGTAAATGACCATGCTCATGAAAAACATGACACCGAAAAGGGAGAGCCTCATAATATAACTATTGAATCCATGATATAGTCCCAAAGAAAAATTCTAGAGATTTTGGGAGAGGTTTATTCAAATCAATCTCAACACAAATGTGTGCACAAGAGAATACCTTTTTATCCAAAGTCTGTTGCGATGGGCCAACCGAATTTCCCAACAAGAGAGAAATCATATATAGGCCATCATTAGTCCAAAACTCCAATTGGATCCATGGGAGGCACACCCAAACTGAAACTATTGAAGGCATCTCCTCAGACGGATCAAAACTAATATGCCAAGGCTTAATGAACAATTTGACCTAGTTATAAAAATAAAGACCCCCTTCAATGGCCTTATTACGATCCGTCAAGGATGAGAACACAACCACAAGTTAGTTGTTAGAAGCCAACATAACCTCCATGTCTCCTTCCATATTCCAAACCCTATGAGTCCACGACTCTAGGAAAGAAGAGTAACCCAAATGCCCATAAATTTACAAATTAAAGTATGGTTTGATAGGTAGCTAACATCTTCTACTACCGATTTTAGCTATATAACCAACACCATATGAACTTTGCTTCTCTCAATGCATCTATTAACTTTGGGAATCCAGGGACCTCCATTGAACATAGTAATCTCCCTTTGTATGACACTATTCAAGAAGTTAAAAGCATTGATCTGCTCAGCCTGTGGCTAAGAAAACCCAAACACCACATCACAAAAAGAAGCATTCTCAAAAAACCCTTATCCACTTGCCAAATTGCCACACCAAATTAAAAAATAAAAGTACCAAAAAATAAAAGAAGAGAGGGGCCCTTTATGGCTCTCCCACTCCAAGCCCACCCTTTCCCAAAAACAAAAATATCACCCAATTGCAAGAACAACCACCCCCCCACACACTACACGTACACCTCACAAACACCCCCACAACTTTCGTCGAACCTAGGCTTCCTTCACCCTACTCATGCATAGGATACCACGACCATGCAAGTCGCTACCTGCTAATGGTCACGAGCGTAGGATAGGTTATGCGCAAAAACCTTCATTGCGCCATAGAAATCCCTATCATTTTTTTAACATTAATTGGTCTACTTATTCTTGTGATAAAAGATAAATTAATTAAGATTAAATTAATAATTGGATTTATTGACTTTAAGTTATAAATAGGATTATGTAATCGTCATATGCTCTCACCTCACCCTTGTGGATCTTAGTGATAAAAAAACAAGAACTAATCCTTTGGTTTAAACTAATTTGATTTTAATCTATTTTGTAGAAGGTTTTAAATATGAATATTTTCTACAAAATTAATTACTATTTACTTTCAAGAGTAATAAGATTGGTTTAATCTATTTTGTATTTGTTAAATTTAAATTACAATTAGTATTTATTTTCAAAGCAATTAGTATTAGTTAAATCTATAATTACAAAATCAGTTTTCAAATGTTTAGAATAATTTAAATGCATTTATTTTACCAAAATAATTAGTATTAGCTAACTTTATATTTTCAAAATATTATGTGTGTTTAACATAGTTTAAAGTTTATTTATTTTCATAAAGAAGTGTTATTAGTTAAATTCATTTTTTAAAAAGTAGTTTAAGTGTTTAGAATAGCTTAGATATATTTATCTTGAAAATGAATTTATACTTTTAAAGTAACTTTCAAGCATTATAATAGTTAAGTTTAATTATATTTACAAAAGTAAATTTCAAGAAATTAGTATAGTTATATTTCAATGAAAATTAGTATTAGTTGAATAATCTTACAAAAAATTCTCTTTCAATAATTAGTATCAATAGTTTTCAAAAGAAATTAGTATAGTTATATTTCAAAGAAAATTAGTATTAGTTGAATAATCTTAAAAAAATTCTCTTTCAATAATTAGTATGAATAGTATTTGTTAACTTTATTTTGCAAAGTATTTATTATGGTTAATGAAGACAATAAGTTTAGAAATATAATTTTCAATTAATTAGTATAGTTTATTTTCAAGTAATTAGTATTCAATAAATTTATTTTCAATTTAAAAAAAAAAATAGTTTTTTTTTTACAAAAGTGGCAAGCCATTATAATTTATTAAATATATATAAATAAAATATTATAAAACCTGGTTCAAAAGAGCATACCGACAGGAAAGAACCCGGAAGAAAACCTCTGGTTGTAGCTCAATTAGATACAAAACATTCTTACAAATCATCCCATTAATAGGGACCCATAACATAGTTTGAAAAAGTCATTAAAGCAAGAACCGATAAAAATTACAACCAATCGACCAATAGAGATTTTTAATTATCATAAGAAAAATTGATCTAATTAGATCATTTCAAAATAAACCCTATTACCCTAGCTACATACTTTGTATAGACTGCCATATACCCATAACAAAAAATTTCATGTATGACTATTTAAATTCCCCTACCACCCACATTGACCGAGTTCTCTCATTGGCCTTCAACTACTAACATTTGAATTTGACTTGCTTCCTAAGCTTGAGAGTGAACTAAAATATTTATATCTGGAATGAGCACATTGACCATGTTGGTTTGATGGTTTGGCATAATAAAATTCTGCTGCATCCCTTGAAAACATTCGTGAGACAATAGAAAAGAGAGAGCATGATATTTTCTCTTGAAATTGGTAATCTCATCCTTATACAAATCAAAATGATACTTTCCCAAAGCTTGATACAGATACGTAGACAAACCCTTGAATAAAGAGAGCTTGAATGCCTCATAGGTTTCAAGGTAACACTGCTTATGGTAGAGATAGTGCCTGGGAAAGAGCCCGCCTATGAAGTCTTCACCATGTGTTAAGTCATAACCTTGAACACTCTGCAACAGAGCATCTTCTTACAAGTATTCTACCTTCACAAATTTGTTAGTAATAGACTAAAGGAATTTAAAATTATGAAGTAAGTCCATCGCATTAGACAAGAAAATGGAAAGAAGATTGGCAGGAAAAATTATTCATTACAAACCAGTGTGTAGGATCTCTTCACCAATCAAAGTTTTGATGCAATTTAGGACTATTGAACACTTTACCTTAAACACCTAATACAGATGATCCTCTTCTATGTAGTCAGAAATTGGGAGCTCCCATGGTTGAACCAACACCACCATTCTGTAATTTCTTGGGCGAAACTCTAAACTATTAATAGCCTTCGCATGACTCCCATTATGTGCCATCTTGTAAATTGAAGTTCAACCGTGCAAGATTCTCTCCAAAAAAGCAAGAAGAACCCACAGAGAGACAATTTCACCACGAACAAGGAAGATAGAAGAAATTTAGCTCCAAACTCATCAAAAACAAGTCAGGTAGAATTAGCTTTGCAGAATGACAAAGAAGAAACTGTATTTAAAGGCATGATGCAAAACCTAAGCCTTTAATGCAAATGATATCAATGAGATATGACATGCTTTAAAACTTGCATTGTGATTTTGGAAAAGATTTAATTGCCAAATCCATGTAATGAATTCATTTTAGCTTTCATTAGATAACACCACTTTTCCTTAATCACATACAAATGTAAGGAGTTAGGCATGCTTAAGTACTAAACCCTGCAAACACAGAAAACGGTGTTAGAGGAAAATAGATGGTGGCAAGTTGGAGTCCCCGTTCCATATTTTCATGCATGGCAATGCGCTGAATGGGAATATTTGCTTAGCTCGACCTATTCTAGTAATGATGAAAGCTTAAGTGTGCCATAAACATACTTGAATGAACTCATCATGATTTGGCTTAAAACTTGCTTCAAGACGCTAAAAGAACATGTGACAAAAGAAATTTATTGAATACTCTTAGGCCTATGAAATCACATGGCCCTTGGACAACAAACCTTATTAAGCATGTTGAGCTAGTGAACTTTGGCAGACTTCACCTTTTTTATTGTAGTTTTGGCCAATCAATTAGTTATAATTTTGGATATTTGATTATGCACCCTTAGCAGATTTTGGCAGACTTCCCCTTTTTTGAACGTAGCTTTGGCCAAGCAATTAGCTAACATTTTAGATATTTAATTATGCACCCCTAGTATCTTGATTTATGAGTTCAATCAATTGTGATTTAACTGGCTTTTGTCATGAATAACCCTAACCTCTGTAGCATCACTACCCAAGCTTGTAAGAAAATTTTCTACCTTATTGCCTTCTCTATAGGTATGAGAAATAATGGAAGCCTTGAATTTATCTATCAGTGCCCATAATTTATACAATATATAACTTAAATTCCAATTATGAATTTTTCTTTCTCTACATGCATTAATGATTATCATTGAGTCTCCTTCTATATGGAGATTTGAAAACCCCATTTGGACTGCTAATTCCAAACCCAATAATAATGCTTGTGCTTTTGCACTATTATTTGTGCCTTGTTTTAAATGGATTGAAGAAGCTACCAACACTTTCCCTGACGAATTTATGATACAAATGTCTGCTCCTAAAACTCCTGAGTTGCCTTTAGATGCACCGTCAAAGTTTAATTTTACAAAGTCCTCTGCAAGTGGGGACCATTTAACTAATGATCTGTCAACTTCTAGAATACTACTTTTGAGTATACTGTCATCAAAAGGTAACTTGATACCCTTCCAATTCATCAAAATAGAACTGTCCCAATTTGTGAACAAAGAGTTAATCATTTTCTCTTTTTGAACACATGAATTAACCCCTTATGAAATTTCCTTTTCAATTTTCATTATTATCAACTCAAGTGGAGATTTAATTTTCCTAAAAATTCTCAAATTCTTCTCCCACCAAATGTTCCATACAACAAGCACCAGAATTATATACCAAATACATGCAAAAATGAGGATTGGTATAATAGTGGCTAGCTTTGAAAAAGATCCCAGAGCATATTTGGAAGGGGATGAAAGAGGTCTAACTTATTTTTAATGAAATTCCAACATTGATAGGAAAAATTGCATTGTAAGAGCAAATGGTTTGTTGTTTCTAACTCTTCTTCACATAATGGACATTTAAATGGATCTGCAATCTTCAATTTCACTAGACAGACACTTGTGAGAATTTATATCATAAATGAATTAGCATATGTTTTATTTTGGTAATTTGAATTAGTTTAACTTACTCCCAAAAGTAACTAATTTCCAAAGGTAATTAGAACTAGATAAGTTTATTTATGCAAAAGTAATTAGCACTTATTTTAATAATTAACATTATCTAAATTATGGGAATCAAAACCAATCACTGTGTGGAAGTCAAGGCTGCGTTCATTAGTATCAAGTTTGCGTTGGACAAGGGGTACTCCAAGCTTTGGGTCGAAGGAGATTCACTTAATATTATTAACTTCCTACTTGGCATTCAAAAGCCAAGTTGGACAATTGATCAATTGATCGAGGATGCTATAATGATGCTTAGATCCTTTGAGGAAACTCGTGTCACCCATATTTATAGAGAGGGAAACTCATTGGTAGATTTCTTTGCGAATGAGGCTATCAAAATTAATGATTTCAAGGTATGGGAGGAGTACTCCCTCCTTCCTAAGGATGCCAAATATTTATTTCCAAATGAAGGCTATGGTTAAGCTTGTTCTTTGGAGTGTTAATATCATTATTTTTTGCTTTCTTGTCGCATGCTTTGTGGGTGTTGGTTCTCTTGTTAGATTTTTAACAACTATCTTTCCTAAGGTTTCAATTCATGGTGATTGTGATCATGTGAGGTGATTGTAGAAGGATTGAGCCCTATTCCTGTGCAAGATGGTGCAAGGATCATAAAATTTGGAAGATTTTAGAGCATGGGAATTTCACACCCTTTTTGGAAAGGCTCCACGACCACAATCCTGAGGCCTCAGAAGAATTTGTTAGCTATTTGAATAATAGAAGATTACAGGTCAAGGGAATGGAGTGTGATTAATGAGGAGTTTACTGCTTCCATAACCGGGTTGTCGTTGGTGGGTCATAAATTTTTCAAGGAGAGGAAGAGTAATGATGAAACCATCGACTAGTTCTTTAAGGATGATGAGCGAAAGAAGTTGATTAAGTTGCCATCATGGGGCTACAAATGGAATTATTTGAAGAAAATTTGGGTTGATGTAGTAGAGGTCATCATGCGGTATGTTACCCTAAATAGTCACTATACTAAAATTTTAGGCCACCATTTCACTTTATTGAATCATTTCAAACATGGGTAGTTTATCTCATTCCCTTTCTTTATTTTATCTTCGTTGGAAGTTTCGATGTATGCTCATCTGAAAAAGTAGGGGGGATCTTGTTCTCCATGAGGGCCTCATACTGCTCATAATGGAGCATGTGAGAGCCCAGATCCTAGCCAAGATGATTAAAGGTAAGGAAAAATCTATCAGTGATGAATCCCTCTCGACTGGTTTGGATACCAATGTTGCTAGTGAAGAGGAATGGAATGAAGAGGATGAGGGTGTTGGTATGTGGCAATTGATCATGCAAGTACTATACACTCATAACAAGAAATGGGGTTCGTGGCATCACCCAAAAAAAAAATTTGTTAACACATCAAGGTTTTTTCCTGTTGACATGTTAAGGTTTTCCCGCTGACACGTCAAGGTTTTCCCGTTAACACGTCAAATGAAAAAATATCTTGTAAAGCCCTAATTCTAGAAGGTTCCAAAAGGCTTGTTATAAGTGGTTGGGATGTATGATGCAGCATGGTGTTCGCGAGATTGTAATCTATTTTTCACTGGATAATAAAATCATTGGATGGCTGGGTTTATGTGGATGTATCCCATATTGGGTGAACCACGTTAAATTATGTGTTGATCTCTTTTGTGTTATTCTTCATTGTAATTTCTAGGTTATTTAATTTACATATAATTTTTAATGTTCATTGCTCCAATCTGCCTAAACCCTAACAACTGGTATGAGAGACGCGTGTATATCAGTTGATTGGTAAGATACCTCTAGATTTGAGTGGGAGCAATGGAAGAAGGAAAATTCAAGGTTGAGAAGTTCAATGGATAGAATTATCAATTATGGAAGATGCAGATGGAAGATTATTTGTATCAAAAGGATCTATGGTGGCCATTGCAAGGAAAAAAAAAGAAAGAAGTTGTGATGTCTAATGAAGAATGGGAGATTCTGGATAGAAAGGCACTGGGAACCATTTAGTTGTGTCTGGCACCATTTGTGGTGTTCAATATAATAGAAGCAAAGACAACAGAGGATCTAATGATAGCTTTGGCTAAATTGTATGAAAAACCCTCAGCCTCAAATAAGGTATTTTTCATCAAGTGTTTGTTTAATCTAAAAATGATTGAAGGTGGATATGTGACAAATCATTTAAATGAGTTTAATACGATTACTAGTTAGTTAAATTATGTAAAAGTGAATTTTGATGAAGAGGTGAGGGTATTGGAAAAATGAAGAACACCTTTTATACAGTTTTTGTTGTCATTGATGTCACCAGGATATATGAGTTGCAACTACAAGATCAAGTCTTTGTATTCTAAACTAGTACCTGATCCGGTATGTAGTTATCATCCTTCGGTGTTTTGGTCTGCAATCCTTTGTTGTTGATTCTTGTTGCTTGCAGCTTTGGGAAATGGTTTATGGATGCTGGAGGCACACACATTCACAATCTCACGTATTCAAATGCTTGTATGGTGTATCGGCATTATTTTTTTGTTGCAATTAGGTCTATCTTTGGCCGATCTAATGGATAGATGATGTAATGATGAACTAATTTTTGTCTTGCAGATACATGAGCCAACATGATGTAGCATGATGACTGATTGAATTTATTTTGGAAAGATTTTGTGAAAGTTGTAGCTGACAGTTGGTACTTTTGATGAATAAGAGTTGTATCAAATTAGGCCAATCTAATTGATGCTTGTGAAGATATTAGCCATATATATAAGAAAATTTTGAGTTTGTATAGGTAGAAGTTGAAGATGATGTGAATGTGAAGAAGTGTGTCAAGTTAGTTTACTGAGCTTAATTAGAACTGAATCAACACTTGTTAGGTGTACTTTATTAGTTTATTTTTTGGTTGTAAGCCATTTTTTCATTGTAATTTTGTAGGCAGTGAGCCTCCTTTTTGGACAGTGAGTCCAGGTAGTGAGCCACTCCATTTTGTAATATCTTATAACCGGTTATACTATATTGTGAGCTAACACTCACCGTGGTTTTTCCCATTTTTGGTTTTCCATGTAAAATTCTTGGTGTTCATGTTTTATTAATTCTCTTGCTTATCTTTATAATTTTATGCATTGGAATAATTGGATGCTATTTGTTCAGTAAATTAAAGAAGATATTGATTCACCTCCCCCTCTTAGTATCTTGGATATTTAACAATTGGTATTAGAGCCTGGTTCCTTCAGAGAAGCCTAACATCTTGAGGAAGATCCTGAAGATGGAACAAATGAATGATAAAGAAGAGCTTTGGGCTGCACTTGAAGATCTTGAAAAAGTTGAAAATGAAAACAGAGATTTGAAAGAAAATCTTGATGAAGCAAATGAATGTGTCTGAAATCTGAAAGAGCAATTGAAGAAGTTTAAATAAAGACATAGGTAAGTGACTAAGTAGCTGAAGCAAGTAAATGAGGAGGTTACCAATTTGAAGGTACAAGTGGATGAAAAGAAAATAATAGAAGAATGTTTGAATAAAATGGTGCAAATCAAGTATGATGAATGCACTAAGCTTGAACAAGAAGTGGTGAATTTGAAAGTAGATCTGGAGAAAGAAAAACTCTGTGAGAACAGTTTCAAATCTAGCTCTGATAAGCTTGATGAATTGATTGCAAGGAAGAGGCATTCTAAAGACAAAGGTGGTCTGGGAAATGATATTGGTGAAAGTTCCAAGGCTGTGTAGAATACAGTGAACAATCAAAAGACTCAAGATAAAGGGAGGCAGAAAAGAAATTCAAAGAACTTTGCTAGAAAACCTCCTATCAGACAATCAAATGCACAAAGGTATCCATCCTTCAATGGTATTTTATTTTCTTGTAATAAATATAGTCATAAGGAAATTGAATGCAAAAGCAAGATGAATCAGTTTTCTGGTTCCTTCTCTGGACAATGTTTTTCTTGCAATAAAATTGGACATAAAGCTAGTGAATGCAGAACCCGGATGATGAATCAATTTAATGGAGAAAGAGTAAATCAATCTTTTGATGGATACTGTTATACTTGCAACAAGTATGGACACAAAGCTAATCAATGTAGGGCAAGGGTCAGTGGAAGGCAATCTAATCAAAAAATGTTGTCTGCCATAATTGCAACAAGCCAGGACATATCTCAAGAGTTTGTTGGAGTAAAAAGGGAAAGAATACTGATCCTGTAAAGCAAAATGAACCAGTAAAGAAAATTGAAAAATAAGAAATGAAGCAAGAGATGAAAATAATTTGGAGAAATAAAGAAGAGCCTGAGTCAACAAATGTGTCTGTGCCCTCATCCGGTATAGACAATTCCCCTGGGAATTAGACCTAGTAGGGTCTTAGGGGGAGCTTTAATAGAAAATTACTTGAACCTCCTAATGTCTGATGTGTCAGTCTTTGGCACGAAGAAATTTTGTAAGAAATGATTAGTTAGAGGTTATGCAGGTGGAACCAGAAGAAAATGTGAAGGCATGACTATTTGTGGAGAAAATTAGGGTTTCTTTGAGCAGAGAAGAAGATTTTTTAATAGCTTTTTGGAATCCACCGTATTTAATATGAATTAGGGAAAATCATTGCTTTATAAAGTGAATGTGTAATGCATTTTAATCACTTGTGCGTCTGAAGAAATTGAAGAGAATTTTGGAGAATTCTTGAAGTGATTCACATTTCGAGCTATGCAAACCCTAGTTTTGGTTCTTCATGAAGAAAAAGGTACTCTACTTTTTTGTGTAGTTGTTGGTTTGTGTGAATCATCTTCTTGAATTGTTTGAGTTCAAAATTGTGAACAATGGAAACCCTTGTAGTTGTTAAAGTGTCGAAAAGACCTAGACCATCATATAGGAAATATTCCTCAAAGGTTTTCGAAGATGACCCTATGGGTGCCTTCTCATCAATCTGTCATGGGGTTATGTCAATCGAGGACACAAGAATGTACATTCGAGTAAGAACTGAGGAGTTCAATCATAGTAAATTGATAGATATTTGGAGAATGAGCTCACTGGAGATAATTTCTTGGTGAAACCTGAATACTCAAACCTTGTTGTGAAGAAATTGGACAGATGAAATTATTTTCCCAATTTCAGTTATGTGGTTGATGATAGATATGTGAAACCTGCCCTCAACAAAATACATGATAAGTTCTTATGGAATGATAGACCCAATTTGATAACTAAGGAAGCAATTAAGGTCATTATCGGTCTCTAGGATGCAGGATCAATACCTATATTAAAATTTGTGAAGAATGAAGTGGTGACGAAACTCATAGGTGCTGCATATGACAAGAGAGATCTTACAAAAATTCATCACTAATCCTATTGTGAAGTATTATGCTATAATGATTGGTCACAAAATTTACTTCACCAATAGAGAAAACTTTGTTTCTTCCATAGTTATTTATACTAGTTTTGATATGGTAGTCAATGGTGCAGATTATGACTTGTGTGAACTTCTCCGACAACAGTTGCTTGAGAATTTAAAGTCAACAAAAGAAAGGAAGTATGCTTTTAAATTTGGCTCATTGATTATATGTATTTTGTTCTATTTCATGAAGAGACTTCCTGGAAAAAAATGATGCAATGTTTTGGGACTCATCCAAATCGGTTGCACATCAAATCTTTGACTATATGCATATTTTGGGTGATCTGAAGACTCAATAAAATGCTCTAACAACATTATTTGTTGTGTTTAAGAGCAACATGAATGAGAGAGAAAGGATTCCAAGGAAATTTGTTGAGAAATATAAAAATGATATCATATTTCATGTTTCCTTTGATGAATGCATGATTGAAGCTGTTGAACTCCAAACCATATGGATTCGGCCATTGGGTTATGAAATTACAGAAGATGAAGCTAAGGGTTATGTACAAATGTTGCTAAAAAATCCGAAGGATCCCAATGAACCCAGAACTGGCACTTATGTAGAAAAATCTATGGAGGTTCACTTGGAACACAAGAAGCCAATAATAAGAAAAAATGTGGAGAAAAATCTTAGAGAAGCTGGATTCACTGATGAGAAGATTGCACTTGGAAAGGATAAGAGAGAAGAGTTGGAGGGAGAATCATTAGGTCTAAGGAGATCTGGTAGGACTACTCCTTCTACACCCTATGCAACTCCTATAGTAAAAATTGAACCCAGTACTGCTAATAAAGGTAAAGGCCCGACCCCTTCTGGACCTACTACTAGATCTGGGAAAAGGAAAGAAACTCCTCCGGTGGTACCTGGGAAAAGAGGAAAGAAATAAAAAGCTACAAGGGAGAAAAATATTAGTGTCACAGATGATCAAGATGAAGAGGAAGAGGATCCTGCTGCAAAATTGCTAAGGAAAAGAAGAGGAAGTTTATCCTCTAGAGAAGGTGCTTATAAGGAAGCTATTGGTTCTAAGAGAGTGCATGTTGTGTCGTCTTTTGATGAAGAGGAAGAATAGAAATTTGGTGTTCATGTGCACACCAAATCAAAGTCGAAGAAGACTAAGTTGTCTAAAGAAGCCTCTCTAGACCAAGAAAAACATGACATTCCGGTAAGTTCTGGTCCCCGTTTCAAATTAGAGGCAACTCTCAATACTTTATTACATTTTGAAAATATGATGAAGCCTATAATAGAATATTATGATCATAATGGAAAAGATGACAAGAAAACATTACTTTTAGTTGTCATTCAATATGTTATCATCTTGGAAGTTAAGTGGGATGATGTGAAGAAAGATGTACCTGAGAATATGAGGGAAACTTTGATGAAAAGGAGATCAAAGGTTGTTGAACTTGAAGAGAAAATTAGGAATAATACATTTAATAAAATTGGGTCTTCTCTGACTCCAGATGATCTGGAAACTTTGAAAAAGATATGTATAGATGTGTTCCAGATGAAGAAAAGGGTTAATATTTTGATGACAAAGGATAAAAAGAAGATAAAGAAGATAAGGAAGGAAACTACAAAAGTGATCCAGGATATAGTAGAGAAATACGACATGCTTAAGACCGATGAAGATGTTTCTGTTGAAAATACTAAGGAAGATATTCCTTTTGGTATAGATGATGTAGGTATTTCTATGGAAATAAATGATGCAGATATCCCTCTAGACATAGGTGTTGAAAATGATCCCCCAAAAATGGAGAAGCAAAATGAAGGTGAAGTTGAGCCTGAAAAACATGATGATGCTCCTCTGGAGTACACTGAAGGTGAAAAAGGAAATGATGAAAAATATAATAATGAAGAGGGAAAAGGCAGTGAAGAAGGAGAAAAAGATAATCCAGAAGAAGAACAAAATAAAAATGGAAATGAAGGAAATGATGAAGAAGACAACAAGGACAAAGATAAAGATGAAAATAAAAAGGAAGAAAAGAGAGAAGAAGAAGAAGAAAAGGAAAAGGGAGAGGAAGAAAAGAAAAACAAGGAATCTATCGGGAAATATGAAGAAAGTCAAAAGAAGATTGTAAAATATCTTAAGTGTCTCAGAGAATCGTCCTCTGGTAATGATGTATTGAAAGGCTTGCTATCCAAGCAGATCAAATTCCAGCCAATAATTCCTCAGGAGCTTCTACAACGTCCTATGATTGAAGGGTATGTAGATGTGGAGAAGATGTCTCAAGTCCATAAAGAGTTATTAGGAGATGCATTGCAAGTATCTGGAAGGAAGGAGATTCTTGAAACTCGTTAGAAAGGAACAAAACTCATAGAAGATGCTCTTAAGGCATTACAGGAGGCCACACCTGGTACATCTATAGATGCATCTCTCACTCCTATAGAAAATTTGAGATTGTTATTGGATTATTTTAAGGAGTATACCTCTGGGATTGGTGAAAAGACAAAACAAGAGGTTGAGGAGAAGCTAACAGAGAAAAGGTTGTTGGCGTTGCATGACAAGTGTGCTCTAGCACACACAAAAGTTGAACAGAACCTGGAAGCTATGCAAATTTGTGATTCATAAGCAAATGTTGTTCTTTCTTATTACTTGAAGTGGTCGGATGCCACTCAGAACATTAAGGTTGTTATGGAATCCATTGAGTCCCAGTTGACTGTTGTCTTCGGTAATTACAATATATCCAAAGACAGAGACAGATCAACCTGGAATGCCATCTCTACACATAAAGATAAATTATTTATTTTACAGAAGAAAAAGGAAGAGATTATTAGAAAATTTGATCAGTTAAGTGACATTATAAGAATGGAGTACACTCTGGTTGGCAAGGCTTTGATAGGCACATAAAAACTTGAGAAGATAAATCTAACTCCTGATACTTCAAATGGTTTAGAAGAAACTCTGGTAGAGTTGGAATCCCTAAATAGGATGTTGATTTCTTCAAGGCTCGCCATCCTCTAGTTAATGCATGTCTCTTTGTTTTCTTTGTTTTCATATTTCAAATTTTGGGGACACCCTTTGTCCTTGATGTCAAAGGGGGAGAGAAAAGGTGATAATGGAAGGAGAATACTGGTGATAGGGGGAGAGTGTTGTAAATAAGATTTTGGTAGTTTTTGCAAGTTTTGTTTTCAAATTTTGGCGCATGTTGCCATCAATGACAAAGGGGGAGATTGTTGGAAAAATGAAGAACACCTTTTCTATAGTTTTTGTTGTCATGGATGTCACCATGATATATGAGTTGCAACTGCAAGATCAATTCTTTGTATTTGAACCGATACTTGATCCGTATGTAATTATCATCCTCTGGTGTTTTGGTCTCCAATCCTTTGTTCTTGATTCTTGTTGCTTGTAGCGTTGGGAAATGGTTTATGGATGTTGGAGGCACTCACATTCAAAATCTCATGTATTCAAATGCTCGTATGGTGTATCAACATTATTCTGTTGTTGCAATTAGGTCTATCTTTGGCCGACCTAATGGATAGATGATGTAATGATGAACTAATTTTTGTCTTGCAGATACATGAGTTGACATGATGTAGCATGATGAGCAATTGAATTTTTTTTGGAAAGATTTTGTGAAAGCTTGTAGCTGACAGTTGGTATTTTTGATGAATAAGAGTTGCATCTAATTAGGTCGACCTAATTGATGCTTGTGAAGATATCAACTATATATATATGACAACTTTTTGTTTGTATAGGAAGAAGTTGAAGATGATGCGAATGTGAATAAGTGTGAATATGATGAAGTGTGTCAAGTTAGTTTATTGATCTTAATTTGAATTGAATCATCACTTGTTAGGTGTACTTTATCAGTTCATTTTCTGGTTGTAAGTCATTTTTTTATTTTAATTTTGTAGGTAGTGAGCCTCCTTTTTGGACAGTGAGTCCTGGCAGTGAGACACCCCATTTTGTAATATCTTATAACCAGTTATACTATATTGTGAGCTAACACTCACCATGGTTTTTCCCATTTTGGGTTTTCCATGTAAAAATCTTGGTGTTCATGTGTTGTGTGCTTTCATGTTCTATTAATGCTCTTGCTTATCTTTACAGTTTTATTCTTTGGAATAATTGGATGCTATTTGTTCAGTAAATTAAAGAAGATATTGATTCACCCCCTCTTAGTACCTTGGATATTTAACAAAGGGATCTCTTGGTTTTATGTTCTTTGCTAGAAAGCTAGAATAGCTTGGTAATGGTTGTAAGTAACTCTCTCTCTAGTTCAAATACATTAAAATTTGATGATGTTGTTGGTGTTATCCTTAGTGAGGAAGTGCAACAGAAAAGGACAGGTGAGAGTTCAACATCAGGTAATGCTTTGACTATAGAGAATAGGGGAAGAATAAAAGAGAGGAAAAATCCCAACAAATCATGGAAAGTCACAAGGGAAGTCAAAGAAAGGTAGATCTAAATCCAAATGAACAATGGATTGTTGGCACTATGGAAAGCCAAGACACTTGAAGAAGGATTTTTGGTCTCGAAAGGGAAAACAAGGATATAAACAACATGATGACAACAAGGAAGCTAATGTTGTAAGTAATAAATTACATGATGTTTTAATTATGTGTTTAGACAATGCTAATGATTCTTGGGTAATAGATTCAGGGGATTCATTTCATGCCATACCCCATAGGAAATATTTTGTAGATTATGTTCAAGGTGATTTTGGATAGGTATATTTGGGTGATGATGAACCCTATCAAATTGTTGGAAAAGAAAAGATAAAAATAAAGTTGCAGAATGGAAATGAATGGTTGCTATAGGAGGTAAGACATGTTCCAAATTTGAGAAGGAATTTAATTTCTACATGACAACTGGGTAGTGAAGGCTACATAGTTACCTTTTCAGACAAAGTATGGAAGATCACTAAAGGTGCATTAGTAGTAGCTGAAGGTGAAAAAGTAGGAACATTGTATTTGTGTACTAGTAATATTTATTCTACCTTAGTTGCTATAGAAACAATTGCTATTAAGACAGTTGTAGCACTTGCTACAAGAACAAAAAAAAAATTGTGGCACCATAGACTTGGGCACATGAGTGAGAAAGGGATGAAGATCCTTCACTCCAGAAAGTTGCTACCAGATCTGAAGCAGATTGACTTGGAGTTTTGTGAAAATTGTGTTTATTGAAAACAAAATAGAGTTTGATTTCTCAAAGTTGGGAAAGAGAAGAAGAGTGAGAAATTAGAGCTTGTGTATTTAGATGTATGGGGACCAGCTCAAGTATCTTCTCTTGGTGGCACTTGTTATTATGTTACTTTTATTGATGATACAACTAGGAAAACATGGGTGTATTTCCTAAAACAAAAATCAAAAGTATTTGAAACTTTTAAAAAGTGGAAAGCTTTGGTTGGTTGAGAATGAGACAGGAAAAAATTTGAAGTGTCTCAGATATGATAATGGAGGTGAGTAGTGCCACAAAGAATTTAAAAATTATTGTTCATACAATGGAATCCATAGGTAGAAAATGGTTCCTGGAACTCCACAAGAAAATGGTGTTTCTGAGAGGATGAATAAGACCATTATGAAGCATGCAAGGAGCATGAGATTGCATGTTGGACCACCCTTCCAATTTTGGGCAGATGTTGTACATATTGTTTTTTATTTAATAAATAAGGGACCTTCAAATCCTTTGAATGGTGGCATTCCAGAGGAGGCATGGACGAGTAAAAAGGTAAACTATTCATTTCTAAAAACCTTTGGTTGTGAAGCTTTTGTCCATGTTGATATTGAAAATAGAACCAAGCTTGAGGCTAAGTCTAAAAAATGTATCTTCATTGGAGATGGAGTAGATGAATTTGGTTATCAGTTATGGGATTATGAAAATCATAAAATCATTAGGAGAAGAGATGTTATATTCAATGAGAAGGTTATGTATAAGGATCGGTTGTAGGAAAAGAAGCATGAATAGGCCAAAAAGGAATTTGTGGTGTTGGATGACATTCCAAAAAATAAAATGTCAGTGGTGCCTAATGCTCAGCAACAACAAGCTATCCCACAAACTCCTACAAGTGTTATATGTTCTACAAGGATAACTAGACCTCCACAAAGATTTTATCCATCGTTATATTCTATATTATTAACTAATTTTGGTGAACCTGAAGGTTATGAAGAAGCAATGCAAGTAGATACCAAAAAAGAAGTGGGAGGTAGGCATGAAAGAGGAAATGGATTCCTTGTTGTAGAATCAGACTTGGGACTTAGTTCAATTTTCTGCAAGTAAAAGAGAATTTCCAAATAAATGGGTTTACAGGTTGATGGAAGAAGATGGAGGAAAGAAAAGATATAAGGCCATACTCGTGGTAAAAGGTTTTGCACAAAAAAAAGGTATAGATTTTGATGAAATATTTTCTTTGGTTGTAAAGATGACTTCTATTAGAACTATTATAAGTCTTATGACTATGGAAGACTTGCATCTTGATTTGCTAGATGTGAAAATAGCATTTCTCCATGGGGATTTGGAAGAGGAAATATACATGCATCAACCATAGGGATATGAGGTCAAGGGTAAGGAGGAATTTGTGTGCAGGTTAAAGAAGAGTTTGTATAGCCTAAAGCAAGCACCTCAAAAATGGCATTTGAAATTTAATATTTTTATGGCTGAACAAGGTTACAAAAGATGTTATTTTAATTATTGTGTTTATTTTAAGAAATTTGGTAATGACATCTATATTATCCTATTGCTTTATGTTGATGACATGCTTGTTGTTGGGTCTAACATGCAACATATTAATGAACATAATTATAAATTAGAAAATTCATTTGCTATGAAGGATTTGGGTACAACAAAACAAATCCTTGGTATGAGGATCACACGGGATAGGACAAACAGAAAATTATTTTTGTGTCAAAGTGAGTATGTAGAGAAAGTGTTGAAAAGGTTTAACATGCAGAATGAAAAAGTAGTTAGTACACCTTTTCCTAGTCATTTTAAGTTGACTAAGGAGATGTGTCCAAAGACACAAGAGAAGGAAGAAAAAATTTCTAAGATACCATATGCATTAGCATTTAGTAGCTTGATGTATGCAATGGTATGCACAAGGCCAAATATTGTACATGTAGTAGGAGTTGTGAGAAAGTATATGAGCAATCCGAGAATGGAACATTGGAATGTGGTAAAATGGGTTCTGAGAGGTACTACTTCAAAGAAACTATGTTTTGGAGGAACAAATTATACTCTAAAAGGATATGTTGACTTTGATCTAGTGGGTGATATTGATAGTAGGAGTACTACAGGGTATGTTTTTATTGTAGGAGGTACTACAATTAGTTGGATTTCAAGGCTACAAAATGTTGTTGCACTTTCAACCACTGAAGCTGAGTATGTTGTTGCTATAGAAGCTAGCAATGAGATGATTTGGTTACAACGTTTTCTAGAGGAATTGGGAAAATGATAAGAAGATAACCCTTTGTACACTGATAGACAGAGTGCCATTCATCTTGCTAAGAACTGAACTCTGCATTCAAAAACTAAGCACATACAACTTAAATACCACTTCATCTAGTCAGTTTTAGAGGATGGACAGTTGAAGCTGGAGAAAATTCACATAAGTGAGAATCCTGCAGATATGTTGACAAAAGCAGTTACACGGGAGAAAATGATTTCCTCATCAGTTTTTTTTGGCCTTCACAAATGATAATGGTGGACATAAGAAACCAGCTAGACCTGTAATCCAATGGGAGTTGCAAGTGCAGTGGTGTCATCCAGGATTAGTCTCCAAGTGGGAGATTGTTTGGTGTGGATTTTGATCAGTCTCTAAGTGGGAGATTGTTGGTATGTGGAATCTGATCATGCAAGTAATATACACTCCTAACAAGAAATGGGATTTGGAGCATCGCCCCAAAAAAAATTTCGTTAACACATCAAGGTTTTTTTCTTGTTGACACGTCAAGGTTTTCTTGTTAACACGTCAAGGTTTTCCCGTAAAACCCTAATTCTAGAAGGTTCCAAAAGGATTGTTATAAGTGGCTGGGATGTATGTTGTGGTATGGTGTTTGCGAGATTGTAATATATTTTGCACTAGATAATAAAATCATTGGATGGATGAGTTTTTGTGGATGTCACCCATATTGGGTGAACCACGTTAAATTCTATGTTGATCTCTTTTGTGTTATTCTTCATTGTTATTTCTAGGCTATTTAATCTACATATAATTGTTAATGTTTATTGCTCCAATCTTCCTAAACCCTAACAGAGGGTGGGTATTCATCCCCTGTAGTGGCCCCTTCAAAGAAGAAGGGGAATCCCAAGGGGAAACACACTACTAAGAAGATTGTTCTTCAGGAGTCGGATTCCCATTCTGCTGGCAATGATACTGATATTGTTTCTGGTGATTCCCAATCTAAGGGAAATAATGAGCTTAATGATCAGGATCCTATTGCGGATGGCCATAAGGAGGAGGGATTGTGTGAAAATGTTGGGGAGAAGGAAGCCAAGGAAATCCCATGAAGGACATCTAATCGAATTGCAAAGATGAAAAAACAGGTTGTGAAAGGTGAATTGAAGGGCTCCAAGGAGTAGGATAAGGAGAAGGATGTTCTAGATAATGTTGTTGAAATAAATGACTCTTGTTATGCCTTGCATAACCACCCCATTTTATTTTGGTTCAAAATGGTTCCCCCTTGTTTTTGTTTTGTCCTTGGTGTTTTGTTTAGGTCTTAGGAGTGTTTCCTTTTCCTCCTAAGTTCTTGTTTCTTTGGTCTGGTGGAAGCAGAGTCAGAGTGGAAACTGGACTTAGAACTTTTGAAGATTCCAAGTCCACATTCAATCCCGGTTCTGACCCCGCCCTTGTCTCATTTTTCTTTTCGTTGTCTTTTGGTTTGTCTCGTGCTCTTGGGTCCATTCTCCCTTGAGTTTTTTTTCGTTTCCTTGTGTTTTATTTTTGCTCTGGCGGAACTAGAACCAGAATTGGAATTGAACTTCAAACTTTGTAAAATTTTTGAATTATGTTTTGGTTCTGATCCCGCTCTCGCTCACTTCCTTTGTGTTTTTTGTCTTCGTTGGTATCTTGGTCGGGCCTGGTTTTCGTTCCAGTCCCAATTCTCGTCGTTTCTTTTGTCTCGGTGTTTTGTTCCTTTGTCGGGAGCGGAACCAGAATCAAAACCTAACTTGGAACTTTTAAAAAATTCCAGATCCGGTTTTGATTATGATTTTTCCCATGTTTCCATTTGTTGTTTGTCCCTACCACGGGACCGAAACCGGGTCCAGAGTTGGATAAGAGACTTAGATAAAGTTTCTTGTTATATTTTGGATCCGTGTCCGCGTCCACCCTACCTTTGATTTCCACATTGGTTGATTACTTGTTTACATTGTTTGCCCTGCCCCCAACCGACCGCATTTATTGCATTAATTGCATCCTCCTCACATGCACAAGATAATTTTAAAACTAAATCAAGGTTAACTAGCTCATTATCTTTATTATCTAAGTTGTTTTAGCGAACCAGAGCCAGGGTAAATTTGAGAGGAGCATGATTTGATTGTAGAGGCACGTTGTGAGTGGATTCTTATCCAGTTTCAACCTTTCTTGTTGGCATTTCGAGGTAGGGTCTTTTCCTATTTTGTTCCTATTTGTTTTTTATCATTCTATTTTCCTTTTTTTGTCTTGTTCATAGTGTTCTTGCGCGTTCACGAGACCTTTCCTGTGAATCTCCGCTCAATCCTTCGTGTGTGTCTGGTTTTGTTTTGTCTTTTTTCCGTTTTCCATTTTTCTTTTTTTGTCATTTTTTGTTTTGTTTTGTCGTTCTGTTGTCGCTTTCATGGCGTGTCAATTTTTTCGTGCCCTAGTTTCTAACTAGGGTTTCATTTAATAGGGTCCTATGTGCTTTAAATGATTTAAAATCCATTTGGCGGCCCCTTTGATCTTATTTCCATTCTGGTTTAGTGATTTTCAAGTCAGGTGTTTCATGCCCTAATTACCTGAGTCGACGCATCGTACAAACTAAGGTTTGTGAGACGACCTTTACAATGTCAAGCCCCTAGAATTTGAATTTGGTCTTTATCCTTTTAAAGGGTGAGTTTAAGCCCCTTTATTTGAGGTTACCTTATGTTTCCATGCAACCTAAGTCTTAGATTCATCTGACTACATCTTTAAGAAATTGCTTCGTTTAAATGATAAACCGGTAGAGGCGGACTTGGGAACAAACTCGTCCTATAGGTGTTTGCATAGGAGTTCATTCCCAAAATTATTTCGCTTCTGATGACTGTAGACACCGATCTTCACCTTTTCCCTTTGGTAGAAGCGAAACCAAAATGGGGGATGAACTTGGAACTATTGATTGGTTCTAGGTTTGGTTCCCATTCTAATCTCGGTTCTGATTTTGTTCCTGCTATGGTCTTGATCCTGCCTGTGTTAAATAGTTTCTTGTTCTTGATTCTTCTTTGACTCCGCTTCTGGTGAATATGAAATTTGACTAAGTATGGAGAGTTATCTTGAGGGAGTAGAGAACGGTATTGGATGATGTAATTATTTTCATGTCTTTCTTCATCTAATCCAGGGTTGTATTGTAGGAATAGAAGATGTTAAGAGCATCGGAGGAGGCTTCTCAAAGAAGTCAACTTGTAGAGAGTTCAAGGCAAGGAACCAAACCTAAGAAGATAAAGGTGGAGCAACTCCCTTACCCCTTGAAATATAAGCATAAGGAAGCTAATCTTATAGCTAGCAAGGTGGATTCAGATTGGGCAGATATCATAGACACAAACTTGGGCCCATTCAATTACCAAGAGTTGCATGAAGAAAAATTCAGTGAGGATGTAACAAGAAGGAATAGGAGATTGAAATTCATTTTATCAATTATGATTTAGAAGCTACACAATCAGATGATGAGCCTCTCAAAGTTGTGTTTGTAAGAAATGTTGAGAGTATTGATGGAGAACATGTTGTCACCCTTGAGGATTAGTGGAAATTGTTTGAAGAAGCTAAATAGGAAGCAGAGGCCAAAGCACAAGCTGAGGAACTTGCTAAGAAACATGAAGATGAGGCCAAAGCTAGGGAGGAAGAACTAGCAAGGAAGAAAAAAGAAAAAGAGGCCTTGCTACAACAGCAAAAGGAGCATGAACTAAAGACCAAAGAAGAGAGATATAAATTTTTTATGTTACAGAAAATCCATGAGCTTGAAGAGGATAAATCTAAACAAAGGAGGGAAAGAGAAGCCATTGAGGCTAAATTTAAAGCTGTTGAGGAAGCTCATAAGAGGAAAGAGGAGGAAGAATTCCTACAATGAGAAAAGGAGGTTGAGGAACTTGCTCAATATGAAAAAGGTCTAAAGAAGCATGGGATAAGGTTAAGGAGCTTGAGAGGCAAAGAGATCACATGTATGAGGAGAAGACACTGGAAGAAGAACATTTGAAAAGGGAGTTAGAAGCTAAAAAGATGCAAGAGCAAAAGGACAAAGAAGAAGCCGAAAGACTTGCAAAATAAGTTGTAGAAAGGGAACAACAATGGGTACAAGAGATTGATTCTCAACCTAAGACTACTATTCTACAACCTCTTTCTTCTGCCATTGTTGTCTCTTTCTCTACACAAGTGGTCACCACTCTTTCTACTCCAACATGGCTCAAACTAGACTTGGAAAGGAAGCAAATAATTCAACCTTAGCCTTTGAATTGGGATGAGATGATGATGGAGATTGAGAAAGAGAGGCCCAAGAAGAAGGCCAGGGTCCTCCATTCCACTAAGCTCATAGATGTAGGTGAGATTATTGTTCAATGTGCTATTCCAATGGTGGAAAAAGACATGCAAGATATGCAAGTAACTGATTACCAATTGGGCACTGTCAATTTGGGGAGACCTACAAGGAATCAACAAATGAACCTTATTGACATTGTGGCTTCCTCTACTAAATCTAGGATGATCAAAGATAAATAGATGAAGGATGGACTTCAAGCCCAACTGGATCAGTTACATAAATTCTTGAAGGATGTTTCCACACTGGTTTCTCAACAAGTTGCTGCTCTGGAGACCCCAATCTTACAAAGCAAGAAACAAGTTGATGACTTGGTGCAATTGAGAAATAAGGTGGGGATGCTTGATAGATGGGTTGATCGGCTCAACCAAGAGGTTGGTGAGGTGCTTGCTGATAGTTTTAAAGTTCATGAAGGTGCACTAGAATTGTGGGAAGAGATGAATCAACATGTTGAAGTCTTAGAGAAGCAAGATGAAGAGTATAGAGAGCATGTCAAGAAACTAAAGGGCATCAACAAGGTGCCTAAGTCAACTCTCTTGGAGTAATCAATCCTTGATGAGGATAATACAAATTTTATTGAGTAAACATTGAGCATAATCTGGTTTAGATCCAAATTCATCTATGAACATAAGAATGAAGTTCAAGAAGCTAGTAAAGACTTGAATGAATAGATTGATTAATTGGAGGTGGTGATTGCTATTCTGGTTAATGTGGATATCTCGGTGAAAGAAGGTTTTCCTCTAGATAAATTGAAGGAGAAATGGAGCAACATATTTGAGGAAGTGATGCAAAAATAAGATGATGGTGAAGACTTGTTGTTGGATAGACTCATGGACATCAAGGATGAGGTGAAAGCTGCTAGGAGGGAGTTGATCAAATTGAAAGATATGCAAGAATTCACCTTAGCAGAGTTAAAAGGAATTAAATTTGATGATAATTGTGTAGATAGACCTGATGTGGAAATTCTTCAACAAGTATTCTCCAGTTATGATGAATACCTTCTAGATCAAGCAACACATGAGTAAGCTAGCAGCAGAACATTCTATTCTTGGTGGACAACTTCCTCTCCTCTCCTATTTTGCAGGGTTATGGCATGAGTTGAAATCAAGCTCTCATCTAGTAGTTCTACCTTCCTCCTTCAGCGTCAGATTTTGGACAATAGGATCATCAACCATTGAACTAAAGAGCAGCGAGTATAGTTTCTTCATGTAGTTCCATCTCCTTGATTGGTGGATCTCAGTTTCTGATTGAGAGAAATTTATGCATGGCATGCCTATATGTAATTTTGGGCTCCATTTTGTAAAGTTCGACTGATTGAAGAAGGATTAGCCACCTAATGAGATAGCATATAATATTGTTATAGTCTTAGGATTTTATAAGTTTTAAGCAAGATACTTTGAAAACTTTGTTGTACTTAGATAATTTTATAGTTTTATACAGTTTCATGTTATTGTCAAGTTTGGACCTAAATGATAATGTAATGAATTATAATCATTTGTATGTCAGTGGATGTTGTGCATAATTATTTTCTATTTGATGCAAATCAATAGGGGAAACCGGATCTAATATTATTTCATTGAATTGTCTATGAATGGAATTCATTTATGTCTATTTGATCTGATTTTAGCAATGAGTGGGTGATATGTTTTGATCTTGAAGTAAAGTTATGATGAATGGTTGTGATTGTTGAATTACCACTGTGAATGTATGCAATGGTGTAGGTTATTATATGGATTGCATCATGATATGGTTTTGGTTAGTTGGAGAAACCCACGTTGTTAAAATAAATGTCTAGATGTGAAGGAGTTTATATTCATGTTTTACTGTTCTAAGGCTCTATTATATCTTTTTCTATTTATTTATACCCCCCAAATGTAGGTTAATTGATATGATGCAGTTTTTATTCCTTTATACCAGTAGGCCCCTTGAATATTGCAATTACATTGGCCATTGAGTAACATCAACATAGTTGAGAACCAACTAACAGGACCCTGGAAGATAGATTGCTTTATGTTATCTTTCTTTTTTAGGAGAAATAGGATAGAGATATTTTCTTTAATGTTGTTGTGCTGTTTTGACCATCAACAGATCAGGCACTAGAAGGAGGGCCTGAGGAACAAACTAGCTTGAATTGGGTCATTCTCACTAGAAAGGTTTGAAAGAGTTCTTAGATCTTCTTAGAATTTGGAACCATTGGTTGAACTCCAAACCCCTGTCAGGAATAGACCCCAAGCCCATAGAGTTTTGATCCCACCATTGTCACCACCACTTACTCCACCAGGGTTTCCACCAAATCCACCCATTCCACAACTAGTTCAACCAGTCTTACCATCACCCATGGCTTTCTTCGTAAATAACCCCTCTCCACTAGGGATTTTCCCTTGTGGTATACATGATCTGCCCAAGAATCTAGAGAGATTCTATCCCAATATATGCATGGAGAATCAACGAGTGTTGAAGAGCACATACAGGTATTCAAAGATTCCTGTACTCATGCTCAAGTAGCCCACCATGATGTTGTATTTAGATTATTTCCCTACTCTTTAGGTGACATGGCATACAACTGGTATTTGAATTTTTCGTAAGGGTCTATTCTGAGTTGGACAGACTTAGAAAATACCTTTATCAATCAATTCTGGGTCTACGTAGACCCTGCCATTTTGTATCACCAATTTTCTACCATAAGAAAAGAACCCCATGAACCATTACCATTGTTTAACACAAGATTCTAAAGGATGTACCAAAGGCTATAGGATCCTTACTTGGTTGCTGAAAACATCACCATTTTGGCATATTTAAGAGTCATAGATCCCTTGATTGACCTATTTTTGCAGAGGACATATGTTGTCGTTGAGATTAATTCCCTGTCTAAATTTTATCACCTGTCCATTAAATTGCAACAACAGATAAGCTTACAATTGATAACTTTAGGAGGAGTTCTCCCTCCCATAGGATATCAAATGCCTAATCCAACTCCTTTGTTTAATATTGTCCTAGGGATGTTTTATTCCCAATATGGACCCATGTCTGAGTTACAAACTCCACCACCCCTACCATTCTTCACTAATGGGGCTCAGGATTCCTCCCAAAAATCACAAAATTACCATAATCAAGTTGGAGGGTCAAATCCTGTCGATCAGCCATCTGTTGTGAAAACTGTAGAAAGTGAACGAACTGTTCAATTGACTAATGAAATGGAAACTTTGAAGAAGACTCTATCTCAAATTTCCAATGATATGGCTCAACTGAGATATAACCCCCCTCAAAATCAAAACCAAAACCAGAATTATCAAAATCAGGGAGGGTATTCTAATCAAGGTGGTTACTCTAACCAGAACTCCAGTTAAAATCAAAACACCAATCAGAACCAGAGGAACTTCCAAAGCCAGAATTCCCCTAACCAAAATTACCAAAATCAGAATAGGGGATACAACCAGAGGTCTAACAAAAATAGACAATGGAATATTGGGCCAAACAATGGGGGAGTTTCCCATAATTATCAGGCTGGTGATGACTACATGACACTGCAGCTCATTCTGAGGTAAACTGCCCAGAAATGGAGAAGATGGTCAAGATTGCATAGGCGGATGCTCCATTGCAAGGCACTTCCAACAAGTTTGGTGGCTCCACATATACAACCATGGCTTATGACATATTTGATGAAGAAATTCCATTCCCTAGCCAAGAAGAAAATGAACCAGTGGAAGACGTATATGATGCTCAGGCCTTCCAATCCAAAGGAGGTCATTTCTTGAGAAATCAAAATAAGGGCCCATTTACTACATCTTCCCCTCCTAACACCATGGTCCCACCCAATCAGAATGTGGACAACAATCCGCCACCACCAAAGGGGCCATCTGAATCTCAAAAAAAAGGTAACCCACCTTTTATTCCTAAGTATCCATTGAAAAATGATATGGAGTTTGATTTTATTGCAAAGATGCAGAGGAAAAAGACTTCATTGTCATTCTTTGACATTATGAAGTGGTGCCCTGCCCAACGAGAAATTATGTTGAGAGCCCTCGAGGAGGAAGATCGGTCAAAAGGAAAAATTAAGGCAACTCCCACAAATGAAATGAATGTAGTCCTATACAAAGGTGCAAGAATTGGCTATGAAGGTAGCCACCCAAGATCTAGAGGCCTAATAGAAATCACAAGCATAAGAGAGATAGAAACAAGATGACAAGAATAAACTGTATTCTGTCAATAGAATAGAATGTAATGAGCAAATGTACATAGAGGACCCCTTGGTTATATAGCCAAGGTGAGAACATAGAAGGGCATAAGATTATGACAAGTGTCGTAATCTTATGACATGAGACAACTATGAAAATTTATCACTCCATCTAAAGTGGAAAAGGATAATGTGATAATCACCACAAAAGGTGGAGAGATAATCACATGATGTGTCCACAAAAGGTGGAAGTGATAAAGTAATGACATGTCAAGTCCACCAAAAGTGGAAAATCTCCAACAACCTCCTATTTGGTCCCTAAGTAAACTTAACTAAGGTGTAATCATGACCTAGGACAAGGTACAAAACATTTAATTACACCAACACCCCCCCTTAAGTGCAACTTAGGGAGAATGTACACAAATGCAAACAATGAAAGATGGGTCCCGACTACTAGGCCATGTTAGGTACCCATGTACAAACAATGCAATCTCACAGAGAGGTAAAGATAGAAAAAACCAGTGGGAAAAACTACCCCCAAAGAGATGAAATACAAAAGCCTATGAATATGGCATGAGAAGGACAAAACCCCATGTGAGGAAAAAGTCCCCCCCATACAAGAGAAGAAGAGAGACAAAGTAGCCCCCCCTCAATGTACAATGATCACCCATGGAAGATGCTCGAGAAGGAATGATGAAGCTACTCCAAAACTGTCGAACAACGTTCATCCCCTTAGGAAGAAACAATACCAAAGGTGTATGAATGAAGTCTCCCCAATCCACAAGTGAAGAAGGAAGAACCCTCAAAATGTAAGAAGTCTCTAAAATCTGCTCAAATGTCCCTATGTTGATGCCGAAAGATGCCTTTCCCAAACAATGTGAAGCTACAATGGAGTCACTTCCTGGAACCTGTGAGAAACCCTTTGCAACAACACTCTCATCTGCTGAAAAAGACAACTCAAGATCTAGAAGGGATGAAGGTAGAACATACTCCAAAGACGATGTCTCCTCAAAAGAGAAAGTGGCCTCCTCCAACTACTGTAAAGATGCATCCACAATCACATCAACCTCGAAAGACTGATCATGTAGAGGAGGGTCAGAGTGTTCCCTCACAACAACTGAAGAAGAATCACCTTCATCAAAGAGAATATGTAAGGAATCAAATGTGTCTCCCAAATCTGCAATGTAGGATTCCACAAACAAGTTGCCAATGTCTGACAAGTAGTCATCCCATGAAGCTGCTGCTGGAAGACAAGGTATACAATGTTACACTAAATCACAAGGCACTGAAACTGTCGGAACACAAGTATCATCAGGTACATCAGTCAATGTAGGAGATGGAATATCAACAATAGGCTCAAGAACCTCAGGAGTAGTGAGCACTCCAAGATTCAAGTAACCATACTCAATCTCCTCAAGTGTATCCACACTAGGGTGATCTGAATAGTCAATAGGAGAAAAATATGAGAAGGTGTAGAACCGAGAATGATGATCAACCTCCCCAACTGCAACAAGAGCCCTGCTATGCAAATCCCGAACAATGACAGAATTTGGTGTCAACTCTACACTCTTTCCTGTACCACTATGTGTAATTTGATAGATGGAAAGGATGTTCCTTGACAAAGTAGGCACACATAGAACATCATTAAATGCTCCACCTTCAACATAAATAGAACCTTTCCCACAAACTGCCAAAGAAGTGTTGTTGGCCATCAAAATGGGTGGTGATGAATAAGAATCAAATGAAGAGTACATATCCTTGGATGAAGTCATATGATGTGAAGCTCCTGAATCAAGGATCCACCTATCTGAATTGGAATCTGCAAAAGCAAGAAATGCTTGCCCCTTATGTTTCTCATGTTGAGATGAAGAAGAAGGAGATGAGCTTGATGTTGTTGCCATGAGAGTTGTTCCTTTTCCCTTAGAAGAGGAGGAAGGAGATGAGTCCTTCTCCTGATATGCAGCTGGCAAGTTGATGTTGTTCTTCTTAAGGATGTTTTTCAACTCATCAATTTGCTTAACATGACAACGATGCTCCTCATGATAAAACTTTTTGCAATATGCACATGTTGGTTGCTCTCTCTTGCTTGAATAGGTGTACTTCTTTGAAGAAGATAAAGTTGAGCTTTGTTGTGGAGGAGTAGATTGTTGGTTCTCTCCTTGTGGCTTTGGTGAAGATTGCTTCTGCTTCTTATTGGAACCCTTTCCTTGAGTCCCTTGATTCCCTTGATTAGCCACCAAAGCCTTGGAATTTGAAGACTTGAGAATCCCCATGCTTACCAACTTTGCTTGCTCTAACATCAACATTTTTGTGAATGCATCAAATGAAGGCATAGTGAAAGAACTACCAACTGTCAAGCGATGGGTTTGGAAGCTAGAAACAAATGCTGCATATTCTGATGGAAGTTTTCCCAACAAATTGTAGACCAACTGTGCATCCTTCTTATCAATGCCACAATCCTTAAGCTATGCTCTTAGCTCATTTGCCTTAGTGACATAGTCTTGGATTGTATCAAAATTCTTGGGATCTAACATTGTGAGATCATTGTCAAGCTGATAACCTCTAATCTCATCAACTTGGCAATACAATTGACCAAACTTTTCCCAAGCCTCTTTAATTGTTTTACACTTTTCAATTTGAAAGATTAGATCTTTTGATACATATTTCCTTAATGTTCCAAGAGCCATAGTATTTTTAGTGAGCCAATCCAAATGAGCAATAGGATTAGCTTGAGGATCAGATGGTGCAACAACAGTTCCATCAATATAATGAGTTAATCCTTTTTCCATTAGCTTACTCCAAGCATCAATTTTCCAAGAAGCATAGTTATGTGGAGTTAACAAGGGAAACTTAGGAGAACCCATAGTAGAAAAATGAAAGAGAACAAGATAGAGAGAGATTCAAAATCACTCAAGACACCCCCCCAAATTCACTCAATCAAAGAACCCCCCCCCCCCCAAAAAAGATGATTTGGCACTTTATAATTAATGCATGTACAATGGCCACTTGCAAGCCAAGCAAAGTGGGCTTCTAATTTTCAATGTTTTACAATAGCCTTAAGTAGGCTACAATAGACTCAAATGACTGATACAAAAGACCAAACTGAGATCTTATCTTTACAAATGCCAAAATAGGCCAAAAATGACCAAGTGCTGAAAGTATAATTTCTGATCACAATCACTACAAACTGATAGTACCACTGTGAAGTTCAGAAAAAATCATGCACTTTAAAAAAAATAGCACCTGAAAAGGAGTTCGTATGAGTCTGAACGGAGCCCTGGAAGTTGTAGATTTGAGGACTAGACAGGTGTAGTGTTGAAAAACTAAAAATTCTAGAAAATTTGTCAACTAAAATCAGAAACCGAGTACACCACTGTGAAGTACATGAAAAATTAGCCCAAATTGAAAAAAATTGCACCAAAAAAGGCCTCAAAACGACCAAGTTATGAGCCTTTGAAGATGAACTACAAAATCAAAAAGCTCAATGGAGAGGGGTCTACAAATTTTCAAAAAGTTGTTGATGCAGGGCTGACGTCATTAGTTCACTACATTAAATTTGACGTCCATTTGACCGTCGCCGTCGCTGTCACTTGGTTCCAGAATATTCTGCACAATTGACGGTATATGCTAATTGCCTGAATATTCCTTAACGGAATATTCTCCCAAATATTGCCCTTGCCGATTTTCTGTTGACTGCCAGTTGACTATAAATTGGCCGCTGGTTTGGAGGCTGTCGGTGAGGGCCGCGGGGGATGAGTGGAGGAGAGGTTGTGGGGGCCACGGCCGAGAGGCCACATGGCCTCTGCGGACTAGCTGTCTGTACCCACGGGTACTATTCTGCAGTAGGGTACTCTGCGTACCCTGCGCAGAAACTTAAAAAAAAATTGATTTAAAAAAAAACTTTACAATATATAGAAAAATACTGTGAAATATATATATATATATTTTTTTTTTTGAATAATTTTTTTTGAAAATAATTTCGCAGAATAATTTTTTTTTGAAAAATAAAAATTGTACCGACTGCAACAATGGCTGGGTTGTACGGCTCAACCAGCAAATTTTTTTTGCCTCGATGGACAACTTGCTCCGATTTGGACGAATTGGCAGTCAATCTTAGGGTTTTTGGCCCTTCTAAGCACGATGGCGATGTCCTTTTTGGTTGAAAATGCTCCGAAGAGGTAGCTAGCTCTTGGATCTGGTAACCACCTCCAATCTTCAACCCTTTGCAGATTTGGCCTCCAATGTCCAACTGAGATGAAATAAAAGGAAAATCTGACTATCTCAGACACTCCAGATGCAATGGTGAGCTTAGATCTGATGCAACAAGCTCCCAAAATGCACCTGCAATACAAGGCCAAAAATGGAACCCTCCAAGAATATCTCCAAATGACTAACTAAAGGCACTCCAATAGCTCTGATACCATGTAAGAATTGGCTATGAAGGTAGCCACCCAAGATCTAGAGGCCTAATAGAAAGCACAAGCATAAGAGAGATAGAAACAAGATGACAAGAATAAATTGTATTCTATCAATAGAATGGAATGTAATGAGCAAATGTACATAGAGGACCCCTTGGTTATATAGCCAAGGTGAGAACATAGAAGGGCATAAGATTATGACAAGTGTCATAATCTTATGACATGAGACAACTATGAAAAGTTATCACTCCATCTAAAGTGGAAAAGGATAATGTGATAATCACCACAAAAGGTGGAGAGATAATCACATGATGTGTCCACAAAAGGTGGAAGTGATAAAGTAATGACATGTCAAGTCCACCAAAAGTGGAAAATCTCCAACAACCTCCTATGTGGTCCCTAAGTAAACTTAACTAAGGTGTAATCATGACCTAGGACAAGGTACAACACATTTAATTACACCAACAAAAGGTAAGACAAGGATTCCACCTTTCCTTTTAAGCTTAAGGATCTTTGGAAAGAATCTGCACAATTTCCTATTGGATTCTGGAGCATCAGGTAATGTAATGCCTTTTTCCATATGTAGAAAGTTAGGTTTGAATCTGCTTCGGACTAACAAAAAGGTGATTCATTTGGATAAAACTAAGGTCAATGTGGTAAGAGAACTGAAAAATATTCATGTACAGGTTGGATCTGACCCAAGGATCCAAACTTACATGGATATCCAAGTGGTTGATATCCCAAAAACATATAGTATGCTTCTAATCCGAGACATAATGAAAAGCATTGGGGGATATCTGTCTCTAGACTTCTCACATATGTGGCTGCTATGGAAAGGGGTAGCGGCACAAATCAGGATTGAGAGTGAGCCTAGGCTCAAACACATGATCACAGAATATGATTCTCCTAACGAGGTAGCTTACTTCGAAACTGAGATATGATTCTACAAAAGGGAAGAAATCATGACCTTCTCAATTCTCAATTCTGATGATCCACTACCTTTAGAAAATAGTGACCTTCTCAATGCTCAATTCTAGGGGAAGAGGCTAATCTGTGGATTTTTCTCCTCCCCAATTGGTGCAGGATACATTATCAGAGTTATTTTGAGTTGACATGTCAACCCTGTGTAGACATTTTGAATCATTTTTTCCAAGCTGAGGGAACTTGTGAATGCCAACCTAAACCACCCACCAAGCAATTTTCATTTGAAGCTAGGGATGCCACCATCCTAACAAGAACTAATCTCACTCAAGAGGAAGATCCTTTTCAGCTTGAGCAGACCCAAGTTTTATGCTCTGACCTCCAAAGAAAGATTGAGGAATCTCAACCTTTATTTTTCACACCTGCCCTAGGTAACCTTCCCATTCCTAAGGAATTGATGAAAAGCATACTAAATTGTGATTTGATCCAAGAAAATGTTTAAGAAGTAGTTCTTGAACAGGTTTTGAATATAGGATGATCTTCTGATAAACCTTGTTCACAACAACATTTAAATCCAGATAGCCAACACCAGTCTGAGCCGCCACCTACCTCTAGCAAGAAAAAACCTGTAATCCCAAAGAGGAAAGAAATCCTAGCTCCAAACTAACTATGGAGTCTTAAATTTGATGGCTCTAAGTCCAAATCAGGAAGTGGAGTGGGAATTGAACTAACTAACCCAAAAGGGAAGACATATTTTGCATCTTATAAGTTGCAGTTTGGTTGCACAAATAACGTGGCAGAATATGAAGCACATGCTTGAGGACTGATGTTTGCTCATCAGAAGAAGGTTACAGCTCTCATGGTTATGAGGGATTCTGAAGTTATTATTAAGCAAGTCCGTAGTCAATACACTTGTCACAACAAAATATTGGTTGCATACAGGAACAAAGTTTGGAATCTGATTGAGGATTTTGAATCTTTTGGAATCACTTTGATTCCTAGAGAAGACAACTAGATTATAGATACCCTAGCTATTGCTGCTAGCACTTTGGAACCTATGCAAGACTCCAAGTTGAAGAGATTCTCAGTGGATTTAGTCTCAGTCCTAGCTATCCCAAATAATGTTTGAAATTTTTAGGTCTTTGATGATGACCAACATATACTTTCCTTCTTGGAAAGTTCAGATTTCTTTGAGGGATAGATAATTGATGAATCAGAAAGAGACCACGAAGATTGGGATCCCGAGAATTGTGATACTGAAGGGATACTCAATTTGAAAAGCAACAACATTCCAAAGAGAATGGTATCCTTGGGACGTACCTTTGACTTTGACCCTTGGGCTCGTGAAAGGGTACCAACAGAAAGCAATGGAGGGAAATATGAATCTGTCAATTTGGCTAATTCAAGTTCAAAAAGGAATGTGTATATAGGAAAAACCTACCCCGAGGAAATCAAAGATAAAATAATTAAGGTGTTAAAAGAAGACATTGTAGAAATTGCTTAGGGATATGAGGATTTGAGGACCTTTGATACTTATGTCATCACACATACCATACCCTTGAAGCCAGAAGCAAAACCCTTTCATCAAAAGCAGCGCTCGGTGAATGCCTTGATTGAGCCATTAATTCAGAAGGAAGTGCAAAAGTTGTTGTCTGCAAGGATAATCTTCCCAATACGACATTCCACTTGGGTTGCGAACTTGGTCCCTGTGCGCAAGAAAAATGGTGAGCTTAGATTGTGTGTTGATTTTAGGAATTAAAATAAGGCCTTAGAGAAGGATAATTACCCACTTCCTTCTCTTGATGAGGTATTGCAAACTGTTAATGGATCCCAGATGCTGTCATTTTTGGATGGCTATTTGGGATATAATCAAGTTCTAATCAGTCATGAAGATAGAATGAAAACTGCCTTCACTACCAAGTGGGGGACATTTTCCTGTCAGAGGATGTCGTTCGGTCTTATCACCGTTGGAGCTACCTTTCAGCGTGCAATGGACGTAGCATTCAAAGACTTAATAGGTAAATGTATCATTATTTATGTGGATGACTTAATTGTGTTTTCTAAAAATAGAAAGGACCATGTTGCAGATTTAGCAAAAATTCTTAAGAGATGTATAAGTTATGACATGTCTCTTAATCCCAAAAAGTGTGTGTTCAGAGTTTCTGAAGGGAAACTCTTGGGTCATGTAATATTACAAAAGGGGATATCCATAGACCCTAATAGAGTTAAGGTCATCCTAAAATTGACAATGCCAGGGAGTAAGAAGGAAATGAGATCTTTCTTCGGAAGGATCAATTTTGTGAGGAAATTTATAATAGGGTTTGCAGATATTGTCAAACCTCTTAATGAAATGATGAAAAAGGATGCAAAGATAGAATGGAGTAATGAAGCTAAATATGCTTTTTCGCATATTAAATAGTCAATTTCTAAGGCACCAGTTTTAACTAGCTCATATTATTTAAAGCTTTTTTATATCTATTCTTTTGCATCTAATCATTTGTGTGCTGCTATTTTGATGCAACGAAAAGGTGAGGGAGATGAAAGTCCTATTGCTTTCATGAGTTCCCCTTAAGAATGCAGAAGTCAGATATCCACCCCTTCAAAAATAGGCCTTCACACTTGTACGAGTAGTCAAAAAGTTCAGACACTACATCCTTCGTAGTCAAGTCATTGTCATCATTCTTGATCCCATTGTGAAGTCTCTCCTCATGCAGAGTGAATTGGGGGAGAGAAGAGGAAATTGTATGGCCATTTTCTAAGATTTTGACCTCAAAATACATCCAATGAAGCTCATTCAAGGATAGGGCTTATCTAAATCCATGGTGGATGTTGATAAGAATATCACTTGCCAACAATACACAGTGAAATCATTCACCAAGGATCCTTGGTATACAGATCTAATTTTTTTCCTCCTTAATAATAAATTCCCAGATGGGATGAATGCTACTCAAAGGAGAGCATTAAGGATGAAGAGTGCTCATTACATGCTTAAAGGAGGATCCCTATACAAAAGAAATTTTGAAGGTGTTTATCTACGCTGCTTGGATCAACAAGAAGCACAACATGCCATTGTTGAGTTCATGGTAGACATGGCACAAGGCATGGGTCTGTTGATTCCTTGGCACATCAGATTCTTAGATTAGACTACAATTGGCCGCATGTGTTCTAAGATGCACACCAACATGTTAGGACATGTCACACATTTCAGACCTCTGCATCCAAGGAACGTAATCTAGTGATGCCTTTGCAACCTGTGTATGAGGTAAGACCATTCGCCCAATGGGAACTGGATTTTGTAGGAGTGATTAATCCAAACTCGTCTGTAGGTCATAAATTCATTCTGACAACAACTGACTACTGCACACGCTGGACCGAGGCTCGGCCCTATAAAAATAGCACCACAGACGTGCTCATCAAATTTCTCGGCAGTGAAAACATCATAACCAAGTTTGGAGTACCATTTGCCCTAGTATGTCACAATGGCCCAAATTTTTCTTCTACTAAGTTTATTCAATGGGCTTATGAACACAAAATTGTCTTGAAATATTCATCTAATTACTACCCACAGGGCAATGGACTAGCCGAGTCTACTAACAAAAACCCGTTGGAAGTGATTAAGAAGTTGCTAGAAAACAACCCTAGAGACTGGCATACCCAACTGAGATTTTCCTTATGGGCAGATCGAACTCACATTAAAGTCACCCTAGGGAATTCACCATTTAAGTTAGTCTACGGCCAAGAGACATTCTTTCCTATACATTTGTAGATACCTGTCCTCAGGTTCATGTAGGATTTCTATTCAAAAGATGATAGGATAGAGGTTAGGCTAGCTAATTTGCTAAATATGGAAGAACAAAGAGACGCTGCTTTACAATAGTTCTCTAAACATCAAGTTGTCATCAAACGTTGGTTTGACAAGAGGGCCAAAATTAAGGCCTTTAGGATATCATATCTTGTGTTGCTATGGGATAAAGCTAAGGAGAAGAAAGGAGACCACCAGAAGTTTGATAAACTTTGGTTGGGTCCATATCAGATACCTGAAATTCTGGGTGAGAATGCTTTTCGTTTGAGCACCCTAACAGGAGAACTTGTTTCATTGCCTATCAATGGTCAATTTCTCAAGCATTACTTTGGCCCATGAGGGTCTAATTTTCTATTTATTGTATATATGTAATTAGTTGTTCTTTTTTTTTGGGTGTGTTGTTTGTTTTTTTTTCTTTTGTTTTCTTGTTGTTGTTTTTGTTTTGTCTTGTTTCTGTTGGGGACCTTCATTTTCTACCATATTGAAATGAAGGGGTTGTTATTCAAAATATGCTGAAGGAACTAGGAGGGAAATTGATTTAGATATTTTCAAATATGTTTGTTGAAATATTTCATTCTAAACTTATGTCTTATGATTGTTTTAAACAATGGTTTGAAAAGTTATTAAGAATAAGGTATATTGTAAACAATCTCATGAACCATGATTGAAATCTGTCACAAAATAGATAAAACATTTGCCTATGTAAAATACCTATTTGTCTCAAGGTAGTTGTATCTCTGATTCAAGTGAAAAATCTGATTCCCAACACTGTCATAAGGTCCACTGTAGTTCTGAGCCCACATTTTAGATTAATTATATCTGAGTATTGAGAAAATTTATTAAAGAATTCTTACAAGTGAAGCCTATTAAAAAAAAGAGAAAGAGAAAAGAGAACTATTGAAAGAAGGAAAACTCAATATCAAATGGGTGATTCAAGTATCTCTATCGGGGCTATGGATGCCTGTTTGACAGTGGAGCAATACTTTAAGAGAACTAGAGGTATCTTCGTCAGGGCTATAAATGCCTGGCTCACAGTGGAGCAATGTCCAAGATATTATTGCATGACAGTTAAAGGACTCAACCTTTGTAGCTTGAATCTTAGGTATAGTTGTTCAAGGGTAAGGAAATTTTTTATGAAGAAAGATGCATCGTATATGTACACACTCATATTCAAAATAGTTCGTGTTGATCTACATATGAGATTCCAACTCAACCTTGCTCAATATATCTGCTCCTACTTGAGTTAGAATGTTTATAAACCAGAGGTTCTGGGTGACTGAATTCTTTGGTGTCTTGAAAATGGGTAAACCATTTTCCCATCCGAGTCACCATTTGTTATGCCTTGCATAACCACCCCATTTTGTTTTGGTTCAAAATGGGTCCCCCTTCTTTTTGTTTTGTCCTTGGTGTTTTGTTTGGGTCTTAGGAGCATTTATTTTTCCTCCTAAGTCCTTGCTTCTTTTTGGTCTGGCAGAAGCGGAGTCAGAATGGAAACTAGACTTAGAACTTTTGAAGATTCCAAGTCCGGATTCGATCCCGGTTCTGACCCCTTGTCTTGTTTTTCTTTTCGTTGTCTTTTGGTTTGTCTCTTGCTCTTGGGTCTGTTTCTCCCTTCAGTTGTTTTTCGTTTCCTTGTGTTTTGTTTTTTCTCTGGTAGAACAGGAACCGAAATTGGAATTGAACTTGGAACTTTGTAAAAATTCCAGATTTGGTTTTGATTTCGATTCCACCCCCGTTTCCTTTTGTTGTTTGTCTCTGCCATGGGACCGGAACTGGGTCCGGAGTTGGATAAGAGACTTGGATAAAGTTTCTTGTTTTGTTCTGAATTTGCATCTGAATCTGCTATGCCTTTGATTTCCACATTGGTTGACTACTCGTTTATGTTGTTTGCTTTGCTCCCGATCAACCGCATTTATTGCATTAATTGTAGCCTCCTCACATGCGCGAAATGGTTTTTAAACTAAATCAAGGTTAACTAGCTCATTATCTTTATTATCTAAGTTGTTTTAGCAAACCAGAGCCAGGGTACCTTCGAGAGGTGCACGATTTTATTGCGGAGGCACGTTGTGAGAGGATTCTTATCCAGTTTCAACCTTTCTTGTTGGTGTTTCGAGGTAGGGTCTTTTCCCATTCTATTCCCATTTGTTTTTTGTTGTTCTGTTTTCATTTTTTTTCTTGTTCACGATGTTCTTGCACATTCATGGGATCTTTCCTGTGAATCTTCGCTCATTCCCTCATGTGTGTCTGGTTTCATTTTATCCTTTTTTCCATTTTTCGTTTTACTTTTTTTGTCCTTTTCTATTTTGTTTTGTCATTCTGCTATCACTTTTGTGGCATGTTTGTTTTTTCATGCCCTAATTTCTAGCTAGGGTTCCGTTTAATGGGGTCCTTTTTGTTTTAAATGCTTTAAAATCCATTTGGAAACCCCTTTGATCTTATTTATGTGTCGGTTTAGTGATTTTCAGGTTGGGTGTTTGATGCCCTAATTACCTGAGTCGACACGTCGCGCAAACTAAGGTTTGTGTGACAACCTTTACAATGTCGAGCCCCTAGAATTTAAATTTGGTCTTTATCTTGTTAAAGGGCGAGTTTAAGCCCCTTTATTTGAGGTTTCCTTATGTTTCCATGTGACCTAACTCTTAGATTCATGTGACCGCATCTTTAAGAAATTGCTTCATTTGAATGATAAGCTGGAGGAGGCGAACTTGGGAATAAAATTATCCTATAAGTGTTTGCATAGGAGTTCATTCCCAAAATGATCCTGCTTCCAATGACTGTAGACCCCGATCTTCACCTTTTCCATTTTGGTGAAAGCAAAACCAGAATGGGGGATGAACTTGGAACTATTGACTGGTTTTGGGTTTGGTTCCCGTTCTAATCTCAGTTCCGGTTTTGTTCTGGTTCTGGTCCCGATCCCACCTATGTTAAATAGTTTCCTATTCCTGATTCTTCTTTGACTCTGCTTTTGGTGAATATGAAATTTGACTAAGTATGGAGAGTTATCCTGAGGGAGTAGAGAATGGTATTGGATGATGTAATGATTTTCATGTATTTGTTCATCTAATCCAGGGTTGTATTGCAGGAATAGAGGATGTCAGGAGCATCGGAGGAGGCTTCTCAAAGAATTCAACCTACAGAGAGTTCAAGGCAAGGAACCAAGCCTAAGAAGATAAAGATGAGGCAACTCCCTTACACCTTGAAATATAAGCATGGAAGCTACTCTTATAGCTAGCAAGGTGGATTCAGATTGGGCAAATATCAGATAAACAAACTTGGGCCCATTCAATTATTAGGAGTTGCATGAAGAAACATTCAGTGAGGATGTAACAGGAAGGAACAGGAGATTGAAATTCATGATATCAATTCTGATTCAGAGGCTACGCAGTCAAATGATGAGCCTCTCAAAGTTGTTTGTGAGAAATATTGAGAGTATTCATGAAGAACATGTCCTCACCCGAGAGGATTAGTGGAAATTGTTTGAAGAATCTAAACAAGAAGTAGAGTCCAAAGCACAAGCTGAGGCACTTGTTAAGAAACATGAAGATGAGGCCAAAGCTAGGGAGGAAGAACTGGCAAGGAAGCAAAAACAAAAAGAGGACTTGCTACAACAGCAAAAGGAGCAGGAACAAAAGACCAAAGAAGAGAGATATAAATTGGCTATGTTACAGAAAATTCATGAGCTTGAAGAGGAGAAAGCTAGAAAAAGGAGGGAAAGAGAAGCCATTGAGGCTAAATTTAAAGTTGTTGAGGAAGCTCATAAGAGGAAAGAGGAAGAAGAACGCCTACAAAGAGAAAAGGAGGATGAGGAGCTTTCTCAATATGAACAAAGGTCTAAAGAAGCATGGGATAAGGTTAAGGAGCTTGAGAGGAAAAGAGATCAAATGTATGAGGAGAAGAGGCTAGAAGAAGAACATTTTAAAATTGAGTTAGAAGCTAAAAAGATGCAAGAGAAAAAGGACAAAGAAGAAGCCGAAATACTTGCAAAAGAAGCTGCAGAAAGGGAACAACAATGGGTACAAGAGGTTGATTCTCAACCTAAGACTACTATTCTACAACCTCTTTATTCTGCCACTGCTGCCTCTTCCTCTACACAAGTGGTCACCACTCCTGCTACTCCAACATGGCTCAAACTAGACCTAGAAAGGAAGCAAATAGTTCAACCTCAACCTTTGAATTAGGATGAGATGATGATGGAGATTGAGAAAGAGAGGCCCAAGAAGAAGGCCAAAGCTCACAGATGAAGGTGATATTATTGTTGAATGTGTTATCCCAATGGTGGACAAAGATAGGCAAGATATGCAAGTAACTAATTACCAACTGGGCACTGTCAATTTGGGGAGACCTACAAGGAATCAATAAATGAACCTTATGGACATTGTGGCTTCCTCTACTAAATCTAGGATGATCAAAGATAAACAGACAAAGGATGAACTTAAAGCCCAATTGGATCAATTACATAAATTCTTGAAGGATGTTTCCACTTCAGATTCTCAACAAGTTGCTGCTCGAGAGACCCCAATCTTACTAAGCAAGAAATAAGTTGATGACTTGGTGCAATTGAGAAAAATAAGGTGGGGATGCTTGATAGATGGGTTGATCGGCTCAACCAAGAGGTTGGTAAGGTGCTTGCTAATTTTTTTAAAGTTCATGAAGGTGCACTAGAATTGTGGGAAGAGATGAATCAACATGTTGAAGTCTTAGAGAAGCAAGATGAAGAGTATAGAGAGCATGTCAAGAAACTAAAGGACATCGACAAGGTGCCCAAGTCAACTCTCTTGGAGCAATCAATCCTTGATGAGGATAATGCAGATTTTATTGAGAAAACATTGAGCAGATTTTATTGAGAAAACATTGAGCATAATCTGGTTTAGATCCAAATTCATCTATGAACATAAGAATGAAGTTCAAGAAGCTAGTAAAGACTTGAATGAACAGATTGATGAATTGGAAGAGGTGATTGCTATTCTAGTTAATGCAGATATTACGGTCAAAGAAGGTCTTCATCTAGATAAATTAAAGGAGAAATGGAGCAACAGATTTGAGGAAGTGATGCAGAAAGAAGATGATGGTGAAGACTTGTTGTTGGATAGACTCATGGACATCAAAGATGAGGTGAAATTTTTTAGGAGGTAGTTGATCAAATTGAAAGATATTGAAGAATTTGCCTCAATAGAGTTAAAAGGAATTAAATTTGATGATAATTGGGTAGATGGACCTAATGTGGACATTCTTCAACAAGTATTCTCCAGTTATGATGAATACCTTTAGATCAAGCAACACAGGAGTAAGCTGGCAGCAGAACATTTTTTTCTTGGTGGACAACTTCCTCTCCTCTCTTATTTTGCAGGGTTATGACGTGAGCTGAACTCAAGATCTCATCCAGTAGTTCTACCTTCCTCCTTGGGATTCAAATTTTGGACAACAAGATCATCAACCCTTGAATTGAAGATCAACCAGTATAGTTTCTTCATGCAGTTCTTGCTCCTTGATTGGTGGATCTCAGTTTCTGATTGAGAGAAATTTATGCATGGCATGCCTATATGTAATTTTGGGCTCCATTTTGTAAAGGTAGGCTGATTGAAGAAGGATTAGCCACCTGATGAGATAGTAGATAGTATTGTTATAGTCTTAGGATTTTATAATCTTTAAGCAAGATACTTTGAAAACTCTGTTGTACTTAGATAATTTTATAGTTTTATACAGTTTCATGTTATTGTCAAGTTTGGACCTGAATTATAATGTTAATGAATTATAATCATCCGTATGCTAGTGGATGATTTGCATAATTGTTTTCTATTTGATGCAAAACAATAGGGGAAACTGGGTCTAAGATTATTTCATTGAATTATGTATCAATGGAATTCATTTATGTCTATTTGATTTGATTTTAGCAATGAGTGGGTGATATGTTTTGATCTTGAAGTAAAGTTTTGATGAATGGTTGTGATTGTTGAATTAGCACTGTGAATGTATGCAATGGTGTAGCTTATGCTATGGATTGCATCATGTTATGGTTTTGGTTAGTTGGAGAAACCCACGTTGTTAAAATACATTTCTAGATGTGAAGGAGTTTATATTCATGTTTTACTGTTCTATCTTTTTCTATTTATTTATATCACCCAAACATAGGTTAATTGATATGATGCGGTTTTTATTCCTTTATACCAATAGGCCCCTTCAATATTAGAGTTGCATTGGCCATTGAGTAACATCAGCATAGTTGAGAACCAACTACCAAGACCTTGGAAGATAGATTACTTTATGTTATCTTTCTTTTTTAAGAGAAATAGGATAGAGATATTTTGTTTAATGTTGTGCTATTTTTACCATCAATAACTCCCTTGTTAAACATTCACCCTATGTGGAGCTTTTAGGTGGGAAGTCTATGCATGAGGATGAGGGGGTTAATTCGAGTTCTAGAAAGCCAGAGCCACTTAAGGTGAATCGTCTCTCTGAGGACTTCTCTTATCTTAATGATAATAATACTTCAATGTTTGAGCTTCTAGATATGGCTCGTTTGGGCGCTACATGCATGTTTAAGCTAGCCAAGTGGGTATTGCAGGAGGTTAATAGGGTAAATATCAAGATCAGAATCCTCAAAGAGAATATGAAAAATAGGCCGAAGGGATCTTCCTCAGATATTTTGAGTGAAAGACTTGTTGACTTAGAGTGCTCCTTAATGGATTTTAAATCCACGTGTGAATAACGCCTCTTTGGTTTGGAGGCTAAGATTATTGAAACTAATGCAGACATCAAGAAGCTACTACATGTTAACCACAGTTCAACCAAGAATAGTGTGGAGTCTTTGGAGGTCCTTTTTTGCAAGATAAGTCAACTTAGGGAAGATCAATTTTACTTTGTAGAGTTGATGGAGAAGGACTAGTCTTCAAAGGGGAAGGGGAAGAAGGTCAAAAAAGATGAGGCAATAAGCCCATGTACAAGAGTAAGGGGTGACTTGAGAAAGACCTTTGAGGAGGAGAAGAAAGAACTAATGGACATGGTTGAGCTACATCGTAACCAGGCGATTGAGGTGGCTAACACCTTAAAGAACATGAAATAGTGTCTCTTTCTGTGTTGTTTTCTATTACTATTTCTCTGCTACTGGGTCTATTTTTTGGTTGTTGTTTTGCTACTGGTTGTTGCTGATGGTTCAATGTTTTAACCTTTAAGAAACTTTTCGTCTATTTTGTTGTAAAGGGTTTCAGGTCCCTTCAAAACCTATTTTTCCCTTATAATCAAAACATTATCTAAATTTAATTTCAACATTTATTTTCATGCAATTAGTATGATTCTTATTTTATTTTAGATAGAAAACTTTAAACAAGAATCAAAACTAATAGAAGTGTTCGGTATCAATGGTGCGTTTGGCTCACATTTACGAGTAATGTCATCGCACTTCGAGCTACTGCATCTATAGCCTAATACAGCTGCCATAACGATGCCTATGATATCATCACTTTAAATCATCAGAGAGAAAGAAATAAGAGACATCTTATTGGTAATAAAATCTAAGGGATAGGTAATCTCTCTTGGATCGATAATCTAAAAAGATTAAATCAAATGAACCAAAATCTCCTAGTTCAAACTTAGTAAACCTTCTTCTAAAGTTTTAATAAAATTTTATTAATTTGTTCATGTTATTTGTAATTTATTGGATATTTAATCATGGGAATCAAATTTTAGTTTCAATGGTTTCAATGGTGATGTTATTTTAGGACTAGACATAAGTTGTTTTTTAGGAAACAACTAATAGTCATGGTGACTATTCACTTATAATTGTTGCTTCCCTACGTGGCTAGCATTTGCAGAGAAAATTTTTAGGAAAAAGGGGCCATAGAAAGGATTGTGTACTCACATAACAGTTCACATCAAAATTAGATTAGAAAACAAAACTACATATTTTATGCCTTGATCTTGTTTGGAAGCAAGGTATGTAGGTAGTCTAGGAAACGAAGGATGATCCCAGTACTCAGATGTTCAGGGTTGGGGCTTAGGGAATGTCTAATAAAGATCCTGCTAATTTGATTTATAACAAAAGATTAAATAATTTCTTGATTAAGAGAAGGGTTTCAATATATAACATAAATTTTAAGATAAAATATATTCTTTGTATACTCAGAAGGAATCTCAAATGGATTTGACTGACTCCTCAAGGCTTTAGGAAAAATTACAAGGTGAGACTCAAGCTAATTATTTATTTTATATATACTCCTAAAGATGATGACCTCGGTGCACTTCCAATAAGGGAGTGTAGTCTTTAGAGAGTGACAGGACTCAGATGGTCCCAATGAGTCTAAGTCTTTGGCCAGAGCATATTTCTATCCTTTATGGATAGATTCCTACCTTGTTTGGGTAGATGCCTATCTCAAATGGATAAATGAAATCATTTCCCATATGGATATATTCCTAACCCATATGGTTAGATGCATGTCCTGGATGGACAGATTCCTATCTCGTATAAGTATACAATTGAATAAACACTTAATTACTTAAAATAAAATAGTAATAAATAAAATAATTATGATAATTTTGGGAGATTTGGAATGGGTTGTCACACCATACATATCGGTGTCATCTTGTGTCTATATAATCTTTAATGTCTAAATATTTTCTTTTCACTTAACATGTTTTTCTATAATTAACATGCTTGTGATGATACAACTTAATCATTCTATGTAGGATAAAATAAGATCTCTTCTCTAGGAGAAACTCCATATGGATAGAAGACTATGCTTCCTCTTCACATCTTGGGTATAAAAATATCTCCCTTTTTACTTTAGTTCATATTTCCTCTTAAGCACATATGCTCACTAAAGTGGGGGTAAAATGTAATGTCGTAAAATTGCACCCCATGCAATTTCATATTTTGTACACCTTCCTCTTTAGAAAAACTAAGATAATTATGCTCTCCCAATTAAAAACCATTTTCTCACCACCTACCATGCCCCATTCCTCAACCATTAAGTCTGACTTTTCCATAGACTAATGTGTGTCGCAAAGATGTATGCAAGCCACACTAGCATCCCATGAAAATTTATGACTAAGGTGGCCATTGAGATGTTACACCCATTGGATTTTGGTAGTGTAACATCTTTGATAGTCTACAACTACATCGAGAATCACTCGAGCTAGCTATTTGAACCAAAGAGTCCCTCTCTTTTGCAAAGTGGGGATTGAATCTTCATTCTTGATGCATAAATTCTTCATTTTTTGGCTCTCTTTCTCTCTTGAAAACACACAAATCTCTTCTTTTCTCATTCTCCACCATTCTACAATACCTCTCTCATTCACAATATTATCCACAACTTTCTATATGCATATCTTTAAGAAAAACTCATCTACGGATTTCAAAGTACCCTCCATCATTGCAATGTGAGTTCTTCTTGCAAGGAAGCTACTGTCAACTTAGAGGTTCCTATTTCTCCCTAAATGCACTAATAAGCTTCACTATTGATGTTTGTAAATGTGGTGTGTGCAAGACGTTGAGTCCATTTTTTGGCCAAAAAGTGGAAGCGTTCCCCAATTTTCATAATTTGTCACATTTGACCTTAAAATTTGAAGCATTTAGAGATGGAATCTTAAAAAAAGTCGTTGATCATAAAATATAGTACTCAGAGTCTAGTTTCCAAATATGTAATTTATTTTAATACCCAAATGATACAAAAAAAATTTCAATAGGCGTTTCTAAAAACCACTATTTAAAAGTCACTTTTTTTTACCATACCATGCACGTGTACATCATCCATATTTTGAACTAAATAATCATTATTTTTTGAATCCTTTTGGGAAAAGATTTGTAACACACTAAAGAACACTCTTCAAATTTTTTTGAATAATTTTTTTGTTAATTTTTTATTGGTCATATTTGTTGTTTTGAAAAATCATCGTGTATGTCACACATAAGATGACCTAAATTTAACATTTTTTTATTTTTTTAAATTGAAAAGAATTGTCTAAAGTACACTTTCGCAATTCATTCTTCAAAAAATAATTTTAATAAAAAGTTATTAAAATACTAAAAAACCTCGATATTTCAAGTTTATGGACCAGATTCATCAAAAATTAACTGAAAAATAGAAAAAATAATCAAATTGTAAAAAAAAAATTACAAATTTAGAATCTACATTGTCTCATCTATAATGGGTTTTAATTTTGTGAAAAAAATTTGCAAAAAATATATTCAGACATATGCCTAAAGTCACTATTTTCTTGTGACATTGACGACCTTCAAGTTGCAAGTCAAACCAGGCCCAAAGCTTACGATCTGGTCCCCAAGCCTTTTCTCAAACTGAAAAACAAAGCACAAACCCAACCAAAAATTCATATTTTAAAAAATGGGATCATATTTTGTAGAAATGGGATCCCATTCTAAAACGGGATCTCGTTTCATAAAAAAATATTTTTTTTATGATTTTACGAAACAAGATCCCATTTTGAAAAGTTTCCAAAAATGGAAAGTTGCCAAAAATGTATTTTCTAAACAGGATCCTATTTTGAAAAGTTGCCAAAAATGTATTTTCTAAACAGGATCCTGTTTTGAAAAGTTGCCAAAAATGTATTTTCTAAACAGGATCTTGTTTTGAAAAGTTTCCAAAAAAGTATTTTCTAAACATGATCCTGTTTTGAAAAGTTTCCAAAAACGGAAAGCTTTCAAAATGGGACCTGTTTTGAAAATTTGCCAAAAAATGGGAAGTTTTCAAAACGGGATCTCGATTTTTTTAAAAATGGGTCTTGTTTTAGTTTTAGGCTTGGGAACCCAAAGCAAAACAAGATCCTGATTGCTAAAAAATAGGATCCCGATTCATTTTTCCCAATTTCAAGATCTTTTCTAAGGCCAAAACTTCCACCTTAAGTGGACTCAACTTCGTGCTTTCACCCAATGGTGACTCTTCAAAAATATCTCCTAAGCATTTTATATCTTTATCTTTGATTAGCATATTGTTTTCTTCATTTTTTCATTTCTATTTTTTTATTATCTTATCTAAGGCTATTTGTGGAGGTAGAAACACTGATACGATGGTTTGACTGAGGAAAGCTCCTAAACAACCACCCAAAATTTATCTTTGGTCTAATATGTGTAGCTCTTTTTGAAGCAAGCTTGAATGACATCAGATGCAATCTTGAACCTTTCCTCATAGTTTTTATCTCATTTTCATTTCATACCTTTATTTCAGTAACTTTAATTCTATATGTTCATATTTCACACCTTTTTGCATCTATAAACTTGTACAAAGTATTCTATTTTTTTCTAATGTCAACTCTAGATATTTGTCTATATGAGACTCTAGTACGAGTGCATTATCGTCTGACAACCATGTATTCATCTTGGACAAAGAGCTCGCCAAGCTATCCAAAATACCTTTACACCATGATCTTTTGGTTTATGATGCCTAATTTTTTTTAATAATTTATGAATTCCATTAAATTTCACACTCGTCTATCTCTAGTTCACTTGAGCCATGTCAACTAAGGTAGGGGAGAGAAAGTTTTCTCTTTGAGATCTCGTCATCTTGAGGGTAGCAAATTTCAGCCTTTACACAATCCAAAGATTTGTAGATTAAGCTCACATCTCCTCACTTAGGAACCAATACTCTCCTAAGTAGGATATCACTTCCTCTAAAATAAAATCTTGATCTACAATTTAAGCTAAGTAGGATAACACTTCCTCTAAAATAAGATCTTGATCTACAATTTAAGCAATAAATCTCCACCCATATGTTTACACCCACAAAAAAATCACTCCAACCTTTGGTCTAAGATTATACCCTACCAACCATAAAGTAAATAACTACCACTTACATCCACACATCAACATACTATTTCTATTGCATGATCACAAGAAAAAAGGAAAATGGTGAAACCAATACATAATCTAGGTATGATAGGATATAAACACATAGAATACTCCACACAAGGTGGATCATCCAACTAGCCCCACACAAATAAATAGAAAGGAACCTTACTATCACAACTCATGTATTCCCCAAGGTTCCCAAAATTTTCCAGCAATCCATAGTCGATGGGTCTAATGAAAAAACTTATAAATCTAAACAAGGACGTCATCCTTGAAAGGTTGATAAGTGAAGGGGAAAAAATTCCAACTAATTAATATGATTCTAAAATGGGTGACCTCATAAAAAAAACCCCCTACAACTACATTTGAAAACTCATGGGAAAATTGAAATTCACAAGAGAAAATGTGTACTCACATGCTTACTAGTAGCATTATGATGAATCCACCTTACATAATAACCTCTATAGTAAAACATGTGTTGAACACCCAAAATACTTACTTGGTGGGGGGGGGGGGGGTGGGAATCATATTCCCTGAAATTCATTAACTTAAAATACATTTTACAACATGTCATTCAATTTGCAGTAATGGAAAGAATCATTAAAAGCATGCATCACATCAACAGACACAAGAACACCATAAAAGGGAAAAAACACAATGAGGATTAGCTCACAATATATTATAACCGATTATAAGATATTACATAAACCTACTCATTGCCAAGTGGACTCACTGTTCAAAGGACTCATTGTTTGAAGGACTCGTTGTTCGAAGGAATCACTGTCTAGAGAATAGAAGAAATGGCTCACTGCCAAAATAGGAAAGAGGGTGGCTCACTACTAGAGATTGAACTAATTACAATACATCTACAACATGTAGAAGATGTTCCAATTAGGCTAAAAAAACTGACTTAACACACTTCATACTTCACCACTTATCAACTTCTTCACATTTTGTATTGTTATATCACTTCAAATTTGTATCACAATCCTCTTTTTTCATGTCTCATACATCCAATACTGATTTGACCTTATATTTATATACACAACATCTGTAAACACTTCCAACATCAATTATGTCGGCCTAATTAGATAAAATGTGTAGAACCATAACCTATCGGCTCAAATACTAACACACACGCCTTGAAAACAAAATCAAATCATGTAACATGTTAAAATAGGTTGGAATGACTCATAATTTCTCCTATGAATCCACTCCTTACACAACTCAACTCTGCATGACCCCAAAATACTTATGTTGGCATCGAATAAAAAAACCGGTAAAGTAATATATGAATGAACCAACTATTCATCCATACCTTGACACGTAGACCTCCAAAACGCTTTTCACTTGGAATGTACACACCTCTAGAATTTGCAAACACTTTCACAAATCCACATAACACAATATTCATCTATGGTGGAATGCAAAGCATTCCAACATACACTTTGCACCACTAACCCTGTCACAACTTAGCCAATACACTATCAAAAATATCTTCAACTGTGGAAGACAAACAACGATGAAAATTTAGATATGAATACATTCAATATGCACAATGAACACCTCAAAATTGCATGGAAAATTTTTTCATAGCGGAGTAGTGTGGACCATAAAACTAGTTCGTTGTTACATTAAAATTGACTTAGGAAATTATCTAAACCACTTGGTCTTCTTCATACCAACTCTTTTGCATCTATATAATGGGTTGAAATCAATGAAAACACCATATGCCATACTCTCAACAATCACCTCAATGATAAACAAACTTCCAACAATCTCCCCCTTTTCATTGATGACAACACTCCTAGTCAAAACTACTCCCCCTTTGACATCAAGGGCAAAGGGTACCAAAAAGATAGTTTTTTACTTTTCTCTACTCCCCCTTACAGATATATTTATATCAAGGTAACTCCCCCTAACTAAGTTATTCATTATCAAAATGATAAATACTTATACCACAACATCATCAAATACTTCTATATATGTACATTGCAATTGGGAAAACTATATATACAAAGCAAAAATGTACTACTTAACTTGAGGAGGGTAAACTACCCTGATTAGAAACCTTCAATTTTGTAAGGTGTACCTCCCAATCCTTCTTGGTGAAGGAAAGTAATCTGCACTGGCTCTCAAACTGCATAAGGAGGTATTCTCCTTCATTCAAAGAACTAGGCATTGGATTATTTTGCAACACCTTTTCAACATCAGCTAAAACTCTAGTCAGACACATAAGCCTTGCACTTACCAAGTATTTGACTGGGTTATCTTTATTCGTTTTCCTGCTTCTTTGGTTGGAAGGAGCCATCCCATTCAGATTTCAATAGTTTTCCTTTTTGCACCTATTTGCATGCTTACCCAAATCCGCCAACCACCAGAGGCACGAGCAATTCGGCTCTGTGGAGTCCGGCCCAGTGAGTCCTTACAGACTCCGCCAGGCCTTTTAAAGAAATTGAAATAGGAACTTTAAAACTTCTTCAAATAGTGCAGAACAAATTTTAAATTGCCTTACTCAGTTACCATGGCACAACTTATTTACATTTTATGGAATCTTCATTCAATCTCTTATCATTGACCTTCTTTTCCCTTTCTTTTTCCAACTTTTCTTCCAAGCTGGTAGAATATTCCTTAAAGGAATCAAGTAATAGCCTCAATTCTTGCACACTAGATAGAGAATTATCAACATTTTCCTTTGGGAAAATATCCACCTCGCCGCTTTTACTATTTCATCAATCATTTTTGCACTCTTTTGGTATGTCTAGAGTATCTCATTCCTTGTGGAGGCATGAAAGGCATAACCAAGCTATAATTTATGCAGGGGAGACATTTTTTCCATATCTACTTGTCCTTGTTGCATGGGAATCTGTAATAACTGTGCATATACCACTGATTGGAACTGTAGCTGCATATCTAGTAGACTTTTCAATGAATCTCTAGAAGCTCCAAAGTATTCACCAACTATTTGAGTACTTTCTTCTTCTTTCTTCTCACTCTTTTCCTTCTCTCCACTATTAGAGCATTCCTCTATATTCTTTTCTCCTTCTATAGATTTATCACTATCCAAAGGAGGCACACACTATTCCTTTTGTACTTTATCCTTATTTGGTACATCTTGTTTTACTTCTTCTCTCTACTCATCAATATTATTCACATTTGGAGGGGGAAAGTTCTACTTACTTTTAGCTTTATTCTTCTCTGGTATGTCCTATTTCTCTTCTTTTTTCTCTTCATCAACAATATTCTCCATATCTAGAGGGGTGTTATCAATTACCATGTTATCTTGTTTAGCCTCAGGATCGGGCACATGCTCAGTTTTCTCATTAATAAGTTCATGGACTTTTGGAAAAGTTGTATCATGTTGTAATTTCTCTTCCTTATCTAGAGACATTCCCAATTCTTTTTCTATATCTGCAACCTTCTGCAGTGTCTCATTCCTCAACCTATCAATATCTTCCTTATCTTTGCTCATTAGAGTGATGACTCTCTATTTTGTCCTAAACTCCT
>VDFB02105785.1:328104945-328131519 GCA_007258455.2 Sequoia sempervirens
ATATTCTTGTCAACATCTTCCATAGCTTTAGATAAGCCCTGTCCTCAAACAAGCTTCATTGGATGTATTTCTAGATCAAACTCTTGTAAAATGGCCATCCATTTTCTTCTTCTCTCCCCCAATTCACTTTGCATGAGGAGAGACTTCACAACAGGATCAAGAACTATGGCAATGACCTAACTATGAAGGATGTAATGTCTAAATTTTTTTACTGCTCACACAAGTGCAAAAGCCTACTTTTCAAGGGGTGGATATCTGACTTCTACATTTTTAAATGGGGAACTCATGAAAGAAATAGGCCTTTCATCTCCCTCGCCTCTTCGTTGTGTCAAAACAACTGTACACAAATGATCGAATGAAAAAGAATAGATATAAAATGGCTTTAAATAATTTGGGCTAGTTAAGACTAGTGCCTCAAAAATTGACTATTTAATCTGCGAAAAAGAAGATTTAGCTTCATTACTCCATTTTATCTTTGCATCCTTTTTCGTCGTTTCATTAAGAGGTTTGACAATCTCTACAAACCCATTTATAAATTTCCTCACAAAATTGATCCTTCTGAAGAAAGATCTCATTTCCTTCTTACTTCCTAGCATTGTCAATTTTAGGATGGCCTCAACTCTATCAGGGTCTATGGATATCCCCTTTTCTGATATTACATGATCCAATAGTTTCCCTTTAGAAACTCTGAACACACACTTAAAGGGATTAAGAGATACACCATAACTTATACATCTCTTAAGATTTTTTGCTAAATCTGCAGCATGGTCCTTTCTATTTTTAGAAAACACAGTTAAGTCATCCACATAAATAATGATACATTTACATATTAAGTCTTTGAATGCTACGTCCATTGCACGCTGAAAGGTAGCTCCATCATTGATAAGACCGAACATCATCCTCCGATAGGAAAATGTCCCCCACTTGGTAGTGAAGGTAGTTTTCATTCTATCTTCATGACTAACCAAAACTTGATTATATCCTGAATAGCCATCCAAAAATGGCATCATCTAGGATCCATTCACAGTTTGCAATACCTCATCAAGAGAAGGAAGTGGGTAATTATCCTTCTCTTTAAGGCCTTATTTAAATTCCTAAAATCAACACACAATCTAATCTCACCACTTTTCTTGCGCACAGGAACCCAGTTAGAAACCCAAGTGGAATGTCATACTGGGAAGATTATCCTTGTAGAGAACAACTTTTTCACTTCCTTTTGAATTAACGGCTCAATTAAGGCATTCACCAAGTGCTACTTTTGGTGAAAGGGCTTCGCCTCTAGCTTCAAGGGTATGGTATGTGTGATCACTGAAGTATCAAAGGTCTTCAAATCCTCATATCCCCAAGAAATTGTTGCAATGTCTTCTTTCAGCACCTTAATTATTTTATCTTTGATTTCCTTTGGGCAAGTTTTTCCTATATACTCATTCCTTTCTGGACTTGAATAAGCCAAATTGACAGATTTGTACTTCCCTCCATTACTTTTTGTTGGCACCCTTTCACAAGCCTGAGGGTCTGAGTCAAAAATTCTCTCCAAGGCTACCATCCCCTTGGGAATGTTGTTGCTTTTCAAGTTGAGTATTCCTTCGGTATCACAATTCTCAAGATCCCAATCTCCCTGATCTCTTTCTGATTCATTAATTACTTGTCCCTCAAAGGCATCTGAACTTGCCAAAAAGGAAAGTATATGTTGGTCATCATCAAAGATCTAAAAATTTCAGACATTATCCAAGATGGCTGGGATCAAGACCAACTCCACCGAGAGTCTCTTCAACTTGGAGTCCTGCATAGGCTCCAAAGTACTGGCAGCAACAACAAGTGCATCAACAATCTAATTTTCTTCTAAGAATCAAAGTGATTCCAAAAGCATCAAAATCTTCAATCATATTCAAACTTTGTTCCTGTACGCAGCCAATCTTTTGTTGTGACAAGTGTATTGACTACGGACTTGCTTAACAATAAATTCAAAATCCCCCATAACCATGAGAGTTGTAACCTTCTTCTGATGAGCAAACATGAGTCCTCAAGCTAGCGCTTCATATTTTGCCACATTGTTTGTGTAGCCAAATTGCAACCTATAAGATGCAAAATATGTCTTCCCTTTCGGGTTGGTTAGTTCAATTCTCACTCCACTCCTTGATTTGGACTTAGAGCCATCAAATTTAAGACTCCATAGTTAATTTGGAGCTAGGATTTCTTTCCTCTTTGGGATTACAGGTGTTTGCTTGCTAGAGGTAGGTGGCGGCTCAGACTGGTGTTGGCTATCTAGATTTAAAGGTTGTTGTGAGCAAGGTTTATCAGAAGATTATCCTATATTCAAAACCTATTTAGGAACTACTTCTTAAACATTTTCTTGGATCAAATCACAATTTAGTATGTTTTTCATCAATGCCTTAGGCATGGGAAGGTTACCTAGGGCAGGTGTGAAAAGCAAAGGTTGAGATTCCTCAATCTTTCTTTGGAGGTCAGAGCATAGAACTTGGGTCTGCTCAAGCTGAAAAGGATCTTCCTCTTGAGTGAGACTAGTTCTTGTTAGGATGGTGGCATCCCTAGCTTCAAATGAAAATTGCTTGGTGGGTGGTTCAGGTTGGCATTCACAAGTTCCCTCAGCTTGGAAAACATGATTCAAAATGTCTACATAGGGTTGACATGTCAACTTAGAATAACTCTGATAATGTATCCTGCACCAATTGGGGAAGAGAAAACTCCATAGATTAGCCTCTTCCCCTAGAACCAACCTATCTTGTTGAAATTTTTTAATTAGAACTTTTTGGTTGACCATGGTCATTGGGTCACTATTTTCTAAAGGAAGTGGATCATCAGAATTGAGCATTGAGAAGGTCATGATTTCTTCCCTTTTGTAGAATCCTATCTCAGTTTCAAAGTAAGCTACCTTGTTAGGAGAATCATATTATGTGATCATGTGTTTGAGCCTAGGCTCACTCTCAATCCTGATTTGTGTCACTACCCCTTTCCATAGCAGCCACATATGTGAGAAGTCTAGAGACATATATCCCCCAATGCTTTTCATTAGGTCTCGGATTAGAAGCATACTATATGTTTTTGGGATATCAACCACTTGGATATCCATGTAAGTTTGGATCCTTGGGTCAAATCCAACCTGTACATGAATATTTTTTAGTTCTCCTACCACATTGACCTCATTTTTATCCAAATGAATCACCTTTTTGTTAGTCCAAAGCAAATTCAAACCTAACTTTCTACATATGGAAAAAGGCATTACATTACTTGATGCTCCAAAATCCAATAGGAAATTGTGCAGATTCTTTCCAAAGATCCTTAAGCTTAAAAGGAAAGGTGGAGTCCCTGTCTTACCTTTGTATAGGGCTACATTCATTTCATTTGTGGGAGTCGCCTTATTTTTTCCTTTTGACCGATCTGCCTCCTCCATGGCTCTCAACACAATTTCTCGTTGGGCAGGGCACCAGTTCATAATGTCAAAGAATGACAATGAAGTCTTTTTCTTCTGCATCTTTGCAATAAAATCAAACTCCATATCATTTTTCAATGGATACTTAGGAATAAAAGGTGGGTTACCTTTTTTTTGAGATTCAGATGGCCCCTTTGGTGGTGGCGGCTTGTTGCTCACATTTTGATTGGGTGGGACCATGGTGTTAGGAGAGGCAGATGTAGTAAATGGGCCCTTATTTTGATTTCTCAAGAAATGACCTCCTTTGGATTGAAAGGCCTGAGCATCATATATGTCTTCCACTGGTTCATTTTCTTCTTGGCTAGGGAATGGAAGTTCTTCATCAAATATGTCATAAGCCATGATTGTGTCTATGGATCCACTAGACTTGTTGGAAGTGCCTTGCAATGGAGCATCCGCCTATGCAATCTTGACCATCTTCTCCATTTCTGGGTAGTTTACCTCAGAATGAGCTGTAGTGTCGTGCAGTCATCACCAACCTGATAATTATGAGAAACTCCCCTATTGTTTGGCCCAATATTCCATTGTCTATTGTTGTTATACCTCCAGTTGTATCCCCTAATCTGATTTTGGTAATTTTGGTTAGGGTAATTCTAACTTTGGAAGTTCCTCTGGTTCTAATTGGTGTTTTGATTTTGATTGAAGTTCTAGTTAGAGTAACCACCCTGATTAGAATACCCTCCCTGATTTTGATAATTTTAGTTTTGGTTTTGATTTTGAGGGGGGTTATATCTTAGTTGAGCCATATCATTGGACATTTTAGATAGAGTCTTCTTTAGAGTTTCCATTTCATTAGTCAATTGAATAGTTCGCTCACTTTCTACAGTTTTCACAACAGCTGGCTGACTGGCAAGATTTGACCCTCCAACTTGATTATGGTAATTTTGTGATTGTTGGGAGGAATCCTGAGCCCCATTAGTGAAGAATGGTAGGGGTGGTGGATTTTGTAACTCAGACATGGGTCCATATTGGGAATAAGACATCCCTGGGACAATATTAAACAAAGGAGTTGGATTAGGCATTTGATATCCTATGGGAGGGAGAACTCCTTCTAAACTTATCGATTGTAAGCTTATTTGTTGTTGCAATTTAATGGACAGGTGATAAAATTTAGACAGGGAATTAATCTCAATGACAACATATGTCCTCTGCAAAAATAGGCCAATCAAGGGATCTACGACTCTTAAATATGCCCAAATGGCGATATTTTTAGCAACCAAGTAAGGATCCTATAGCCTTTGGTACATCCTCTGGAATCTTGTGTTAAACAATGGTAATGGTTCATGGGGTTCTTTTCTTATGGTAGAAAATTGGTGATACAAAATGGCAGGGTCTACGTAGACCCAAAATTGATTGATAAAGGTATTTTCTAAGTATGTCCAACTCAAAATAGACCCCTAGGGAAAATTCAAATACTAGTTGTATGCCATGTCACCTAAAGAGTAGGGGAATAATCTAAATACAACATCATGGTGGGATACTTGAGCATGAGTACAAGAATCTTTGAATTCTTGTATGTGCTCTTCAACACTCCTTGATTCTCCATGCATATATTTGGGATAGAATCTCTCCAGATTCTTGGGAAGATCATTTATACCACTAGGAAAATCCCTAGTGGAGAGGGGTTATTTACAAAGAAAGCCATGGGTAATGGTGGGACTGGTTGAACTAGTTGTGGAATGGGTGGATTTGGTGGAAACCCAGGTGGAGTAAGTGGTGGTGACAATGGTGGGAACAAAACTCTATGGGCTTGGGGTCTATTCCTGATAGGGGTTTGGAGTTCAACCAATGGTTCTGAATTCTAAGAAGATCTGAGAACTCTTTCAAACCTTTCTGGTGAGAATGACCCAATTCGAGCTAGTTTGTTCCTCAGGCCCTCCTTCTAGTGCCTGATCTGTTGATGGTCAAAATAGCACAACAACATTAAAAAAATATCTCTATCCTATTTCTCCTAAAAAGAAAGATAACATAAAGCAATCTATCTTCCAAGGTCCCGGTAGTTGGTTCTCAGCTATGCTGATGTTACTCAATGGCCAATGCAACTACAATATTCAAGGGGCCTGCTGGTATAAAGGAATACAAATTACATCATATCAATTAACCTACATTTGGGGGGTATAAATAAATAGAAAAAGATATAACAGAGCCTTAGAACAGTAAAACATGAATATAAACTCCTTCACATCTAGACATTTATTTTAACAACGTGGGTTTCTCCAACTAACCAAAACCATATCATGATGCAATCCATAGAATAACCTACACCATTTCATACATTCACAGTGCTAATTGAACAATCACAACCATTCATCAGAACTTTACTTCAAGATCAAAACATATCACCCACTCATTGCTAAAATCAGATCAAATAGACATAAATGAATTCCATTCATAGACAATTCAATAAAATAATCTTAGATCCGGTTTCCCCTATTGATTTGCATCAAATAGAAAATAATTATGCACAACATCCACTGACATACAAATGATTATAATTCATTACATTATCATTTAGGTCCAAACTTGACAATAACATGAAACTGTATAAAATTGTAAAATTATCTAAGTACAATAGAGTTTTCAAAGTATCTTGCTTAAATCTTATAAAATCCTAAGACTATAACAATACTATATGTTATCTCATTAGGTGGCTAATCCTTCTTCAATCAGCTAACCTTTACAAAATGGAGCCCAAAATTACATATAGGCACGCCATGCATAAATTTCTCTCAATCAAAAAATGAGATCCACCAATCAAGGAGCTGGAACTCCATGAAGAAACTATACTCGTTTATCTTTAGTTCAAGGGTTGATGATCCTATTGTCCAAACTCTGACACCCAAGGAGGAAGGTAGAACTACTGGATGAGAGCTTGAGTTCAACTCATGTCATAACTCTGCAAAATAAGAGAGGAGAGGAAGTTGTCCACCAAGAACAAAATGTTTTTCTGCCAGCTTACTCATGTGTTGCTTGATCTAGAAGGTATTCATCATAACTGGAGAATACTTGTTGAAGAATGTCCACATCAGGTCCATCTACACAATTATCATCAAATTTAATTCCTTTTAACTTTTCTAAGGCGAATTCTTGCATATCTTTCAATTTGATCAACTCCCTCCTAGCAGCTTTCACCTCATCCTTGATGTCCATGATTCTATCCAACAACAAGTGTTCACCATCATCTTCTTTCTGCATCACTTCCTCAAATCTGTTGCTCCATTTCTTCTTCAATTTATCTAGAGGAGGACCTTATTTTACCGAGATATCCACATTAACCAGAATAGCAATCACCGCCTCCAATTCATCAATTTATTCATTCAAGTCTTTACTAGCTTCTTGAACTTCATTCTTATGTTCATAGATGAATTTGGATCTAAAACGGATTATGCTCAATGTTTTCTCAATAAAATTTGCATTATCCTCATCAAGGATTGATTACTCCAAGAGAGTTGACTTAGGAACCTTGTTGATGTCCTTTAGTTTCTTGACATGCTCTCTATACTCTTCATCTTGCTTCTCTAAGACTTCAACATGTTGATTCATCTGTTCCCACAATTCTAGTGCACCTTCATTAACTTTAAAACCATTAGCAAGCACCTCACCAACCTCTTGGTTGAGCTGATCAACCAATCTATCAAGCATCCCCACCTTATTTCTCAATTGCACCAAGTCATCAACTTCTTTCTTGCTTTGTAAGATTGGGGTCTCCGGAGCAACAACTTGTTGAGAAACCGAAGTGGAAACATCCTTCAAGAATTTATGTAACCGATCCAATTGGGCTTTAATTTCATCCTTCATCTATTTATCTTTGATCATCCTAGATTTAGTAGAGGAAGCCACAATGTCAATAAGGTTCATTTGTTGATTCCTTGTAGGTCTCCCCAAATTGATAGTGCCCAATTGGTAATCAGTTACTTGCATATCTTGCATACCTTTGTCCACCATTGGAATAGCACATTGAACAATAATCTCACCTGCATCTATGAGCTTAGTGGAATGGAGGACCATGGCCTTCTTCTTGGGCCTCTCTTTCTCAATCTCCATCATCATCTCATCCCAATTCAAAGGCTGAGGTTGAATTATTTGCTTCGTTTCCAAGTCTAGTTTGAGCCATGTTGGAGTAGCAAGAGTGGTGACCATTTATTTAGAGAAAGAGACAGTAGTGGTAGAAGAAAGAGGTTGCAGAATAGTAGTCTTAGGTTGAGAATCAATCTCTTGTACCCATTTTTGTTCCCTTTCTGCAGCTTATTTTGCAAGTCTTTTGGCTTCTTCTTTGTCCTTTTTCTCTTGCATCTTTTTAGCTTCTAACTCCCTTTTCAAACGTTCTTCTTCCAACCTCTTCTCCTCATACATTTTATCTCTTTTCCTCTCAAGCTCCTTAACCTTATCCCATGCTTCTTTAGACATTTTTTCATATTGAGCGAGTTCCTCAACCTCCTTTTCTATTTGTAGGCATTCTTCCTCCTCTTTCCTCTTATGAGATTCCTCAACAGCTTTAAATTTAGCCTCAATGGCTTCTCTTTCCCTCCTTTGACTAGATTTCTCCTCTTCAAGCTTATGGATTTTATGTAACATAGCCAATTTATATCTCTCTTCTTTGGTCTTTAGTTCATGGTACTTTTGTTGTTGTAGCAAGTCCTCTTTTTCTTTTTGCTTCCTTGCCAATTCTTCCTCCCTAGCTTTGGTCTCATCTTCATGTTTCTTAGCAAGTTCCTCAGCTTGTGCTTTGGCCTCTGCTTCCTATTTAGTTTCTTCAAACAATTTCCTCTAATCCTCAAGGGTGAGGACATGTTCTTCATCAATACTCTCAACATTTCTTACAAACACAACTTTGAGAGGATCATCATCTGATTGCGTAGCTTCTAAATCATAATTGATAACATGAATTTCAATCTCTTATTCCTTCTTGTTACATCCTCACTGAATGTTTCTTCATGGAACTCTTGGCAATTGAATGGGCCCAAGTTTGTGTCTATGATATCTGCCCAATATGAATCCACCTTGCTAGCTGTAAGATTAGCTTCCTTATGCTTATATTTCAAGGTGTAAGGGAGTTACTCCACCTTTATCTTCTTAGGTTTGGTTCCTTTCCTTGAACTCTCTGCAAGTTGACTTCTTTGAGAAGCCTCTTCCAATGCTCCTAACATCTCTTCCTTACCGGTACAACCCTGATTAAGACGAAGACGAGAAAATCTTGCATACATCCAGTGATATTCTCTCCACTCCCCACGAGGATATCATACTTTGTCGATTTCATATTCTGCTAGAAATTAGGTCAAAGAAAGAATTCGGAATAGAAACTATTTAACATAGGTGGGATCAGGACCAGAACAGGAACAAAATCAGAATTGGGATCGGAACGGGAACCAAACCCAGAATCAATCAATTGTTCCAAGTTCATCCCCATTGCCCCATGGTAAGGTGAATCGAGGGTCTCACGAGTCGTTAAATTGTCTCGACGTCATATTCTATGATACAACCTTGGATTAGATGAACAAAAACATGAAAATCATTACATCATCCAATACCATTCTCTACTCCCTCAAGATAACTCTCCATACTTAGTCAAATTTCATATTCACCGGAAGCGGAGTCAAAGAAGAATCGGGAATAGGAAACTATTTAACATAGGCAAGATTGGGACTGGAACCAGAACAAAATTGGAACCGGGATTAGAATGGGAACCAAACCCGAAACCAGTCAATAGTTCCAAGTTCATCCCCCATTCTAGTTTTTCTTTCACCAAAAGGGAAAAAGTGAAGATCGGGGTCTACAGTCATTGGAAGTAGGATCATTTTGGGAATGAACTCCTATGCAAACACCTATAGGACGAGCTCGTTCCCAAGTCTGCCTCTGCCAGTTTATCATTCAAACGAAGCAATTTCTTAAAGATTAGGTCACATGAATCTAAGACTTAGGTTGCATGGAAACATAAGGAAACCTCAAATAAAGGGGATTAAACTCACCCTTTAATAGGATAAAGACCAAATTCAAATTCTAGGGGTTTGACATTGTAAAGGTCATCTCATAAACCTTAGTTTTTTTGACTTGTTGACTCAGGTAATTAGGGCATGAAACACCTGACCTGAAAATCACTAAACCATAATGGAAATAAGATCAAAGGGGCTGCCAAATGGATTTTAAAGCATTTAAAGCATAGATGACCCTATTAAACAGAACCATAGTTAGAAACTAGGGCATGACAAAATATACATGCCACAAAAGCCACAACAAAATGACAAAACAAAATAGAAAATGAGAAAAAAAGAAAAATGGAAAATGAAAAAAAAGAAAAAACAAAACCAGACACACATGAAGGAATGAGCGAAGATTCACAAGAAAGGTCTCGTGAACACGCAAGAACACCACAACAAGACAAAAAAAAGAATGATAAAAGTAAATACCAAGACAAAGCGGGGAAAAAGACCCTACCTCGAAACACCAACAAGAAAGGTTGAAACTAGATAAGAATCCACTCACAATGTGCCTCTGTAATCAAATCATGCTCCTCTCAAATTTACCCTGGCTCTGGTTCGCTAAAACAACTTAGATAATAAAGATAATGAGCCAGTTAACCTTGATTTAGTTTTAAAAGTATCTTGCATGTGTGAGGAGGCTGCAATTAATGCAATAAATGAGGTCAGTTGGGGGCAGAGCAAACAATGTAAACAAGTTAATCAACCAATGTGGAAATCAAAGGCAGGGAGGATGCAGACGCGGATCCAAAATAGAACAAGAAACTTTATCCAAGTCTCTTATCCAACTCTGAACTTGATTCCGGTCCCACGGCAAGGACAAACAACAAAGGCGAGGCGGTAGTCAAAAGCGGATCTGGAATTTTTTACAAGAAGTTTCAAGTTAGGTTATGGTCACAGTTTAAGCTACGAGAACAAAACTCTTGAAGAAAAGCGACGAAGGAGGTGATGATAGGATTTTAGAGCGAAATTCCCAGACACAGGTAAGAACCTGAAGACAAAAAAACACACAAAACAAGTGATGTTGGCGAGAGTGGGATTGAGCAGAAACATAATTTTTACGAACGTTTGAAGTTCGAATGAATACGGTTCACCTATGTGGATTACGCTAGAAAAATGCAGAAGCTTACAAAGAAATGAAGAAAAACAACTCAAAGGAGAGATGGACCCAGAGCGAAGGACAAAAGACAACGAAGAAAGAAAAAGCGAGACAAAGGGTGAAGGAATTGAACGAAGGATTGAATGTGGACTTGCAATCTTAAAGTTCTAAAGTCGGTTCCGCCACGACTCAGCTTCACCGGACAATGCTCCTAAGACCTAAATAACACCGAGACCAGGCTCTATAGGGGACCCGGCTGAACCAGAAAATGGAGGTGGTTATGCAAAACGAATCTAAAAAGCATTATCCTATCCTTCTCCTTATCCTGCTCCTTGGAGCCCTTCAAATCACCTTTCACAACCTTTTTTTTCGTCTTTGCAATTTGCTTAGATGTCCTTCGTGGGATATCCTTGGCTTCCTTCTCCCCAACATTTTCACGGAATCCCTCCTTATGGCCATCCACAATAGGATCTTGATCATTAAGCTCATTATTTCCCTTAGATTGGGAATCACCAGAAACAATATCAATATCATTGCCAATAGAATGGGAATCCGACTCCTGAAGAACAATCTTCTTAGTACAATGTTTCCCCTTGGGATTCCCCTTCTTGTTTGAAGGGACCACTGCAGGGGACGAATACCCACCCTCTGTTAGGGTTTAGGAAGATTGGAGTAATAAACATTAACAATTATATGTAGATTAAATAACCTAGAAATAACAATGAAGAATAACACAACATAGATCAACATAGAATTTAACGTGGTTCACCCAATATGGGCTACATCCACAAAAACTCATCCATCCAATGATTTTATTATCTAGTGCAAAATAGATTACAATCTCGCGAACACCATACCACAACATACATCCCAGCCACTTATAACAAGCCTTTTGGATCCTTCTAGAATTAGGGTTTTACAAGATTTTTTTTCATTTGATGTGTTAACAGGAAAACCTTGACGTGTTAACAAGAAAACCTTGACGTGTCAACAAGAAAAAAACCTTATGGCGTGTTAACGCAAATGCCCCAATCCCGGAAACTGACCGGAATTATTACTTGCGTGATCGAATGCCATACTGCAGCAATCTCCCTTAGAGGCGATCAAAGTACCATAATTTGCCAGACCAATCACGGGCGACACCCAGCACTTTACTGTCCCCGTGGATTGGGTCTAGCTGGTTTCTTATGTCCACCATTATCATTTGTGAAGGCCGAAAAAAAATGATGAGGAAATCAGTTTCTCCCATGTAACTGCTTTTGTTAACATATCTATAGGATTCTCACTTGTGTGAATTTTCTCCAGCTTCAACTGTCCATCCTCTAAAATTGACTAGATGAAGTGGTATTTGAGTTGTATGTGCTTAGTTTTTGAATGTAGAGTTCAGTTCTTAGCAAGATGAATGGAACTCTGTCTATCAGTGTACAAAGGGTTATCTTCTTATCATTTTCCCAATTCCTTTAGAAAACGTTGTAATCAAATCATCTCCTTGCTAGCTTCTGTAGCAACAACATACTCAGCTTCAGTGGTTGAAAGTGCAACAACCTTTTGTAGCCTTGAAATCCAACTAACTGTAGTACCTCCTACAATAAAAACATACCCTGTAGTACTCCTACTATCAATATCATCCACTAGATCAAAGTCAACATATCCTTTTAGAGTATAATTTGTTCCTCCAAAACATAGTTTCTTTGAAGTAGTACCTCTCAAATATCGGAGAACCCATTTTACCACATTCCAATGTTCCATTCTCGGATTGCTCATATACTTTCTCACAACTCCTACTACATGTACAATATTTGGCCTTGTGCATACCATTGCATACATCAAGCTACTAAATGCTAATGCATATGGTATCTTAGACATTTTTTCTTGCTTCTCTTGTGTCTTTGGACACATCTCCTTAGTCAACTTAAAATGACTAGGAAAAGGTGTACTAACTACTTTTTCATTATGCATGTTAAAACTTTTCAACACTTTCTCTACATACTCACTTTGAGACAAAAATAATTTTTTGTTTGTCCTATCCCGTGTGATCCTCATACCAAGGTTTTGTTTTGTTGTACCCAAATCCTTCATAGCAAATGAATTTTCTAATTTATACTTAAGTTCATTAATATGTTGCATGTTAGACCCAACAACAAGCATGTCATCAACATAAAGCAATAGGATAATATAGATGCCATTACCAAATTTCTTAAAATAAACACAATAATCAAAATAACATCTTTTGTAACCTTGTTCAACCATAAAAATATTAAATTTCAAATGCCATTTTTGAGGTGCTTGCTTTAGGCTATACAAACTCTTCTTTAACCTACACACTAATTCCTCCTTACCCTTGACCTCATATCCCTATGGTTGATGCATGTATATTTCCTCCTCCAAATCCCCATGGAGAAATGTTGTTTTCACATCTAGCAGATCAAGATGCAAGTCTTCCATAGTCATAAGACTTATAATAGTTCTAATAGAAGTCATCTTTACAACCAAAGAAAATATTTCATCAAAATCTATACCTTTTTTCTGTGCAAAACCTTTTTACCAAAAGTATGGCCTTATATCTTTTCTTTCCTCCATCTTCTTCCGTCAACCTGTAAACCCATTTATTTGGAAATTCTCTTTTACTTGCAGAAAATTGGACTAAGTCCCAAGTTTGATTCTGCAACAAGGAATCCATTTCCTCTTTCATGCCTAGCTCCCACTTCTTTTCTGGTATCTACTTGTATTGCTTCTTCATAACCTTTAGGTTCACCAAAATCAGTTAATAATATAGAATATAATGATGGATAAAATATTTCTGGAGGTCTAGTTATCCTTGTAGAACATATAACACTTGCAAGAGTTTGTGGGATAACTTGTTGTTGCTGAGCATTAGGCACCATTGGCATTTTATTTTTTGGAATCTCATCCAACACCACAAATTCATTTTTGGCCTATTCATGCTTCTTTTCCTACAACCGATCCTTATACATAACCTTCTCATTGAATATAACATCTCCTCTCCTAATGATTTTATGATTTTCATAATCCCATAACCGATAACCAAATTCATCTACTCCATATCCAATGAAGGTACATTTTTTAGACTTAGCCTCAAGCTTGGTTCTATTTTCAATATCAACATGGACAAAATATTCACAACCAAAGGTTTTTAGAAATGAATAGTTTACCTTTTTACCCGTCCATGCCTCCTCTGGAATGCCACCATTCAAAGGATTTGAAGGTCCCTTATTTATTAAATAAACAACAATATGTACAACATCTACCCAAAACTGGAAGGGTGGTCCAACATGCAATCTCATGCTCCTTGCATTCTTCATAATGGTCTTATTCATCCTCTCAAAAACACCATTTTCTTGTGGAGTTCCAGGAACCATTTTCTACCTATGGATTCCATTGTATGAGCAATAATTTTTAAATTATTTGTGGCACTACTCACCTCCATTATCATATCTGAGACACTTCAACTTTTTCCTGTCTCATTCTCAACCAAAGCTTTCCACTTTTTAAAAGTTTCAAATACTTCTGATTTTTGTTTTAGGAAATATGCCCATGTTTTCCTAGTTGGATCATCAATAAAAGTAACATAATAACAAGAGACACCAAGAGAAGATACTTGAGATGGTCCCCATACATCTAAATACACAAGCTCTAATTTCTCACTCTTCTTCTCTTTCCCAACTTTGAGAAATCAAACTCTATTTTGTTTTCCATAAACACAATTTTCACAAAACTCCAAGTCAATTTGCTTCAGACCTGGTAGCAATTTTCTGGAGTGAAGGATCTTCATCCCTTTCTCACTCATGTGCCCAAGTCTATGGTGCCAATTTTTTTTTTTTGTTCTTGTAGCAAGTGCTACAACTGTTTCTGTAGCAGCTAAGGTAGAATAAATATTACTAGTACACAAATACAATGTTCCTACTTTTTCACCTTCAACTACTACTAATGCACCTTTAGTGATCTTCCATACTTTTTCTGAAAAGGTAACTATGTAGCCTTCACTACCCAGTTGTCCTGTAGAAATTAAATTCCTTCTCAAATTTGGAACATGTCTTACCTCCTATAGCAACCATTCATTTCCATTCTGCAACTTTATTTTTATCTTTTCTTTTCCAACAATTTGATAGGGTTCATCATCACCCAAATATACCTATCTAAAATCACCTTGAACATAATCTACAAAATATTTCCTATGGGGTATGGCATGAAATGAATCCCCTGAATCTATTACCCAAGAATCATTAGCATTGTCTAAACACATAATTAAAACATCATGTAATTTATTTCTTACAACATTAGCTTCCTTGCTGTCATCATGTTGTTTATATCCTTGTTTTCCCTTTCGAGACCAACAATCCTTCTTCAAGTGTCTTGGCTTTCCATAGTGCCAACAATCCATTGTTCATTTGGATTTAGATCTACCTTTCTTTGACTTCCCTTGTGACTTTCCATGATTTGTTGGGATTTTTCCTCTCTCTTTTATTCTTCCCCTATTCTCTACAGTCAAAGCATTACCCGATGTTGAACTCTCACCTGTCCTTTTATGTTGCACTTCCTCACTAAGGATAACACCAACAACATCATCAAATTTTAATATATTTGAACTAGAGAGAGAGTTACTTACAACCATTACCAAGCTATTCTAGCTTTCTAGTAAAGAACATAAAACCAAGAGAGCCCTTTGTTAAATATCCAAGATACTAAGAGGGGGTGAACGGTATCTTCTTTAATTTACTAAAAAAATAGCATACAATTATTCCAATGAATAAAACTGTAAAGATAAACAAGAGCATTAATAGAACATGAAAGAACACAACACATGAACACCAAGATTTTTACGTGGAAAACCCAAAATGGGAAAAACCATGGTGAGTGTTAGCTCACAATATATTATAACTGGTTATAAGATATTACAAAATGGGGTGTCTCACTGCCAAAATTCACTGTCCAAAAAGGAGGCTCACTACCTACAAAATTAAAATAACAAAATGACTTACAACCATAAAATGAACTGATAAAGTACACCTAACAAGTGATGATTCAATTCAAATTAAGATCAATAAACTAACTTGACACACTTCATCATATTCACACTTATTCACATTCGCATCATCTTCAACTTCTTCCTATACAAACAAAAAGTTGTCATATATATATAGTTGATATCTTTGCAAGCGTCAATTAAGTCGACCTAATTAGATGCAACTCTTATTCATCAAAAATACCAACTGTCGGCTACAAGCTTTCACAAAATATTTCCAAAAAAAAATCAATTGCTCATCATGCTACATCATGTCAACTCATGTATCTGCAAGACAAAAATTATTTCATCATTACATCATCTATCCATTAGGTCGGCCAAAGATAGACCTAATTGCAACAACAGAATAATGTTGATACACCATACAGGCATTTGAATACATGATATTTTGAATGTGAGTGCCTCCAACATCCATAAACCATTTCCCAACGCTACAAGCAACAAGAATCAACAACAAAGGATTGGAGACCAAAACACCAGAGGATGATAACTACATACCAGATCAAGTATCGGTTCAAAATACAAAGAATTGATCTTGCAGTTGCAACTCATATATCATGGTGACATCCATGACAACAAAAATTGTAGAAAAGGTGTTCTTCATTTTTCCAACAATCTCCCCCTTTGTCATTTATGGCAACATGCGCCAAAATTTGAAAACAAAACTTGCAAAAACTACCAAAATCTTACTTACAACACTCTCCCCCTATCACCTATATTCTCCTTCCATTATCACCTTTCCTCTCCCCTTTGACATCAAGGATAAAGGGAGTCCCAAAAATTTGAAATATGAAAACAAAGAAAACAAAGAGACATGCATTAACTAGAGGATGGCGAGCCTTGAAGCAATCAACATCCTGTTTAGGGATTCCAACTCGGAGTTTCTTCTATACCATCCAAAGTATTAGGAGTCAGATTTATCTTCTCAAGTTTTTATGTGCCTATCAAAGCCTTGCCAACCAGAGTGTACTCATTCTTATAATGTCACTTAACTAATCAAATTTTCTAATAATCTCTTCCTTTTTCTTCTGTAAAAAAAATAATTTATCTTTATGCGTAGAGATGGCATTCCAGGTTGATCTGTCTCTGTCTTTGGATATATTGTAAGTACCAAAGACAACAGTCAACTGGGACTCAATGGATTCCATAACAACCTTAATTTTCTGAGTGGCATCCAACCACTTCAAGCAATAAGAAAGAACAAATTTTCTCTGAATCACAAATTTGCATAGCTTCCAGGTTCTTTTCAACATTTGTGTGTGCTAGAGCACACTTGTCATGCAACGCCAATGACCTTTTCTCTGTTAGCTTCTCCTCAACCTCTTGTTTTATCTTTTCACCAATCCTAGAGGTATACTCCTTGAAAGAATCCAATAACAATCTCAAATTTTCTATAGGAGTGAGAGATGCATCCATATATGTACCAGGTGTGGCCTCCTGTAATGCCTTAAGAGCATCTTCTATGAGTTTTGTTCCTTTCTAACAAGTTTCAAGAATCTCCTTCCTTCGAGATACCTGCAATGCATCTCCTAATAACACTTTATGGACTTCAGACATCTTCTCCACATCTACATACCCTTCAATCATAGGACGTTGTAGAAACTCTTGAGGAATTATTGGCTGGAATTTGATTTGCTTGGATAACAAGCCTTTCAATACATCATTACCAGAGGACGATTCTCTGGGACCTTAAGAGATTTTACAATCTTCTTTTGACTTTCTTCATATTTCCCGATAGATTCCTTGTTTTTATTTTCTTCCTCTCCCTTTTCCTTTTCTTCTTCCTTCTTTTCTTCTTCCAATTTTTCTTGTTCTTCTTCTTTCTTTTCTTCCTTTTTATTTTCATCTTTATCTATGTCCTTGTTGTCTTCTTCATCATTTCCTTCATTTCCATTTTTATTTTGTTCTTCTTCTGGATTATCTTTTTCTCCTTCTTCACTTCCTTTTCCCTCTTCAGTATTATATTTTTCATCATTGCCTTTTTCACCTTCAGTGTACTCCAAAGGAGCATCATCATGTTTTTCAGGCTCAACTTCACCTTCATTTTGCTTCTCCATTTTCGGGGGATCATTTTCAACACCTATGTCTAGAGGGATATCTGCATCATTTATTTCCATAGAAATACCTACATCATCTATACCAAAAGGAATATCTTCCTTAGTATTTTCAACAGAAACATCTTCATTTGTCTTAAGCATGTCATATTCTCTGCTATATCTTGTATCACTTTTGTAGTTTCCTTCCTTATCTTCTTTATCTTCTTTTTATCCTTTGTCATCAAAATATTAACCCTTTTCTTCATCTGGAACACATCTATACATATCTTTTTCAAAGTTTCTAGATCATCTGGAGTCAGAGAAGACCCAATTTTATTAAATGTATTATTCCTAATTTTCTCTTCAAGTTCAACAACCTTTGATCTCCTTTTCATCAAAGTTTCCCTCATATTCTCAGGTACATCTTTCTTCACATCATCCCACTTAACTTCCAAGATGATAACATATTGAATGACAACTAAAAGTAATGTTTTCTTGTCATCTTTTCCATTATGATCATAATATTCTATTATAGGCTTCATCATATTTTCAAAATGTAATAAAGTATTGAGAGTTGCCTCTAATTTGAAACGGGGACCAGAACTTACCGGAATGTCATGTTTTTCTTGGTCTAGAGAGGCTTCTTTAGACAACTTAGTCTTCTTCGACTTTGATTTGGTGTGCACATGAACACCAAATTTCTATTCTTCCTCTTCATCAAAAGACGACACAACATGCACTCTCTTAGAACCAATAGCTTCCTTATAAGCACCTTCTCTAGAGGATAAACTTCCTCTTCTTTTCCTTAGCAATTTTGCAGCAGGATCCTCTTCCTCTTCATCTTGATCATCTGTGACACTAATATTTTTCTCCCTTGTAGCTTTTTATTTCTTTCCTCTTTTCCCAGGTACCACCGGAGGAGTTTCTTTCCTTTTCCCAGATCTAGTAGTAGGTCCAGAAGGGGTCGGGCCTTTACCTTTATTAGCAGTACTGGGCAATTTTTACTATAGGAGTTGCATAGGGTGTAGAAGGAGTAGTCCTACCAGATCTCCTTAGACCTAATGATTCTCCCTCCAACTCTTCTCTCTTATCCTTTCCAAGTGCAATCTTCTCATCAGTGAATCCAGCTTCTCTAAGATTTTTCTCCACATTTTTTCTTATTATTGGCTTCTTGTGTTCCAAGTGAACCTCCATAGATTTTTCTACATAAGTGCCAGTTCTGGGTTCATTGGGATCCTTCGGATTTTTTAGCAACATTTGTACATAACCCTTAGCTTCATCTTCTGTAATTTCATAACCCAATGGCCGAATCCATATGGTTTGGAGTTCAACAGCTTCAATCATGCATTCATCAAAGGAAACATGAAATATGATATCATTTTTATATTTCTCAACAAATTTCCTTGGAATCCTTTCTCTCTCATTCATGTTGCTCTTAAACACAACAAATAATGTTGTTAGAGCATTTTATTGAGTCTTCAGATCACCCAAAATATGCATATAGTCAAAGATTTGATGTGCAACCGATTTGGATGAGTCCCAAAACATTGCATCATTTTTTTCCAGGAAGTCTCTTCATGAAATAGAACAAAATACATATAATCAATGAGCCAAATTTAAAAGCATACTTCCTTTCTTTTGTTGACTTTAAATTCTCAAGCAACTGTTGTCGGAGAAGTTCACACAAGTCATAATCTGCACCATTGACTACCATATCAAAACTAGTATAAATAACTATGGAAGAAACAAAGTTTTCTCTATTGGTGAAGTAAATTTTGTGACCAATCATTATAGCATAATACTTCACAATAGGATTAGTGATGAAATTTTTGTAAGATCTCTCTTGTCATATGCGGCACCTATGAGTTTCGTCACCACTTCATTCTTCACAAATTTTAATATAGGTATTGATCCTGCATCCTAGAGACCGATAATGACCTTAATTGCTTCCTTAGTTATCAAATTGGGTCTATCATTCCATAAGAACTTATCATGTATTTTGTTGAGGGCAGGTTTCACATATCTATCATCAACCACATAACTGAAATTGGGAAAATAATTTCATCTGTCCAATTTCTTCACAACAAGGTTTGAGTATTCAGGTTTCACCAAGAAATTATCTCCAGTGAGCTCATTCTCCAAATATCTATCAATTTACTATGATTGAACTCCTCAGTTCTTACTCGAATGTACATTCTTGTGTCCTCGATTGACATAACCCCATGACAGATTGATGAGAAGGCACCCATAGGGTCATCTTCGAAAACCTTTGAGGAATATTTCCTATATGATGGTCTAGGTCTTTTCGACACTTTAACAACTACAAGGGTTTCCATTGTTCACAATTTTGAACTCAAACAATTCAAGAAGATGATTCACACAAACCAACAACTACACAAAAAAGTAGAGTACCTTTTTCTTCATGAAGAACCAAAACTAGGGTTTGCATAGCTCGAAATGTGAATCACTTCAAGAATTCTCCAAAATTCTCTTCAATTTCTTCAGACGCACAAGTGATTAAAATGCATTACACATTCACTTTATAAAGCAATGATTTTCCCTAATTCATATTAAATACGGTGGATTCCAAAAAGCTATTAAAAAATCTTCTTCTCTGCTCAAAGAAACCCTAATTTTCTCCACAAATAGTCATGCCTTCACATTTTCTTCTGGTTCCACCTGCATAACCTCTAACTAATCATTTCTTACAAAATTTCTTCGTGCCAAAGACTGACACATCAGACATTAGGAGGTTCAAGTAATTTTCTATTAAAGCTCCCCCTAAGACCCTACTAGGTCTAATTCCCAGGGGAATTGTCTATACCGGATGAGGGCACAGACACATTTGTTGACTCAGGCTCTTCTTTAATTCTCCAAATTATTTTCATCTCTTGCTTCATTTCTTATTTTTCAATTTTCTTTACTGGTTCATTTTGCTTTACAGGATCAGTATTCTTTCCCTTTTTACTCCAACAAACTCTTGAGATATGTCCTGGCTTGTTGCAATTATGGCAGACAACATTTTTTGATTAGATTGCCTTCCACTGACCCTTTCCCTACATTGATTAGCTTTGTGTCCATACTTGTTGCAAGTATAACAGTATCCATCAAAAGATTGATTTACTCTTTCTCCATTAAATTGATTCATCATCCGGGTTCTGCATTCACTAGCTTTATGTCCAATTTTATTGCAAGAAAAACATTGTCCAGAGAAGGAACCAGAAAACTGATTCATCTTGCTTTTGCATTCAATTTCCTTATGACTATATTTATTACAAGAAAATAAAATACCATTGAAGGATGGATACCTTTGTGCATTTGATTGTCTGATAGGAGGTTTTCTAGCAAAGTTCTTTGAATTTCTTTTCTACCTCCCTTTATCTTGAGTCTTTTGATTGTTCACTGTATTCTGCACAGCCTTGGAACTTTCACCAGTATCATTTCCCAAACCACCTTTGTCTTTAGAAGGACTCTTCCATGCAATCAATTCATCAAGCTTATCATAGCTAGATTTGAAACTGTTCTCATAGAGTTTTTCTTTCTCTAGATCTACTTTCAAATTCACCACTTCTTGTTCAAGCTTAGTGCATTCATCATACTTGCTTTGCACCATTTTATTCAAAAATTCTTCTATTCTTTTCTTTTCATCCACTTGTACCTTCAATCTGGTAACCTCCTCATTTACTTGCTTTAGCTACTTAGTCACTTACCTGTGTCTTTATTTAAACTTCTTCAATTTCTCTTTCAGCTTTTACACACATTTGTTTGCTTCATCAAGATTTTCTTTCAAATCTCTGTTTTCATTTTCAACTTTTTCAAGATCTTCAAGTGCAACCCAAAGCTCTTCTTTATCATTCATTTGTTCCATCTTTAGGATCTTCCTCAAGATGTTAGGCTTCTCTGAAGGAACCAGGCTCTGATACCAATTGTTAAATATCCAATATACTAAGAGGGGGAGGTGAATCAATATCTTCTTTAATTTACTGAACAAATAGCATCCAATTATTCCAATGCATAAAATTATAAAGATAAGCAAGAGAATTAATAAAACATGAACACCAAGAATTTTACATGGAAAACCAAAAATGGGAAAAACCACGGTGAGTGTTAGCTCAAAATATAGTATAACCGGTTATAAGATATTACAAAATGGAGTGGCTCACTACCTGGACTCACTGTCCAAAAAGGAGGCTCACTGCCTACAAAATTACAATGAAAAAATGGCTTACAACCAAAAAATAAACTAATAAAGTACACCTAACAAGTGTTGATTCAGTTCTAATTAAGCTCAGTAAACTAACTTGACACACTTCTTCACATTCACATCATCTTCAACTTCTACCTATACAAACTCAAAATTTTCTGATATATATGGCTAATATCTTCACAAGCATCAATTAGATTGGCCTAATTTGATACAACTCTTATTCATCAAAAGTACCAACTTTCAGCTACAACTTTCACAAAATCTTTCCAAAATAAATTCAATCAGTCATCATGCTACATCATGTTGGCTCATGTATCTGCAAGACAAAAATTAGTTCATCATTACATCATCTATCCATTAGATGGCCAAAGATAGACCTAATTGCAACAAAAAAATAATGCCGATACACCATACAAGCATTTGAATACGTGAGATTGTGAATGTGTGTGCCTCCAGCATCCATAAACCATTTCCCAAAGCTGCAAGCAACAAGAATCAACAACAAAGGATTGCAGACCAAAACACCGAAGGATGATAACTACATACCGGATCAGGTACTAGTTTAGAATACAAAGACTTGATCTTGTAGTTGCAACTCATATATCCTGGTGACATCAATGACAACAAAAACTGTATAAAAGGTGTTCTTCATTTTTCCAATACCCTCACCTCTTCATCAAAATTCACTTTTACATAATTTAACTAACTAGTAATCGTATTAAACTCATTTAAATGATTTGTCACATATCCACCTTCAATCATTTTTAGATTAAACAAACACTTGATGAAAAATACCTTATTTGAGGCTAAGGGTTTTTCATACAATTTAGCCAAAGCTATCATTAGATCCTCTGTTGTCTTTGGTTCTATTATATTGAACACCATGAATGGTGCCAGGCACAACTGAATGGTTCCCAGTGCCTTTCTATCTAGAATCTCCCATTCTTCATCAGACATCACAACTTCTTTCTTTGTTTTTGCTTGCAATGGCAACAATAGATCCTTTTGATACAAATAATCTTCCATCTACATCTTCCATAATTGATAATTCTAGCCATTGAACTTCTGAACCTTGAATTTTCCTTCTTCCATTGCTCCCACTCAAATCTAGAGGTTTCTTACAAATCGACCGAAATACACATGTCTCTCATACCAATTGTTAGGGTTTAGGCAGATTGGAGCAATGAACATTAACAATTATATGTAAATTAAATAACCTATAAATTATAATGAAGAATAACACAAAAGAGATCAACACACAATTTAACGTGGTTCACCCAATATGGGATACATCCACAGAAACTCAGCCATCCAATGATTTTATTATCCAGTGCAAAATAGATTACAATCTCACGAACACCATGTCGCATCATACATCCCAACCACTTATAACAAGCCTTTTGGAACCTTCTAGAATTAGGGTTTTTCAAGGTATTTTTTCATTTGATGTGTTAATGGGAAAACCTTGATGTGTCAGTGGGAAAAAATTAACATGTCAACGGGAAAAAACCTTGATGTGTTAACAAATTTTTTTTGGGCGATGCCATGAACCCCATTTCTTGTTATGAGTTACAATACTTGCATGATCAATTGCCACATACCAACACCCTCATCCTCTTCATTCCATTCCTCTTCACTAGCAACATTGGTATCCAAACCAGTCGAGAGGGATTCATCACTGATAGCTTTTTCCTTACCTTTAATCATCTTGGCTAGGATCTGGGATCTCACATGCTCCATTATGATCAATATGAGGCCCTCATGGAGAACAGGAGCCCTCCTATTTTTCAGATGAGCATACATCGAAAATTCCAACGAAGATAAAATAAATAAAGGGAATGAGATAAACTACCCATGTTTGAAATGATTCAATAAAGTGAAATGGTGACCTAAAATTGTATTATAGTGACTATTTAGGGTAACATACGCATGATGACCTCTACTACATCAACCCAAATTTTCTTCAAATAATTCCATTTGTAGCCCCATGATGGCAACTTAATCAACTTCTTTCGCTCATCATCCTTAAAGAACTAGTCCATGGTTTCGTCATTACTCTTCCTCTCCTTGAAAAATTTAGAACCACCAACAACAACCCGGTTATGGAAGCAGTAAACTCCTCATTAATCACACTCCATTCCCTTGACCTGTAATCTTCTATTATTCAAATAGCTAACAAATTCTTCTGAGGCCTTAGGATCATGGTCGTGGAGCCTTTCCAAAAAGGGTGTGAAATTCCCATGCTCTAAAATCTTCCAAATTTTATGATCCTTGCACCATCTTGCACAGGAATAGGGCTCAATCCTTCTATGGTCACCTCCCATGATCACAATCACCATGAACTGAAACCTCAGGAAAGATAGTTGTTAGAAAGCTAACAAGAGAACCAACACCCACAAAGCATGCAACGAGAAGCAAAAAATAATGATATTAACACTCCAAAGAACAAGCTTAACCATAGCCTTCATTTGGAAATAAATATTTGGCATCCTCAGGAAGGAGGGAGTACTCCTCCCATACCTTGAAATCATTAATTTTGATAGCCTCATTCACAAAGAAATCTACCAATGAGTTTCCCTCTCTATAAATATGGGTGACACGAGTTTCCTCAAAGGATCTAAGCATCATTATAGCATCCCCGATCAATTGATCAATTGTCCAACTTGGCTTTTGAATGCCAAGTAGGCAGTTAATAATATTAAGTGAATCTCCTTCGACCCAAAGCTTGGTGTACCCCTTGTCCAATGCAAACTTGATACTAATGAACGCAGCCTCAACTTCCACATGGTGATTGGTCTTGATTCCCATAATTTAGATAATGTTAATTATTAAAATAAGTGCTAATTACTTTTGCATAAATAAACTTATCTAGTTCTAATTACATTTTTAAATTAGTTACTTTTGGGAGTAATTTAAAGTAATTCAAATTACCAAAATAAAACATATGCTAATTCATTTATGATATAAATTCTCACAAGTGACCGTCTAGTGAAATTGAAGATTGCAGATCCATTTAAATGTCCATTATGTGAAGAAGAGTTAGAAACAATAGACCATTTTCTCTTACAATGCAATTTTTCCTATCAATGTTGGAATTTCATTAAAAATAAGTTAGACCTCTTTCATCCCCTTCCAAATACACTCTGGGATCTTTTTCAAAGCTAGCCACTATTATACCAATCCTCATTTTTGCATGTATTTGGTATATAATTCTGGTGCTTGTTGTATGGAACATTTGGTGGGAGAAGAATTTGAGAATTTTTAGGAAAATTAAATCTCCACTTGAGTTGATAATAATGAAAATTGAAAAGGCAATTTCATAAGGGGTTAATTCATGTGTTCAAAAAGAGAAAATGATTAACTCTTTGTTCACAAATTGGGACAGTTCTATTTTGATGAATTGGAAGGGTATCAAGTTACCTTTTGATGACAGTATACTCAAAAGTAGTATTCTAGAAGTTGACAGATCATTAGTTAAATGGTCCCCACTTGCAGAGGACTTTGTAAAATTAAACTTTGACGGTGCATCTAAAGGCAACTCAGGAGTTTTAGGAGCAGACATTTGTATCATAAATTCGTCAGGGAAAGTGTTGGTAGCTTCTTCAATCCATTTAAAACAAGGCACAAATAATAGTGCAAAAGCACAAGCATTATTATTGGGTTTGGAATTAGCAGTCCAAATGGGGTTTTCAAATCTCCATATAGAAGGAGACTCAATGATAATCATTAATGCATGTAGAGAAAGAAAAATTCATAATTGGAATTTAAGTTATATATTGTATAAATTATGGGCACTGATAGATAAATTCAAGGCTTCCATTATTTCTCATACCTATAGAGAAGGCAATAAGGTAGAAAATTTTCTTACAAGCTTGGGTAGTGATGCTACAGAGGTTAGGGTTATTCATGACAAAATCCAGTTAAATCACAATTGATTGAACTCATAAATCAAGATACTAGGGGTGCATAATTAAATATCTAAAATGTTAGCTAATTGCTTGGCCAAAGCTACGTTCAAAAAAGGGGAAGTCTGCCAAAATCTGCTAAGGGTGCATAATCAAATATCCAAAATTATAACTAATTGATTGGCCAAAACTACAATAAAAAAGGTGAAGTCTGCCAAAGTTCACTAGCTCAACATGCTTAATAAGGTTTGTTGTCCAAGGGCCATGTGATTTCATAGGCCTAAGAGTATTCAATAAATTTCTTTTGTCACATGTTCTTTTAGCGTCTTGAAGCAAGTTTTAAGCCAAATCATGATGAGTTCATTCAAGTATGTTTATGGCACACTTAAGCTTTCATCATTACTAGAATAGGTCGAGCTAAGCAAATATTCCCATTCAGCGCATTGCCATGCATGAAAATATGGAACGGGGACTCCAACTTGCCACCATCTATTTTCCTCTAACACCGTTTTCTGTGTTTGCAGGGTTTAGTACTTAAGCATGCCTAACTCCTTACATTTGTATGTGATTAAGGAAAAGTGGTGTTATCTAATGAAAGCTAAAATGAATTCATTACATGGATTTGGCAATTAAATCTTTTCCAAAATCACAATGCAAGTTTTAAAGCATGTCATATCTCATTGATATCATTTGCATTAAAGGCTTAGGTTTTGCATCATGCCTTTAAATACAGTTTCTTCTTTGTCATTCTGCAAAGCTAATTCTACCTGACTTGTTTTTGATGAGTTTGGAGCTAAATTTCTTCTATCTTCCTTGTTCGTGGTGAAATTGTCTCTCTGTGGGTTCTTCTTGCTTTT
>VDFB02105785.1:328131619-328147092 GCA_007258455.2 Sequoia sempervirens
CCTTTAAGAAACTTTTCGTCTATTTTGTTGTAAAGGGTTTCAGGTCCCTTCAAAACCTATTTTTCCCTTATAATCAAAACATTATCTAAATTTAATTTCAACATTTATTTTCATGCAATTAGTATGATTCTTATTTTATTTTAGATAGAAAACTTTAAACAAGAATCAAAACTAATAGAAGTGTTCGGTATCAATGGTGCGTTTGGCTCACATTTACGAGTAATGTCATCGCACTTCGAGCTACTGCATCTATAGCCTAATACAGCTGCCATAACGATGCCTATGATATCATCACTTTAAATCATCAGAGAGAAAGAAATAAGAGACATCTTATTGGTAATAAAATCTAAGGGATAGGTAATCTCTCTTGGATCGATAATCTAAAAAGATTAAATCAAATGAACCAAAATCTCCTAGTTCAAACTTAGTAAACCTTCTTCTAAAGTTTTAATAAAATTTTATTAATTTGTTCATGTTATTTGTAATTTATTGGATATTTAATCATGGGAATCAAATTTTAGTTTCAATGGTTTCAATGGTGATGTTATTTTAGGACTAGACATAAGTTGTTTTTTAGGAAACAACTAATAGTCATGGTGACTATTCACTTATAATTGTTGCTTCCCTACGTGGCTAGCATTTGCAGAGAAAATTTTTAGGAAAAAGGGGCCATAGAAAGGATTGTGTACTCACATAACAGTTCACATCAAAATTAGATTAGAAAACAAAACTACATATTTTATGCCTTGATCTTGTTTGGAAGCAAGGTATGTAGGTAGTCTAGGAAACGAAGGATGATCCCAGTACTCAGATGTTCAGGGTTGGGGCTTAGGGAATGTCTAATAAAGATCCTGCTAATTTGATTTATAACAAAAGATTAAATAATTTCTTGATTAAGAGAAGGGTTTCAATATATAACATAAATTTTAAGATAAAATATATTCTTTGTATACTCAGAAGGAATCTCAAATGGATTTGACTGACTCCTCAAGGCTTTAGGAAAAATTACAAGGTGAGACTCAAGCTAATTATTTATTTTATATATACTCCTAAAGATGATGACCTCGGTGCACTTCCAATAAGGGAGTGTAGTCTTTAGAGAGTGACAGGACTCAGATGGTCCCAATGAGTCTAAGTCTTTGGCCAGAGCATATTTCTATCCTTTATGGATAGATTCCTACCTTGTTTGGGTAGATGCCTATCTCAAATGGATAAATGAAATCATTTCCCATATGGATATATTCCTAACCCATATGGTTAGATGCATGTCCTGGATGGACAGATTCCTATCTCGTATAAGTATACAATTGAATAAACACTTAATTACTTAAAATAAAATAGTAATAAATAAAATAATTATGATAATTTTGGGAGATTTGGAATGGGTTGTCACACCATACATATCGGTGTCATCTTGTGTCTATATAATCTTTAATGTCTAAATATTTTCTTTTCACTTAACATGTTTTTCTATAATTAACATGCTTGTGATGATACAACTTAATCATTCTATGTAGGATAAAATAAGATCTCTTCTCTAGGAGAAACTCCATATGGATAGAAGACTATGCTTCCTCTTCACATCTTGGGTATAAAAATATCTCCCTTTTTACTTTAGTTCATATTTCCTCTTAAGCACATATGCTCACTAAAGTGGGGGTAAAATGTAATGTCGTAAAATTGCACCCCATGCAATTTCATATTTTGTACACCTTCCTCTTTAGAAAAACTAAGATAATTATGCTCTCCCAATTAAAAACCATTTTCTCACCACCTACCATGCCCCATTCCTCAACCATTAAGTCTGACTTTTCCATAGACTAATGTGTGTCGCAAAGATGTATGCAAGCCACACTAGCATCCCATGAAAATTTATGACTAAGGTGGCCATTGAGATGTTACACCCATTGGATTTTGGTAGTGTAACATCTTTGATAGTCTACAACTACATCGAGAATCACTCGAGCTAGCTATTTGAACCAAAGAGTCCCTCTCTTTTGCAAAGTGGGGATTGAATCTTCATTCTTGATGCATAAATTCTTCATTTTTTGGCTCTCTTTCTCTCTTGAAAACACACAAATCTCTTCTTTTCTCATTCTCCACCATTCTACAATACCTCTCTCATTCACAATATTATCCACAACTTTCTATATGCATATCTTTAAGAAAAACTCATCTACGGATTTCAAAGTACCCTCCATCATTGCAATGTGAGTTCTTCTTGCAAGGAAGCTACTGTCAACTTAGAGGTTCCTATTTCTCCCTAAATGCACTAATAAGCTTCACTATTGATGTTTGTAAATGTGGTGTGTGCAAGACGTTGAGTCCATTTTTTGGCCAAAAAGTGGAAGCGTTCCCCAATTTTCATAATTTGTCACATTTGACCTTAAAATTTGAAGCATTTAGAGATGGAATCTTAAAAAAAGTCGTTGATCATAAAATATAGTACTCAGAGTCTAGTTTCCAAATATGTAATTTATTTTAATACCCAAATGATACAAAAAAATTTCAATAGGATGCTTTAAAACCACTATTTAAAAAAAGTCACTTTTTTTTTACCATGCACGTGTACATCATCCATATTTTGACCTAAATAATCATATTCTTTTGAATCCTTTTGGGAAAAGATTTGTAACACACTGAAGAACGCTCCCGAAAATTTTTTATAATTTTTTTTTAATATTTTTTTGTTAATTTTTATTGGTCATATTTGTTGTTTCGAAAAATCGTCGTGTATGTCACACATAAGATGACCCCAATTCTAATACTGATTTTTTATTTTTAATTGAAAAGAATTCCCTGTCTAAAGTACACTGCATAATCTATTCTTCTTCAAAAATAATTTTTAATAAAAAGTTATTCAAATACTAAAAAACCCCGATATTTCAAGTTTATGGTCTAGTTTCATAAACAATTAATAGAAAAATAGAAAAAATAATCTAATTGTAAAAAAAAAAAACATATTTGGAATCTACACTATCTCATCTATAATGGTTTTAATTTTGTCAAAAAATTCTACAAAAAATGTCTTTAGACATATGTCCAAAGTCACTATTTCTTGTGACATCGACGACCTTCAAGTTGCAAGTCAAACCAAAGCCCAAAAGCTTACGATCTCTGTCCCCAAGCCTTTTTCTCAAACTCAAAAACAAAGCACAACCCAACCAAAAATTCATATTTTAAAAAATGGATCATATTTTGTAGAAATGGGATCCCATTCTAAAACGGATCTCGCTTCATAAAAAATATTTTTTATGATTTTACGAACAATATCCCATTTTGAAAAAGTTTCCAAAAATGGAAAGTTGCCAAAAATGTATTTTCTAAACAGGATCCTATTTTGAAAAGTTGCCAAAAATGTATTTTCTAAACAGGATCCTGTTTTGAAAAGTTGCCAAAAATGTATTTTCTAAACAGGATCTTGTTTTGAAAAGTTGCCAAAAATGTATTTTCTAAACATGATCCTGTTTTGAAAAGTTTCCAAAAATGGAAAGTTTTCAAAATGGGATCCCATTTCAAAAATTTGCCAAAAAATGGGAAGTTTTCTAAAACGGATCTCGATTTTTTAAAAATGGGTCTTTGTTTTAGTTTTAGGTTTAAACCCAGGGAAGCAAAACAAGATCCTCGACATAAAAAAATAGGATCCCTGATTCATTTTCCCAATTTCAAGATCTTTTCTAAGGCCAAAACTTCCACCTTGCGTGGACTTAACTGCTTTCAATCAATGGTGACTCTTCAAAAAAAAAAAAAATATCTCCTAAGCATTTTATATCTTTTATCTCTTTGATTAGCATATTGTTTTCTTCATTTTTTCATTTCTATTTTTTATTATCTTATCTAAGGTTGTCTATGGAGGTTGAAACACCAATATAGGGGTTTGACTAAGGAAACTCGTAAACAACCACCCAACATTTTTCTTTGGTCTTATGTGTGTAGGTGCAGGAGAGAGAACTCTTTTTGAAGCAAGCTTGAATGACATCGACACTCTCAATGCAATCTTGAACCTTTCCTCATAGTTTTTATCTCATTTTCTATTTCATACCTTTTATTTCAAGAACTTTAATTCTATATGTTCATATTTCACACCTTTTTGCATCTATAAACTTGTACAAAGTATTCTATTTTTTTCTAATGTCAACTCTAGATATTTGTCTATACGAGACTCTAGTACGAGTGCATTATCGTCTGACAACCATGTAGTCATCTTGGACAAAGAGCTCGTCAAGCTATCCAAAAGACCTTTACACCATGATCTTTTGGTTTATGATGCCTAATTTTTTAATAATTTATGAATTCCATTAAATTTCACACTGCCTATCTCTAGTTCACTCTTTGAGCCATGTCACTAAGGTAGGGGAGAGAAAGTTTTCTTTGAGATCTTGTCATCTTGAGGGTAGCAAATTTCAGCCTTTACACAATCCAAAGATTTGTAGATTAAGCTCACATCTCCTCACTTAGGAACCAATACTCTCCTAAGTAGGATAACACTTCCTCTAAAATAAGATCTTGATCTACAATTTAAGCAATAAATCTCCACCCATATGTTTACACCCACAAAAAAATCACTCCAACCTTTGGTCTAAGATTATACCCTACCAACCATAAAGTAAATAACTACCACTTACATCCACACATCAACACACACTATTTCTATTGCATGATCACAAGAAAAAGGAAAAATGGTAAACCAATACATAATCTAGGTATGATAGGATATAAACACATACTATTCTACACAAGGTGGATCCTCCAAACAACCCAATCCAAATGAGGAGCAAGGAACCTTAGTATCACAACCCAAGTGTTCCCTAAGTTTCCAAAACTCTTTTCCATAAATTTAGAGATGATGGATCTAATGGAATGAATTATAAATCTAAACAAAGATGGCATCCTTGAAAGGTTGATAAGTGAAGGGAAAAACTTCCATCCACTAATATGATTCTAAAATGGGTGACTCATAAAAAGACCCCTCACAACTACATTTGAAAACTCTTCATGGGAAAATTGAAATTCACAAGAGAGGTCAGGTGTACTCACATGCTTACTAGTAGCATTATGATGAATCCACCTTTACATAATAACCCTATATAAACATGTATAAGTTGAACACTCCAAAATACTTGGGGTGAATCGCAAGATTCCCTGAAATTCATTAACTTAAAATACATTTTACAACATCTCATTCAATTTGTAGTAATGGAAAGAATCATTAAAAGCATGCATCACATCAACAGACACAAGAACACCATATTTTACGTAGAAAACCCAAAAAGGGAAAAACCACGATGAGGATTAGCTCACAATATATTATAACCAATTATAAAATATTACAGAAACATACTCATTTCCAAGTGGACTCACTGTTCAAAGGACTCACTGTTTGAAGGACTCGCTGTTCGAAGGACTCACTGTCTAGAGAATAGAAGAAATGGCTCACTGCCAAAATAGAAAAGAGGGTGGCTCACTACTAGAGATTGAACTAATTACAATACATCTACAACATGCAGAAGATGTTCCAATTAGGCTAAAAAAACTGACTTAACACACTTCATACTTCACCACTTATCAACTTCTTCACATTTTGTATTGTTATATCACTTCAAATTTGTATCACAATCCTCTGTTTTTCATGTCTCATACATCCAATACCGATTTGACCTTATACTTATATACACAACATCTGCAAACACTTGTAACATCAATTAGGTCGGCCTAATTAGATAAAATGTGTAGAACCATAACCTATCAGCTCAAATACTAACACACACGCCTTGAAAACAAAATAAAATCATGTAACATGTTAAAATAGGTTGGAATGACTCATAATTTCTCCTATGAATCCACTCCTTACACAACTCAACTCTGCATGACCCCAAAATACTTATGTTGGCATCGAATAACAAAACCGGTAAAGTAATATCTGAATGAACCAACTGTTCATCCATACCTTGACACGTAGACCTCCAAAACGCTTTTCACTTGGAATGTACACACCTCTAAAATTTTCAAACACTTTCACAAATACGCATAACATAATATTCATCTATGGTGGAATGCAAAGCATTCCAACATATACTTTGCACCACTAACCCTGTCACAACTTAGCCAATACACTATCAAAAATATCTTCAACTGTGGAAGACAAACAACCATGAAAATTTAGATATGAATACGTTCAATATGCACAATGAACACCTCAAAATTTCATGGAAATTTTTTTCATAGCAAAGTAGTGTGGACCATAAAACTTGTTCGTTGTTACATTAAAATTGACTTAGGCAATTATCTAAACCACTTGGTCTTCTTCATACCAACTCTTTTGCATCTATATAATGGGTTGACATCAATGAAAACACCATAACAACACCATATTCCATACTCTCAACAATCACCTCAATGATAAACAAACTTCCAACAATCTCCCCCTTTTTCATTGATGACAACACTCCTAGTCAAAACTACTCCCCCTTTGACATCAAGGGAAAAGGGTACCAAAAAGATAGTTTTTTACTTTTCTCTACTCCCCCTTATAGATATATTTATATCAAGGTAACTCCCCCTAACTAAGTTATTCATTATCAAAATGATAAATACTTATACCACAACATCATCAAATACTTCTGTATATGTACATTGCAATTAGGAAAACTATATATACAAAGCAAAAATGTACTCCTTAACTTGAGGAGGGTAAACTACCCTAATTAGAAACCTTCAATTTTGTAAGGTGTGCCTCCCAATACTTCTTGGTGAAGGCAAGTAATCTGCATTGGTTCTCAAACTGCATAAGGAGGTATTCTCCTTCATCTGAAGAACTAGGCACTGGATTATTTTGCAACACCTTTTCAACATCAGCTAAAACTCTAGTCAGACACATAAGCCTTGCACTTACCAAGTATTTGAGCTGATTGTACTGCACAATGATTTTCTCTTTTTTTTCTTGCAGTTGGAAGAACTATCCATTCAGATTTTCAATAGTTTTCCTTTTTGCACTATTTGCATCACTTACCCAAATCATAAACACTAGAGGCCTGAGCAATTCATGACTCTATTGAGTCCATTTGGTCCTTTTAGACTCCTTGTAGAATTAGGCCTTTTTAAAGAGAATTGAAATAGAACTTTAGCTTCTTCCAAATAATTTTGAACAAATTTTAAATTGCCTTATAAGTTACCATGTGCAACATTGCATTTATCAGATATTTCAGTCAATCTCTTATCATTAACCTTCTTTTCCATTTCTTTTCTAACTTTTCTTCCAAGTCGATAGAATATTCCTTAAAGGAATCAAGTAGTAGCCTCAATTTTTGCACATCGGATAGAGAATTATCAACATTTTCTTTGAGGAAAATATCCTATAGCACTTTTACTATTTCATCAATCATTTTTGCACTCTTTTGGTATTTCTAGAGTATCTCATTCCTTGTGGAGGAATGCAAGGCATAACCAAGCTATAATTTATGCAAGGGAGACATTTTGTCCATATCTACTTGTCCTTGTTGCATGGGAGTCTGTAATAACTATGCATATACCACCGATTGGAACTGTAGCTGCATATCTAGTAGACTTTTCAATGAATCTCTAGAAGCTCCAAAGGATTCACCAACTATTTGAGTACTTTCTTCTTCCTTCTTCTCACTCTTTTCCTTCTCTCCGCTATTAGAGCATTCCTCTATATTCTTTTCTCCTTCTATAGATTTCTCACTATCCAAAGGAGGCACACTCTATTCCTTTTGTACTTTATCCTTCTTTGGGACATCTTGTTTTACTTCTCTCTACTCATCATTATTATTCACATTTGGAGGGGGAAAGTTCTACTTACTTTTAGCTTTATTCTTCTCTGGTATGTCCTATTTCTCTTATTTTTTCTCTTCATCAACAATATTCTCCATATCTAGAGGGGTGTTATCAATTACCATGTTATCTTGTTTAGCCTCAGGATCGGCCACATGCTCAGTTTTCTCATTAATAGGCTCATTGACTTTTGGAAAAGTTGTATCATGTTGTGATTTCTCTTCCTTATCTAGAAACATTCCCAATTCTTTTTGTATATTTGCAACCTTTTGCAGTGTCTCATTCCTCAACCTATCAATATCTTCCTTATCTCTGCTCATTAGAGTGATGACTCTCTATTTTGTCCTAAACTCCCTATTATACAGCTGTGCCAATTTAGCTCTATCTTCATCTTTGAGAGAAGAACCAATCTTCTCCAAGGAAAATGTTCTCATTTTTGCATCTTCATCAAAAGCTTCATGTCTTATGGCACTTAGAACACTTTAAGGTCACCAGGTAGTTGATTCTCAATTTTTCCAAGGCTAGTATAAAATTTTACCATGTATTTTATAACAACCTCTTCTATTGTAGCCTTATTCACATCACTCTCTTCCAGATACATTTTTGTAGTCTCTTCTAGGAGACCAAAGTTTGTAATACCATTAAATAAAGCATCTAGCTTCAAGGGAATATGCTCCCTTATTGGAGGGTTCTTCTTCTTCTTTCATTTACCTTTTAATTGATTCTCCTCTTAAACTTTTTTCTCTCTTTTTGATAATAAAGAGTTTCTTTTACTTTTCTACTTCTTCATTTTCTGTATCAATCACATCAACCTTTGCTCTTTTTGCACTTGTCTCTTCCATAGATGCTTGAGACATCTTTTTCTAAATTAGCTATGGGTTTTCTTCTTCTACATCTTCTTCATCCTCACAACTAATATATTTATCCCTTGTGGCCTTTACCTTCAATATTCTCCACTTAGGAGTCTATTGTTATACATAGGCACTGGATGTAGCTTTCTTCTTTGAATTTACCATAGGCATAGTTCTAAAGGATTTCATAACTAAGGGAGAGGAGGTTGAGGTCCTAATTGACCTTCTTGTGCTTGGAGTATCCTTTGGAGGAGTAGGTATGCTTTTGGATTTCTCCTCGAGCCTCTTTGGTGAACTAACAATATCCTACAACTGTGCCTTCATCCTTTCAACATTTTTCTTTCTCCTTTTCATTATGTTTTAGGTGCACTTCATTGGATTTCTCTTCATAGGTTCCAAACCTATCTATTGTAGGATCTCTTGGCTTTTTCAACATAATTTTTTCAAGTCTAGTGACTTCATCCTCTATCACTCCATAGTTGAGTTTTGGAATCCAGACTGTTATGGGTTCCACTTCATCCATATAACAACAATCTTTGTTGACCATGGATGTAATATCCTTCTTCTATTTATCTACCACTTTTGTCAAAATTCTCTCTCTACTTTGCATCTTGTCTTGAAATGACTTGAAATATCTTGACAAGGCTTGTTTCCAGGACTCAAAATATGGAATCCTTCTCAAATGATCTCTAATTTTTCTAGCAATAGGTACATTATCCACTCAAACAAAATTCTTTGCTCTAGGAATTTCTCTAAGAAAGTAAACCATCTAACAAATGATAAGAGTTCCATACTGGAATGGATATTTGGACTCTTTTGTTCTCTACAAATTCTTCATTAGCTCCTATCTTAGAAGTTCACACAAATCTATTTCTTCACCTCCTTTTACCATTTGGTAAGTTGTATTAATTATAGTAGCTAAATCAAAATTTTCTTTGTTTGTGAAAAATATCTTATAGCCAATCACCATGGATGCATACCTCACTGTTGGATCTTCAATATCATTCACTGTTAGGGCACATTTATCATATTTCACATTGGTGAGCTTCATTACCACATCATTTTTCACTAATTTTAGTTTTGGAATGGGTCCATTGGGGTACAAACCCATTACAACCCTAATTGTATCCTTAGTGATCATATGTGGAAAATCTAGCCACGTGAACTTGTGAATTTTTATGAGCACGTATCTTACCCACTCATCCCCATATCAAAATTTAGGAAAATCAGGCCACACCTCCAAATTCTTCTCTCCCAAACTATTGTTCTCAGGTTTTAGCTCGAAATCATCTCCATTTAGATTATTGTTCCTAAAGTCTCCCAGTTTAAGGTGATCACATCCGTCCATCTTCACATGGATGTACATTCTTACATCTTATGTGTCCATTCCTTTGAAGGGAACCTTCGAAAATGTGCCATCCAGATCCATTTCCATGGATTTAAATGAATTTTTCTTGAACTTAGGTCTTGATTGTTCCAATACATCAACCACTTGAGGAGTAAACATTTTATAGCTTCAAAAAATTAGGGTATAGTAGGAAACTATAAATACCTTTGGAATTCTTCGCCAGTTAATATTTCACACCAAATGCTTCAAATAACCTTTTCTCTACTTCTCTACTTCAATTTATTGATTACAAATGACTTTTGATTGTGAAAAATGAAATATAAAACTTTTTATAGTGACCTAATTTTCATTAAATATTGTACATAAAGTTAGGTCAAAAAGTCGATAGACCCTCACTATGTCGAGACAATCACCTTTAATTACTTCACATATCTCTATAACAAGGTATTTCATTCCAAAGATCACAATGAAATATTAAGCATTTCATCCAACATTTGTGTCATTTTGTTGAAGGAATCAACACCACATCCTTGGCAGGGCTTGAGGATTTTTAGTTAAAACTCCCCCTCATCCAAAGCTCTTCATCTAGTTTTTGAAGGAAGCATCTGCACTAGGAGCTAGCACAAACTCACTTTTCACTTCACTCTCTTCTTTCTTCTTCCAAGTCCTATTCATTTTCTTCACTTCCACTAGATCAACCTTATTTACCGGATCAACCTTCTATGAAATAGAGGGTTTCACATTCTTTTTTTTGTAATGCTTAGCAACGTGTCCTAATTTTTTGAAATTATGGCATATCATACCTTTTTGGACAAGCTTACTTCTTTCCATTACGATATGCAATTCAAAACTCTTATGCCCAAATCCATTGCATGTATAATAGTATCCATTGAAATATTAAAGCATCATGCCATTATTGTAACCACTCATCATTTGATTTCTAGATTCACTAGCTTTATGACGAAATCTATTGCATGTAAAATATTGATCAAGAAATGATTGAACATTCAAATTCATTTTTCTTCTACACTCTATAGCTCTATGTCCAAATTTATTGCAAGAATAATAGTAACCATTAAAAGATGAATACCTTTATGCAACAGGTTGTCTAATATGAGGCCTTTTGAATTCTTTCTTTTGGTTCCAGACCTATCTAACATTGTTCTTCTTATCATTCTTCTTTTTATCATTGTTTGGAGTTTGATTTACCTTTGAAATTTCTCCTTTCTCAAACCCTGATCCTTCTTTTTCCTTAGAAGCTTTTGGATTTTTAATCATCTCATCAAGCATTGTGGAGCTCTTCTTGAACTTGTCCTCTTGATTCTTTGCTTTCTCCAAATCTGATCTTAAAATTACAGTCTCTTGTTCAAGCTTTGAACATTCTTTAGATTTTTCTTTCAATTTAGCATTCAAGTAGTCTCAACTCTTTTTCCTTCTTCAACTTGCACTTTCAGACTAGTGATAGTCTCATTTGATTGCTTGAGTTGCTCATTTTTTTCCTTGACTTGTTCTATATCTTTCTTGGGTTTCTCTCTCAACTTCTTGATACACTCATCTACATCATTGAGATCCTTTTTCAGATCTCTATTCTCAGCTTCTTCTTTATCCAAATCATCAAGGGATGATTTGAGTTATCCTTCCATGTCATCCTCATAATCTTCTTCAATAAACCCTTCAGGGATAACCTCTTCCAAAGGAATGGGATATTTCCTTGTAGCCATGTGTTCAACCTTCAAGATCTACCTTAGTGATCAAGCCAATTGAAGGAACCAAGCTCTGATACCAATTATTGAACACCCAAAATACTAAGGGGGGTGAATCAGTATTCCTTGAAATTCATTAAACTAAAATGCATTTTACAACATCTCATTCAATGTGTAGTAACAAAAAGAAACATTAAAAGTATGCATCACATCAATAGACACAAGAACACCAGATTTTATGTGGAAAACCCAAAAATGGAAAAACCATAGTGAGGATTAGCTCAAAATATATTATAACCAATTATAAGATATTACAGAAAGGCTCACTGCCATGTAGACTCACTATCTAGAGGACTCACTATCCAGAGAATAGAAGAAATGAATCACTACTAGAATAGAAAAGAGGATGGATCACTTCCAAATATTGAAATGATTAAAATACATCTATAACATGCAGAAGACGGTTCCAATTAGGCTCAAAAAACTGACTTAACACACTTCATACTTCACCACTTATCAACTTCTTTGCATTCTACACTGTTACATATCACATCGCATTCGCATCACATTCCTCTACAAACATCCAATATTGATTTGACTTTATATTTATGTCACACACATCCAATATTGATTTGACCTTATATTTATATGCACAACATCTACAAACACTTGCAACATTAATTAGGTCAACCTAATTAGATAAAGCATGCAACACCATAACCCTTTGGCTCAAAATACTAACACACACGCCTTGTGGATGGAATCAAAACATGTAACACATTAAAATAGGTTGGCATGACCCATAATTAATCCCATGAATATGCTCCTTACACAACTCAAATTTGCACAACCCCAAAGTACTTAGGTCAGCACCGTCCATAGCAAAACTCATAAAGTTATATTTGAATGAACCAACTATTCATCCACACCTTAAAAAACGAACCAAAAAAACACTTGCCACTTGGAATGTACACACCTTTGACATATGTAAACAATTTCACAAATCCACATAACATAATATTTATCTGTGGTGTAATGTGGAGCATTCCAACATACACTCTACACCACTAACTCTATCACAACTTAGCCAATACACTATCACCATTATCTTCAACTACAGAAGACAAACAACCATGAAAATTTGGATCTGAACATTTTTAATATGCATAATGAACACCTAAAAATTCCATAAAAAATTTCTACATAGTTGAGCAATGTGGACCACAAAACTGGTTTGTTGTAACATTGAAACTACACTCAGAACTTAGGTAATTATCCAATCCACTTGGTCTTCTTTAGACCAACTCTTCTACATATATACAATGGGTTGACATAAATGAATGGTTTTACATCATTTAAAACACCATAACAACACCATATTCCATACTCTCAACAATCTCCTCAATGATAAACAAAATTCCAACAACATTTCCTTGATCCCACTCATAATCCCATCATTCAACTTCATCTAAACATCCATTCTAATGTATCTCATTATCCTTTTCCCCTCACCACCTCTCATATTACAAACATGTTTGTTTCCTCCATAATATTATATATTCCTCAAATGTCACATTCTTCTTTCATTCCCTTTTTCCCATGATGGCATACCCCATGTCCTCATATATTCCTCAAACATCATATTATTTTTCCATTCCCTCTTTTTCCATGAAAACTTCATATCCCACATCATCATATATTTTACAAGCCTCATCTTTTTATGTACCTCAATCCTCACACCCATTCACATCTTCCCATCCCCATCAATCCTATCATCCATCTATGTCATATCTTTATTCACTACTATATAATCAACCCCCCTTAACCAACCAATACCAATATGTCTCTCAAATCAAGCTCCATCGCGCTACTTACCAACGAATACCACCATAAATAATCACTAATTAAACACATTCAAATCCCCTTTTTGATTCAAATATTATAAATTAAAGGATTTATGTCCCTACCTATTTAATAGAACAATGACAATGGTACCCTTTTTGCAACATTTTAAGATTCCTAAATTTGATAAGTACAAAGGGAAAGGATACCCTCATGACTATATCAAAGAATTATTCATGAAATTCCAATAGGTCTCCTATAATGATCAATATCTACTCTTCCTCTTCTCCCAACATTTGGGTGAGCAAGCCTTAGAATGATTTATGCACCTTTCCCATGGCTCCATTTCATCCTTTTCCAACTTCTTTGAGAATTTAATTGAAAAATTATCCTATAATATTGATCATGAACTCACCATGTTAGACCTATGTAATTCTAAACAACATGATTGTGAGAGCTTTGTAGCTTATTTAAAAAGGTGGATCTCTCTAGTTGCATCCCTTAGGCTATACCAAAATAAATCTCATCATAATATTCATTCAAAAATTAAATGAAGAGATATCCTTCCATCTCCAAGTCTATTGTGCATCAAATTTTGATGAGTTTATAGATAAAGTTCTCACTATTGAAAAATCGCTTGTTTCTAAGGGTTAAGTCAAAATTTACAAGGAAAATAATGATAAACAATGTAATAACAAACCTAGATTTTGGGCTAAGAATAAAAATGTTATTGGTGATGGGGTCACTGATACCAAGAAGTGAAAAAAGAAACCATATAAAATGTTAATCAAATCCATCAAATTTATTGTGACACTATTTTTGTGTCTATTTCACAAGGATAGATGAATAAAATACCCAAAACAATCCAAATTGCCAACATACCTCTTTGGGGGAATTGCTAGATGTTGTATTTAAAAAATCCAAGAAAATATGTGCACCTTCCACATGACCCAACCATTCAATGAGTCCAAACCTAAACCCACATGGTATAAAGAGAATGATTATTATAATTTTATCATCAAAGAAAATGACATTCCATGTGAAAATGCATGAAGATCAAATATTATATCTGGTATCTTATTAACCAAGGATAAATTGAGGTAGAAGATGCTCCATCCTTGTCACTAAATGATTAACTAGAAATATACCAAGATCTTTTTCCTAAGCATGGAAAAATTCTCAATCCACTTATAATCCAAATAAATCTCAAAAAAATCATACTAATAATGTCCATTATAATAAAAATCCCTACAACTATGAAAATATTTTGGGGTATGTTGAATTTGAATATTTTCAAGTTGCACCATTAAGATTAAGGTCAAAAATGTTGAATGTGGTGTCACCACTAGATGTGGTATAATAACTATTCATAAAAATTCATCCTATACCTTGTACCAGCTCCACGATATAATATCTTAGAACATATTGGAAAGACTCCACGATAGATATCCATCTTTCAGCTTCTCAAGATATTATCCATCCATTGAGACATTCTAAACTAAGCCTTACAAGAATATCCCATACCTAACACTATTGACTTTGAAAAAATTAAAATACTTACAATCCACCTTTCATCCATCTATCAACTTGTATTTAGTCAATATATCATGCCATACATTGATCCATCCCACAATAAAGTGATTCATATTGGGGTTATTATTTACAAATACAAGTTCAAAAGATTCATTTTGGATAATGGTTCTATCTTAAACTATGTATATTAAAATACATAAAATAGTTAAGATATTCCACAATAGACCTAGAACCTCAATTGATCACCATAAAATCTTATGAAAATAAAAAGTGTAAATTTTAAGGAATTTTTTTCCTTCCAATTCAAGTGGGACCAACCCTACAATGTATGCCATGTCATTTTTTTGATCTTAACCTCCCCTACAATCTTCTCCTTAACTGACCATGGCTTCATACCATGCAAGA